>NW_026847771.1:104726164-104861164 GCF_025583915.1 Anolis sagrei ordinatus | reverse complement strand
ATAGTAATTTACTGCGAGGAGCGTTTGGGAATATCACATTAGCGCTAATGTATTTGATCATGAAAGGTAATCGGTTTAATGGCAGACCGCCCAGACAAAATCTTGAAATGAATGTGTTACGTTAACTATCAGCGAAATCATTATCTGTTAGCTGGTTCCTTTAAAAAAATTACCCAAAATAATTGACACCCCCAAAATACTCCGCCCCCCCCCCGCCCTCATTGCAAGAAATGATGGATTACATTAAAGTGAAATGTTAATCATTACATTAAAACATAACGTAATTAATTTACGGACACGGAACAATGGCTTCAAACTACAAGAGAGGAGATTCCATCTGAACATGAGGAAGAACTTCCTGACTGTGAGAGCTGTTCAGCAGTGGAACTCTCTGCCCCAGAGTGTGGTGGAGGCTCCTTCTTTGGAAGCTTTTAAACAGAGGCTGGATGGCCATCTGTCAGGGGTGATTTGAATGCAATATTCCTGCTTCTTGGCAGAATGGGGTCGGACTGGATGGCCCATGAGGTCTCTTCCAACTCTTTGATTCTATGATTCTATGATTCTACTTTAAAATAGTTTCTGAAAATGCTAAAAAGGAAGGGTAAAAGTAATAGTTTTAATGAGTTGTTGCCATGCGTCCAGCAGGAATTGGCATTTTGTGCCTGTCCTAGGCTTGGGCAAACTTGAGCCCTCTGAGTGTTTTGGACTTCAACTCCCACCATTCCTAACAGCCGCCTCAATTGTGTAGCTTGTTGTCGACCTTTGCATCTGTCAAGTAGGAAAATTAGGTACCACCTATGTGTGGGGAGGCTAATTTAACTAATTTACGAGGCCATAAAAAAGACTCCAGCAAAGCATGCGGGGAATGCTTCATCAGCGTCGCAGATGGACGATGAAAGCGACAGCTCCCCTGGAGGCCAGAAAAAGTTAAATAGCCTCTGTGTATGTCTGTATATGTTGTATGTCAAATTGGCATTGAATGTTTGCCATATATGTGTACATTGTAATCTGACCTGAGTCCCCTGCAGGGTGAGAAGGGCGGAATATAAATACTGTAAATAAATAAATAATAAATAACACCTCCCAACAAAGGATTGAAAGCAACCAGGCTTTGAAGCTGCAAGGCCATTCAATGATAATCAATGTGGCCAATTGCAACATTCACACTTGCCTCCAACAGATAAGAGTTCTTTCTACCACCCTGGACATTATTCCACAGGTATGGCCAGGGTGGTCCATGCCCTAGGTACCTCCAGATTGGATTACTATAATGTGCTCTACATGGGGCTGCCCTTGAAAACGGCTTTGAAATTTCAATTGGTTCAACTGGCGGCAGCCAGGTTGTTAACTGGTGCTCCTTACAGGGAGCGGTCAACCCTCCTGTTTAAGGAGCTCCACTGGCTGCCGTTCATTTTCCGGTCCCATTTCAAGGTGCAGGTTTTTACCTACAAAGCCCTGAATGGTTTGGGACAAAGCCTACCTGCGTGACCACATTTCAGTATACGAACCCACACAATCTCTTCAATCATCTGGAGAGGCCCTGCTCACGCTCCCACCTCCATCGCAAGTGTGATTGGTGGGGACGAGGGACAGGACCTTCTCGGTGGTGGCCCCTCGACTCTGGAACTCACTTCCCAAGGACATTAGGCATGCCCCAACTCTGGCAGTCTTTAGGAGGAGCTTGAAAACATAGTTGTTCCAGTGTGCCTTCCCAGAATAATGAAACTCTCAGCAATAAGTCCTCTAAATGCACTTTGTATTGACTTAGGATTGCTTGTACGCCCCCACCTCTCCTACCTTGTTCATGCCCAGCATTATTTTTTAAATTTTAAATTACATTTGGCCCAGCCATAGGTTTTTAAACATGCTATTGACAATGTTTTTTGTTTATTTTGTTCATGAGAGTTATTTTAACTGTTTTGTATTGTTGTTGTTACTGCTTTTATTGATGTACTAGCTGTTCCCTGCCACACGTTGCTGTGGCCCAGTCTGTTGATCTGGAAAATAAAGGAATGAGAAAGTGTTGGTTTCTATTATATGTAATGGCTTTCTGCTTGTGAGTAAACAGTATTTCTTGTTGTTTCTTTGTCAGTGTTGATGTGGAGATTGTCTGGTTTGCCCACCCTGGAACATGCAACATATCCTTGTCCTTCTTTAAGGGTCCCTTTCAAATCTATGATACTATGTGTGTGTGTGAATCATATCTATATCTATGACTGGATGGCTCTTTGTCAGGAGGGCTTTGATTATGTTTTCTTGCCCTGGTGAAGGGAGTTGGACTGGATGGCCTTGAGTATTTTCTGTTGGTCATGGGGGTTCTGTGTGGGAAGTTTGGCCCAATTCTGTCATTGGTGGGGTTCAGAATGC
This sequence comes from Anolis sagrei ordinatus, assembly GCF_025583915.1. Classification (NCBI taxonomy): domain Eukaryota; kingdom Metazoa; phylum Chordata; class Lepidosauria; order Squamata; family Anolidae; genus Anolis; species Anolis sagrei. Next base: position 104,858,797 of record NW_026847771.1, on the reverse strand, counting down.
TCTTTGATTGTAGGTGAACTATAAATCCCAGTAACTACAACTCCCAAATGTCAAGGTCTATTTCTCCCAAACTCCATCTATGTTCATATTTGGGCATATGGATTGTTCGTGCCAGGTTTGGTCCAGATCCATCATTGTTTGTGTCCACAGTGCTCTTTGGATGTAGGTGAACTACAACTCCCAAACTCAAGGTCAATGCCCACCAAACCCTTCCAGTATTTTCTGTTGGTCATGGGAGTTCTGTGTGCCAAGTTTGGTTCAATTCCATCATTGATGGAGTTCAGAATGCTCTTTGATTGTAGGTGAACTATAAATCCCAGCAACTACAACTCCAAATGACAAAATCATAATTTTTGAGTGATGATCACTCCTTGTGTTGTGAGACGTTTTGTTGCCAAATTTGGTGTGATTTCGTTCATTGGTTCTTTTGTTTTTAAGGTACTCATTATGCACAGAGCATTTTTATATATATAGATTGTTACATGTAAGACGCACCGAGTCCCTTGGGGAGATGGTATCGGGGTATAAATAAAGTATTATTATTATTATTATTATTATTATTATTATATAAATTTTGAATGTGATTTTGTTGCTTCTTGGAAGTGTTGGACTGGATGGCTCGTGAGGTATCTTCCAACTCTTATTATTCTATGAAACCCCACTTGCCTAGTTTCCCACAGACTTCACTACCTCTGATGTGGGTGAAACTTCAATGTTATGAGTTACAAGCTGGGTAGATGCAGGGAATGCCGTGGATGTAGCGTACCTGGATTTCAGTAAGGCCTTCGACAAGGTCCCCCATGACCTTCTGGCAAGGAAACTAGTCCAATGTGGGCGAGGCAAAACTACGGTGAGGTGGATCTGTAATTGGTTAAATGGACGAACCCAGAGGGTGCTCACCAATGCTTCCTCTTCATCCTGGAAAGAAGTGACGAGTGGAGTGCCATCAGCAGGGTTCCGTCCTGGGCCCGGTCCTGTTCAACATCTTTATTAATGACTTAGATGAAGGGTTAGAAGGCAGGATCATCAAGTTTGCAGACGACACCAAATTGGGAGGGATAGCCAATACTCCAGAGGACAGGAGCAGGATTCAAAACGATCTTGACAGATTAGAGAGATGGGCCAAAACTAACAAAATGAAGTTCAACGGGGACAAATGCAAGATACTCCACTTTGGCAGGAAAAACGAAATGCAAAGATACAGAATGGGGGACAATGCCTGGCTCGAGAGCAGTACGTGTGAAAAAGATCTTGGAGTCCTCGTGGACAGGAAGGTGAACATGAGCCAACAATGTGATGTGGCGGCAAAAAAAGCCAATGGGATTTTGGCCTGCATCAATAGGAGCCTAGTGTCTAGATCTAGGGAAGTCATGCTACCCCTCTATTCTGCTTTGGTTAGACCACACTGGAATATTGTGTGCCAGTTCTGGGCACCACAATTCAAGAGAGATATTGATAAGCTGGAATGTGTCCAGAGGAGGGCGACTAAAATGATCAAGGGTCTGGAGAACAAGCCCTATGAGGAGCGGCTTAAGGAGCTGGGCATGTTTAGCCTGAAGAAGAGAAGGCTGAGAGGAGATATGATAGCCATGTCTAAATATGTGAGAGGAAGCCACAGGGAGGAGGGAGCAAGCTTGTTTTCTGCTTCCTTGGAGACTAGGACGCGGAACAATGGCTTCAAACTACAAGAGAGGAGATTCCATCTGAACATGAGGAAGACCTTCCTGACTGTGAGAGCCGTTCAGCAGTGGAACTCTCTGCCCCGGAGTGTGGTGGAGGCTCCTTCTTTGGAAGCTTTTAAACAGAGGCTGGATGGCCATCTGTCAGGGGTGATGTGAATGCAATATTCCTGCTTCTTAGCAGGGGGTTGGACTGGATGGCCCATGAGGTCTCTTCCAACTCTTTGATTCTATGATTCTATGAAAGCGGATTGCTGTATACCTTAGTTAAACTGGATTATATGCCAGGATAATCTGGGTTATATTTCAATTGCTTTTTTCACCTTGTTTTTGATATCAACTCTTTATTTGAACCTGAGGCACTGAAGTAAGTGCTTCAAAGACTATTTTGTGAACAATAAAACTGTGTTTGGACTCTACATAGTGTTGGGCTTCTTTAAGGCTTCTGAGTCTTGACACTACCTCTGATGTGGGTGAAACATCAAGAGGGAATGCTTCTGGAACATGGCCATACAGCCCGAAAAACTTACAGCAACCCAGTGATTTGGTCTTGAAAGCCTTCGACAACACGTATTAATTTCATTTCCTAATTCATTGTTGTACTGATCAACTAATTAACTGAGAAAATAAGTATTTCCGAAATGCCTGCGAGGTCTGGCGAGATGAGCAATATCTCGTATAACTTCCGAGCCCTAACCTGCCGTAAACTTGTTCATAAATGTCATGCAAATCGAGGCCGGCGCATTCTTCACCTGTTAGATTTATGCCCCGATGTTATTAAAATGTTATGTTTTTGATATGGAAATCAAACAGGGGGAGGAAAATGCTTGTACAAGCAAGTTCGGGGAAGGCCCGCCGCGCCTCGGGGTCAATTCGTTGCCGCTCTGCGATGATAGAAATTTAACTGGGGTAAATGTTCCATTATACGAGGCCCATTGCTCTCCGAGCGCAGCTGTCTATCATAACTTCAGAGCGCCCGCATTTACATCTTTGTTCAAATTGACTGTGTCGTTAACGGGGGAACGGCGACCCCAGAAGTTCTCGCAATTAAGAAAAGGAAAGCGGGTTTATCACCCATGTTGCGGCAGGCGGAGAGCACATTAAGGGCTGATAGATGTTGGGTAATTAAAACCCAGGAAGACAGGTGCTTAAAAACGCCAAAGTTTACTTCCTCCTCGGTGCTGCAAAATGAGTTTTCAGGCTGGCAAGAAGGAAGGTGTAATATTGGGGATACACAACCTGGCTCTCAACACCACAAAGATGGATTCGCAGGCTTTCCGCAGGTCCTTCTGTATTTTTAACAAGGTGCACACTTAATATTTCTCCTTTCTGAATTTAGCATCACCTAATTCCCTTCCGATCCTGGATGGATAACATGTGCAGAAGGGGGGAGGGGGCAGGGAAGCCCAATTGCAATCATCTCCATCAGAAAAATAGAAACTACTGTTAAGTTGGCTTTGGAGGCAAGTCTTGTAAATCTATGGAAACAAGGTCCATTTCTAAGCAGAAGAGCTGGCGTTGCCCGCAGACACTCCCAAGGTCATATGGCTGGCATGACTGCATGGAGTGCTGTTACCTTCCTGCCAGAGAGGTACCTATTGATCTACTCACATTTGCGTGTTTTTGATCTGCTAGGTTGGCAGAAGCTGAGGCTAACAGCAGGAGCTCACCCTGCTCCCCAGATTAGCACCACCAACTTTTCAGTCAGCAAGTTCAGCAGCTCAGTGGTTTAACCCACTGTGCCACTGGGGCTCCATTTGCAGGTAGTCCTCCATATTTGCTGAGATTGGGATTGCACTGGGTGCCAGTTTTTTGGAAGGTGGAAACATTCAAATTGAAAAACCAATTTTTACGCGAGAACACACGTCTTTAGAAATCTCTAAGTGTTTCATCACAATTTTATGATGAACTTCTGCTGGAGGTGTTTTCTCTAGGCATAGATAGATCCTCCAGTGTCATTCTGTGGTCAATTTTCAACTGAAGGTGATTGTAAAGTTGTGTTGGAGGACCTAGAGATTCCTAGAGTGTCGTGTTTCATGTTCTGCAGTTGAGGGTGGGTGGTGGTAGGCCTAGCAGTTGGTGATGAGAGGGTTAATGTAAGTCTTAGTTCTAAGTTCTAAGTAAGAGTTCATGGGTGAAAACAATTAAGGGTGGAGGTATGCAAGAGATAGGCTGCAGCTGGGTGTTTCTGGATATAAGGAGCAAGCCTTGGGACTGATCTTCAGGAGAAATGTAATTGGGTTGTTGTAGGTTTTTTTAGGCTATATGGCCATAGTCTAGAGGCATTAGCCCGAAAATATAGCCCGAAAAAACCTACAACAACCCAGTGATTCCAGCCATGAAAGCCTTCGACAATACAGAAAAGTAATTGTTTTACTTTGGTGGTAGATGCTGCTGGTTTCCCCCCAGTTTGTGGATTTTTGGTATCCTGACCTGTCTCTTGAACCCTTGGAACCCCAGAACCTTGTATTTTTGGACTGGCTTTGGACTACGGTATAGACTTTTGATCCCTGGACTTTGCTAACTGAACTCTCTGCGTTTGACCACTGGACTGGACCTTTTGACTACAGTGTTTTCTTGAATCTGCAACAGTGTTTGCTGTCAGTTTTGTTTTATATTCTGTGGCTGAGTGCTATCTTTATGTTTTATATTTTGGACTATTAAAACAGCCAGGAAGTAAGTGCTGCTTTAATTAAATTGTTTAACACAAACTGGGAGTTTGTTTGGTTCATCTCTACCTGAATAAGGCAGAGCCCTGGCATTGTGACATAGAGCAGGTATGGGAAAACTAAGGCCCAGGGGCAGGATGCAGACCCTTGGGTGCTTAACTCAGGCCTCCTTATTTTCCGTGTCCTATTCTTTCAACAGACTGGTTCAAGATTGGGAAAGGCGTACGGCAAGGCTGCATACTCTCACCCAACCTTTTTAACTTGTATGCAGAACACATCATGCGATGTGCGGGGCTTGATGAATGCAAAGCTGGGGTGAAAATTGCTGGAAGAAAGATTAACTACCTCAGATATGCAGATGACACCACTCTGATGGCCGAAAGCGAGGAGGAGCTGAGGAGCCTTCTAATCAAGGTGAAAGAAGAAAGCGCAAAAGCCGGGTTGCAGCTAAACGTCAAAAAAACCAAGATTATGGCAACAAGAATGAGTGACAACTGGGAAATAGAGGGAGAAACCGTGGAGGCCGTGACAGACTTTGTATTTCTAGGTGCAAAGATTACTGCAGATGCAGACTGTAGCCAGGAAATCAGAAGACGCTTACTTCTTGGGAGGAGAGCAATGTCCAGTCTCGATAAAATAGTGAAGAGTAGAGACATCAGACTGGCAACAAAAATCCGCCTAGTCAAAGCCATGGTATTCCCTGTAGTACCTACGGATGTGAGAGCTGGACCTTAGGGAAGGCTGAGCGAAGGAAGATCGATGCTTTTGAGCTGTGGTGTTGGAGGAAAGTGCTGAGAGTGCCTTGGACTGCGAGAAGATCCAACCTGTCCATCCTCCAGGAAAGAAAGCCCGACTGCTCACTGGAGGGAAAGATACTAGAGACAAAGTTGAAGTACTTTGGCCACATCATGAGGAGACAGGAAAGCCTAGAGAAGACAATTATGCTGGGGAAAGTGGAAGCCAAAAGGAAGAGGGGCCGACCAAGGGCAAGATGGATGGATGGCATCCTTGAAGTGACTGGACTGACCTTGAGGGAGCTGGGGGTGGTAACGGCCGACAGGGAGCTCTGGCGTAGGCTGGTCCATGAGGTCACGAAGAGTCGGAGACGACTGAACGAATGAACAACAACAAATGGTATAAGGACATGGTGGCCCACTGCATCGTTGTGTCAAAAAGACAAGGGAGGAAGGCATGCAGAAGCTGAGTCGTCTGGTGCACTATTAGCCATTGTATGTCTTGCCGTCCTCCTGGCATAAGGATGGGGCTCCTCCTGGTATAAGGACAGTATGTGCAGCCCCATCCTTATGCCAGGAGGACGGCTCGAGGAAGGCTCACGGCAGCTAAGAGCCCTCCGGAGCACTCTCAGCCATCGCCTGTCTCACCCTCTTCCTGGCATAATGCCAAGGGGACAGTCCCGAGGATTGGGAGGAGGATCAGGGCGGGCAGTCGCCGTGTGTCTTGCCTTTCTCCCAGTATAAGGATGGGTTGAGCAGCCCCATCCTTATGCTGGGAGAACAACCTGAGGATGACTCTTTCCTGCCCCTCCAAACCCAGCGTGTACCCGGCTCCCCTCCCTCCTAGTCAGGCGTGCAATGCAGCCCCAAGGTAAAAAAGGTTTGCCCATGGATTTTAATCAAATCTGTAAATAACCAAAGCTGCCATAGATGCGGAAAACCAACTTTAGAGTGAAACAGAAAACATGGAGAAGGTGAACGTCAATTTTTCCATTTCCATAAAAACTGCTTCTTTCCTGTTGAATTTTCCAAACCAGACATTAGAGCAGCGTTTCTCAACCTGAGGGTCGGGACCCCTGCGGGGGTCGCAAGGCAGTGTCAGGGGGGTCAACAAAGACCATCAGAAAACACAGTATTTTCTGTTGGTCATGGGGGTTCTGTGTGGGAAGTTTGGCCCAATTTTATCGTTGATGGGGTTCAGAATGCTCTTTGACTGTAGGTGAACTATAAATTCCAGCAACTACAATTCCCAAATGTCAAGGTCTATTTTCCCCAAACTCCACCACTGTTCACATTTGGGCATATTGAGTATTCGTGCCAAGTTTGGTACAGATCCATAAGTCCACAGTGCTCTCGGGATGTAGATGAACTACAACTCCAAAACTCAAGGTCAATGCCCACCAAACTCTTCCAGTATTTTCTGTTGGTCATGGGGGTTCTGTGTGCCAAGTTTGGTTCAATTCTATCATTGGTGGAGTTCAGAATGCTCTTTGATGGTAGGTGAACTATAAATCCCAGCAACTACAATTCCCAAATGTCAAGGTCTATTTTTCTCAAACTCCACCAGTGTACATATTTGGGCATATTGAGTATTTGTGCCAAGTTCGGTACAGACCCATCATTGTTTGAGCCCACAGTGCTCTCTGGATGTAGCTGAACTACAACTCCCAAACTCACCAAACCCCATCCTCCCATCCTCCCACCAATCCTCCCATCCCAACCCCACCAGTATTCAAATTTGGGCATATTGGGTATTTGTGCCAAATTTGATCCAGTGAATGAAAATACATCCTGCATATCAGATATTTACATTACGATTCATAACAGCAGCAAAATTACAGTTATGAAGTAGCAACAAAAATAATGTTATGGTTGGGGTCACCACAACATGAGGAACTGTATTAAGGGGTCGCGGCACTAGGAACGTTGAGAACCACTGCATTAGAGTGTTCCATTCTGCCTCACCAGGAATTGTGTTAGTAGATCCACCCACATTCTGTCTTTAAGTCCATACTTTCCCAAGCCTCTCTGTTCTCCACCGAGGCCTGTCCATGTTGGGTGCCGTGAGCAAGGAAGCCACACTAGCCATTTCATTCATCCTCCGTATTCCACAAAAAAAGCCATGGGACTGTCCCTGCTGTCAGTTCTTTTTCGCCGGAGCAAAAGTGGACAGCTGGCGAGGGAGCTGAACAAAAGCTCTCTTGTGTTTGCAAAGGAGGAATGCAGGCTGGCAAGTTGGATGTGCATCGCTTTGACTCTGGAGACTTGGGACAAAGACGGATCCTGTTCCTTTGCTCTGAAAGAATGCAAGCAACAGATGCTTGAAATGTGTTTGTATAAGTATGTGTACGCCTTGAGGGAAGCTTAAGATTCCCTCAAGGCATACACATATGTATACAAACGCATCTGTTTGAGAGCATCCTTCTACCTAAACTAGTGCTTCCCAATCTGTGGTCCGTGGACCACTAGTAGTCTCCAAAAACTAAAATATGGTCCATGGCTTCACCATTACTGTATGAGAGCGACTGGTCTCACAAAACCCTCTTATAGTGTCAAGTCAATGTGGATGTTGGGAGAGGAGAGACTAACTACCCGCGAAAGGCATGATAACAAGCCTTCTCGCTGCTGCTTCTCTTCCTCCTTCTTCCCCCTGAACGGAGCCATTCTATGTGGCACCTGGAAGTAGGGGCACCTTGATGTCTTCGTTTTTAGGCCTGCTCCTGGGGTTATTTGGGGTTCAGATTCAGAACAGTGCATTGGATAGACCACATCAGCTCTAGATTATCAAATATCGTTATTCTGACGGCCAGCAGATGGTGACAACTGGGTGGCATATGTTCTGTATCAGAAACTAGAGCTGAGGTGGTCTATCCAATGCAATTTTCTGAATCAGAACCCTAAATAACAAAACCAAATCTAAAGTTGACCAAAAACTGATTCGTAATCCTTTTGGTACTCATGTTAGAGAGTGGTCCCTGGTCAAAATAGGGGAACCACTGGTGTAGATGCACTCCTGGCTATAGATAGTTCAGATATATCTCATTTAACAAAGCAGATATGCCCATGGCCCTACTTCCTTATGAGAAAGTTTGGTACAGGAGGAATATGTGAGAGGAAGCCACAGGGAAGAGGGAGCAAGCTTGTTTACTGCTTCCCTGGAGACTAAGACGTAAAACAATGGCTTCAAACTACAAGAAAGGAGATTCCATCTGAACATGAGGAAGAACTTCCTGACTGTGAGAGCCGTTCAGCAGTGGAACTCTTTGCCTCGGAGTGTGGTGGAGGCTCCTTCTTTGGAAGCTTTTAAACAGAGGCTGGATGGCCATCTGTCAGGGGTGATTTGAATGTAATATTCCTGCTTCTTGGCAGAATGGGGTTGGACTGGATGGCCCATGAGGTCTCTTCCAACTCTAGGATTCTATGATGAGGTCTGTCCAATGCAAGTTTCTGAATCGGAACCCCAAATAACCAAACAAACCTAAAGTTGACCAAAAACTCATTCGTAATCCTTTTGGTACTCATGTTAGAGAGTGGTCGCGGGTCAAAGTGGTCCCTGGTCAACAAAAAAGTTGGGAACCACTGACCTAAACCATTAAAACTGCAGGGAAAGAGATTCCACCTAAATGTGGAACTGCAGGGAAAGAGATTCCATGGCCAGATTCACTGGGTTGTTGTAGGTTTTTTCGGGCTGTATGGCCATGGTCTAGAGGCATTCTCTCCTGACGTATCGCCTGCACTTCAGCATCCCCTCCCCCCCCCCCCCCCCCCCCCCCCCTGACTGAGGAGTCTCTATACCTCACTACCTCTGAGGATGCTTGTCAAAGTGCAGGTGAAACATCAGGAGAGAATGCCTCTAGACCATGGCCATACAGCCCGAAAAAACCTACAACATTCCACCTAAATATTAGGGAAGAACTTCCTGACAGTCAGAGCTGTTTGACAACGGAAGACACCACCTTGGAGTGTGGTGGAATCTCCTTCTTTGAAGGATTCTAAACAGAGGCCATCTGTCATGAGGGTTCGGATTGCATCTTCCTGAATGCATGTCCCCTAAATTACTACGATCTTATGAAATTACAACTATTATCATGAAATTACAACTATTATCATGAAATTACAACTATTATCATGAAATTACAACTATTATCCCACTGGAGCATTGCAGCGCACCCAAATACCTGGGAGTCACTCTGGACCGTGCTCTGACCTACAAGAAGCACTGCCTGAACATCAAGCAAAAAGTGGGTGCTAGAAACAATATCATACGAAAGCTGACTGGCACAACCTGGGGATCACAACCAGACACAGTGAAGACATCTGCCTTTGCGCTGTGCTACTCTGCTGCTGAGTATGCATGCCCAGTGTGGAACACATCTCACCACACTAAAACAGTGGATGTGGCTCTGAATGAGACATGCCGCATTATCACGGGGTGTCTGCGCCCTACACCACTGGAGAAATTACACTGTCTAGCCGGTATCGCACCACTTGACATCCGCCGGGAAGTAGCAGCCAATAGTGAAAGGACCAAGGCAGAGACATCTCCAGCTCATCCCTTGTTTGGGTATCAGCCAGCAAGTCAATGACTTAAATCTAGAAATAGTTTTCTAAGATCTACAGAGACACTCGCTGGAACACCTCAGCAAGCGAGAGTCCAAAAGTGGCAGGCTCAAACCCAGAACCTCAACCAATGGCTGATACCAAATGAGAGACTCCCCCCTGGGCACACAGAGGACTGGACGACTTGGAAGGCGCTGAACAGACTGCGCTCTGGCACCACAAGATGCAGAGCCAACCTTCAGAAATGGGGCTACAAAGTGGAATCCTCGACATGCGAGTGTGGAGAGGAGCAAACCACTGACCACCTGCTGCAATGCAACCTGAGCCCTGCCACATGCACAATGGAGGACCTTCTTGCAGCAACACCAGAAGCACTCCAAGTGGCCAGATACTGGTCAAAGGACATTTAATCAACTACCAAACTCACACATTTGTATTTTCTCTGTTTGTTTGCTTTGTTCTGTTAGAAATGTAATATAATTGACTGGCTGCCCTAACACGAGAAATAAATAAACAACTATTATCATGGGATTCATTGGGAAGGATCATACACCCCGATACCTCAAACTACGGCAAGGCTATTCTTTTATTTCGTTTTTATTCTGCCCTCCTCCAAGGAGGGCACGGTGGCATACAGAGTTCTCCCCCCGCCCCTCCCCGCAACTTTATCCTCACAACAACCCTGTGAGGTAGGTTAAAAGAGACAGTGACTGGTCCAAGGTCCCCCCGTGAGCGCCATGGATAGACAGGGCATCTGAACCCCTCTCGTTAGACTGAGTCCAACATCTTAGCCACACGCACAACATTGGCTCTTTCGGTGTCAGGACCAGCATTGAAAACTGGCACTGTGTTGAAAACTGATTCTATAAATCCCATTTCTCTCTCTTTCTCTTGTATGTGGTGTTGCTAAATGAACCGGAATGACACTGAAGATGGTGTGAGCTGTTCCACAAATCCCCAAATATGTAAAAAGATTTGTAGACTGACATGGAAACTAAACCTTTCGTGCACCGTGTTAATTTAACACTCTCAACTAGAAATGACAATACAACCCTCAATATGCTTCGGGACTTCTCATGGATATGCAAAACCACCTATTGAATAAACTGGCAGGAGCATATCATAGGGTCACGTTGGAGGACCTAGGACATGCCAAGAAAGGGAATTATTTTGTTCAGAAAGAAGTAAATGAACCCATGGGTATCAGTCATGTGGTTAGGAGCACCAGTGGCGCAATGGGTTCTACTGTTGTGCCGCAGGACTGCTGACCGAAAAGTTGGCGGTTCGAATCTGGGAGCGAGATGAGCTCCCATCTGCCAGCTCTAGCTCCCCATGCAGGGACACGAGAGAAGCCTCCCACAGGATGGTAAAACATCAAAACATCTGGGTGTCTCCTGGGCAACGTCCTTGCAGACGGTCATGTGGTTAGGAGTCCCCAGTGACGTAATGGGTTCAACCCTTGTGCTGGCAGGACTGCTGACCAAAAGGTCGGCAGTTTGAATCTGGGAGCGAGGTGAGCTCCGTCTGTCAGATCTTGCTCCCCATGCAGGGACACAAGAGAAACCTCCCACGGGATAGTAAAACATCAAAACATCTGGGTGTCCCCTGGGCAACGTCCTTGCAGACAGTCATATGGTTAGGAGTCCCCAGTGACGTAATGGGTTCAACCCTTGTGCCGGCAGGACTGTTGACCTAAAGGTTGCCGGTTTGAATCTGGGAGCGAGGTGAGCTCCCATCTGTCAGGTCTAGCTCCCCATGCAGGGGCATGAGAGAAGCCTCCCACAGGATGGTAAAACATCTGGGCGTCCTCTGAGCAACATCCTTGCAGACAGCCAATTCTCTCACACCAGAAGCAACTTGCAGTTTCTCAAGTCGCTCCTGACACAAAAATAAAATATGTTTATGGGGTCATTCTGTTATGAGCCAAAAAAAGATTGCTATGTTCTCAGGTCAACTCACTTTGGCAATATAGAGTCCCGGAAATAGAACAACTGCGATACCAAGGAATGGGGAAACTGGCCTGTTTTTTTTTCAAGGGGGAGGAAATTAGAAAACTATCAATAATTTTACCAGCAATTGTGTGCATATGGCAAAATCTGGTTCCAAAAGAAATGTTCAGACAAGAGAGGATCCATCCGTTTTTGAGGGTTTGGAGTCGTGAGATGAAAGGATGTAAAGTTCTCTCATTTCAGAGTATGGAAGTGTTCCTGTTTTGGACTACAAATCCCAAATCTCACATCCAAGAAGATGGGAAATTCTGGGAGTCGCAACCTCCAAAAAGTAGCATTTCCAAGCTGTCTGAATGCATGAGAGGGAGAGAAATGTGAGAAAGAGAGAAAGAAAGGAGTCGTCTTTGGAGACTGAATGCCCCACCGCTGCCTCCTGCCCTCCCCACCCCACTCGAATACATGCTTCTGTCCTGTGTTTTTAATATGCTCTCACAAAACTACCATGCTTTGGAGGGGAAGAAAGAAAAGGAAGGGGAGGAGGGGTGTTGGGTGGGAAATCCCAGCAGTCATACAATCAAATTGTCTTTATTATTAATTATTAATTATTATTATTTGTTTTTTTAAAATCTAAAAAGGAGAGAAAAATAATCTCCAAAGTGAAAAGCAAAAAGAGGATTTTTCAGACCACAGGTCAGTGGGGGGATGGGGTGGGGGCTTATTTATTTGCGTATTTGTTTGGCACCTCGGGATCCGAAAAACCGCTGACCTGTTTGCTTTAAAAACATGCTTTGAAGGGAGCTTTTCCTTTGCGTTGGTAGAAACATCTCGCTGGGAAAAAAAAAAAAGACGTTACAGTCATATCTCTTGGTTTTTTTCTTTTACAAAAAAAAAATCATCTCCACCAAAGCCGCTGCCGCTGCATTTCCGAACCTCTGGGTTCCTCATTCGCCAGCAGCCTGTCCTTGTGGGGTGGCGGAGGTGATGACGCCGCCGGTTTGCAGCAGAGCCGCTCCTCCTGCCTTGGACTCCTCCATCCGAGGCCGCTTGACCTCCGGCTCATTGGAAAGCTCCTCCGTGTCTTTTGTCCCAGCTTCTCTTGCTTGGTTGACGACCACTGGAGTGGAGGAGCTGGCCTGGGCCGCAAGGAGCTGCAAGGGATTGGTGAGGGCTGGAGAAAGAAACAGAGGGTTATTTATTTATTTACAGTATTTATATTCCGCCTTTCTCACCATGCAGAGGACTCAGGGCCAATTACAATGTGCATGCCTGTCATTGAACATCGATAAAATCAAAATTCTCTTCCAGCAGTCACCAGCCAATCCCTTTCCAATGCCAGAGATACAGCTTAATGGTGTAACATTAGAAAATGTTGACCATTTCCGCTACCTTGGCAGCCACCTCTCCACCAAAGTCAACATCGACACTGAAATACAACACCGCCTGAGCTCTGCGAGTGCAGCATTTTCCCGAATGAAGCAGAGTGTTTGAGGACCGGGACATCCGTAAGGATACCAAGGTGCTTGTTTATAAAGCTATTGTCCTCCCAACCCTGCTATGTGCCTGTGAGACATGGACTGTCTACAGACGTCACATGCAACTCCTGGAACGATTCCATCAGCGCTGCCTCCGGAAAATCCTGCAAATCTCTTGGGAAGACAAGCGGACAAATGTCAGCGTGCTGGAAGAAGCAAAGACCACCAGCATTGAAGCGATGGTCCTCCGCCATCAACTCCGCTGGACCGGCCATGTTGTCCGGATGCCCGACCACCGTCTCCCAAAGCAGTTGCTCTACTCTGAACTCAAGAATGGAAAACGGAATGTTGGTGGCAGGAAAAGACATTGAAAGATGGGCTCAAAGCCAACCTTAAAAACTCTGGCATAGACACTGAGAACTGGGAAGCCCTGGCCCTTGAGCGCTCCAGATGGAGGTCAGCTGTGAATTTGAAGAGGCACGAATGGAGGGTGAAAGAGAGAAACGTGCCATGAGGAAGGTGCGTCAAGCCAACCCCGACCGGGACCGCCTTCCACCTGGAAACCAATGCCCTCACTTCGGGAGAACATGCGGGTCAAGAATAGGGCCACAGTCACCTACAGACCCACTGCCAGGACATTGATCTTGAAGGACAATCCTACTCAGACTATGAGGGATCGCCTAAGTAAGTAAGTAATGAGGAAGTACTTCATCAGTGTCACAAATGGACGGTGAAGCAACAGCTCCCCTGGTGGCCAGAATACCCTCATGAAAAAAGCTGGAATGTTAAATAGCCTCTGTGTGTCTGTCTATATATGATGTTGTGTGTCTATGGCATTGAATGTTTGCCATGTACATTGTAATCTGCCCTGAGTCCGCTGCGGGGTGAGAAGGGCAGAATATAAATACTGTAAACAAACAAACAAACAAACAAACAAACATCAATGGCCCTCCCTCCAATGACATTGCAGGTTATAGTTAGCACCCTAAACATGTGCAACAGCCCTGCCAATGTCCTCCACAAACCCCATCCTGCCCAGCACCCAAGTGAAGACTTTCATATGGGGACAATTCCAACCTATATTTTAGGTGTCCTTTGGGACACTGTAGTGTCCCCTCAACCTCTCTCTCCTTTTTTGAAAACTGCTTTTTCATAGGTGATTTTTCACATAAAAGCATGACTGATTCAAAACCACCCAAAAGTCAGGATCCCCCAATGCCTGGGTCAAAACAAACCCCTTCACAAATTGAAGCAAAGTGGTGGTAGCTTCTGGCCCACTGAAAACACTGGTGAGGATCACTGGAGATGGGAATCACGGGCCTTCCACAGCCCTGGATTTAATACTATATATAAGGGAGTGGGGTGGGAATTATCAGCATAGAAGGAAACTCTGCATTTCCAGTGGATGTATGGTTGCATGCATGAATAGGCCCATCTACCTACCGTAGGTGCCGCTGGTGATGCTGTTGGTGGGGACAGCGTGCTTTCCGTTTTGCGTCACGGCTCGGACGGGGAGCTGGTGTTGACCGATGGCCACCGGGGTGGCTTGCTGGAGGATGGTGACCGTTTGTCCTGGGACGCCCTGAGACATCTGGCTGGCCACGGTCTGGATCACCCGGCTGCCAGTGGGGATTGCAGCAAACGCAATGGTGGGCTTATCTTCAATTCCTGCAGAAAGAGAGCGCTTTGTCACCCTTGGGAGCAATGCTGGCTATGCCTTTCCTCCCCTGCCAACATTGGCAAGGGAAGAAATCCAATGTTACTGTGTTTCTGTTGACAGACTGGGTATATATTGTGAAGCTAAACTTCACTGACATTGATGTGGGAGAGGGCCTTTTCTGTGGTGGCATCCCACTTGCTTAAATGTTTCCCTCCTCCATAATTTTCAGAAAGAAAAACACTTAATAATTTCCCCATTTTGGGGGGAGGGAAGAGGATCCCAAGCAAACAGAAACCTGGGTTGCTGTGAGTTTTCCTGGCTGTCTGGCCATGCTCCAGAAGTATTCTCTCCTGACATTTCACCCACATCTATGGCAGGCATAATAATATAATAATAATAATAATAAGAAGAAGAAGAAGAAGAAGAAGAAGAAGAAGAAGTTGTATATTTTTTTGGACTGTATGGCATGTTCCAGAAGCATTATCTCCTGACATTTCACCAGCATCTGTGGCTAATGGCATCCTTAGAGGTTGCGAGGTCTGTTGGAAACTATGAAAGTGGTTTATATATCTGTGGAATAATGTCCAGGTTGGGAGAAAGAACTCTTGTCTGTTGGAGGCAAGTGTGAATGGTGCAATTGGCCAACTTGATTAGCATTTAATATCCTTGCAGATTCAAAGCCTGGATGGTTGTGGATTAGGGAATCCTTTGTTGGGAGGTGTTAGCTGGAGGCAAGTGTGAATGTTGCAATTAATCACCATGAAAATGAACAAAATCTGGTTGCCAGTATTTAAAAATACCCTAAAATCAGGACAGTAAACCAAGAAAAACACTCAAACAACAGGGGAATTCCAGAAATGAAACAATCAGGACCAGCTAATCATCTCCTAACAAAGAATTCCTCCAGGCAGGAAGCAGCCAAGCCTTGAAGTGGCAAGGATATTCAATGATAATCAGGGTGATTTTTTGCAACATTCACACTTGCCTCAAGCAGACAAGAGTTCTTTCTCCCACCTTGGACATTCCACAGATATATAACCTCACTTGCCTAGTTTCCAACAGACCTCACAACCTCTGAGGATGCCTGCCATAGAAGTGGGTGAAACCTCAGGAGAGAATGCTTCTGGAACATGGCCATAGAGCCCGTAAAACTCACAGCAACCCAGTGATTCCAGCCATGAAAGCCTTCGACAACACCTCAAAAAAAAAAAAACTCTATTGTATATACACCAGAGCTTTTGGGGTTATCTATCCTCTTCCTCAAATGCACAGCTGAAAAAGTGAGCAGAGAGCCAAGAAAACTATTACTAAAATAAACTACTTAGTTTCAAAGGTATAAGCTTGATTCCTTCTTTACTAAGTGGTCACTTTTCTAAGTGCAAGGTAGGTATCTGAATGCACCTAACAGCCTACCGAATAAAGAAACACAATTGGCTCCTATTAGCACCAACTGCAGCTCTGAGATCAGAGTGAAGAGAGGGTCCAGGAAGGCAGTTCCATCTCATCTCCTGTACTGTGCTTATAATATAACTAGCTGTACCCGCCATGCTTTGCTGTGGCCAACCTTCCCTCTTTCTCTCCTTTGTTCCCTCCTTCCTTCCCTCCCTCTTTCCTTCCTTCCTTCCCCTTTCCTTCTCTTCTTCCTTCCTTCTCTCTTTCCTTCCCCTTTTTCTTTCTCTTCTGCTGTCTCTTTTCTTCCTTCTCTCTTTCCTTCTTTCCTTCCCTCCCTCTTTCTCTACTTCCCCCTTCCTTCGCTCCCTCTTTCCTTCCTTCTTTCCCTTTTTCTTTCCTTCTTTTTTCCTTCTCTACCTTTCCTTCCTTCCCCCTTTTTCTTTCCCCCCCTTTCTCTCTTTCTCTTCTTCTCTTTCTCTCTTCCTTCTCTCTTCTTCCTTCTCCCTCCCTCTTTCTCTATATCTTCCCCCTTCCTTCGCTCCCTCTTTCCTTCCTTCTTTCCCTTTTTTCTTTCCTTTTCTCCCTCCTTCCTTCTCTAACTTTCCTTCCTTCCCCCTTTTTCTTTCCCTCCCTCTTTCTCTCCTTTCTTCCTTCTCTACCTCTTTCCTTCCTTCTCTCTTTCCTTCTTTCCTTCCCTCCCCCTTTCTCTACATTCCCCCTTCCTTCGCTCCCTCTTTCCCTTTTTTCTTTCCTTCTCTCCTTTCTTCCTTCTCTAACTTTCCTTCCTTCCCCCTTTTTCTTTCCCTCCCTCTTTCTCTCCTTTCTTCCTTCTCTACTTCTTTCCTTCCTTCTCTCTTTGCTTCCCTTCTCTCTTTCTCTACATCTTCCCCCTTACTTCGCTCCCTCTTTCCTTTTTCTTTCCTTCTCTCCTTCCTTCTCCAACTTTCCTTCCATCCCCCTTATTCCTCCCCTCCCTCTTTCTCTCCTTTCTTCTCTATCTCTTTCTTTCCTTCTTCACTTCTTCTTTCTCTCCTTTCTTCCTTCTCTCCCTCTTTCCTTCCTTCTTTCCCTTTTTCTTTCCTTCTCTCCTTCCTTCCTTCTCTAACTTTCCTTCCTTCCCCCTTTTTCTTTCCCTCCCTCTTTCTCTCCTTTCTTCCTTCTCTACCTCTTTCCTTCCTTCCTTCTCTCTTTCCTTCTTTCTTTCCCTCCCTCTTTCTTCCCTTTTTTCTGTATTGTCATTTAGCTTTTTGGGGCTTTTTATGTCCCTTCTGCTGTGTTTTTCAGTGTTTTTTTGAGTGAAGGACATACATTGGGTTGTTAGGTGTATCGTGTACAAATTTGGTGCCAATTGCCCCAGTGGTTTTTGAGTTTTCTGAATACCACAAACGAACATTACATTTTTATTTATATAGATATAATGTAATGTAATATAATATAATATAATATATTGTATATACATATAATATTGATAATATTATAATGTAATCTATATATATATAAAATGCTCTGTGCATAATGAGTACCTTAAAAACAAAAGGACCAATGAACGAAATCACACCAAATTTGGCAACGAAACGTCTCACAACACAAGGAGTGACCATCACTCAAAAAAAAAATAAATGATTTTGTCATTTGGGAGTTGTAGTTGCTGGGATTTATAGTTCACCTACAATCAAAGAGCATTCAGAACTCCAACAATGATGGAATTCAACCAAACTTGGCACACAGGACTCCCATGACCAATAGAAAATGCTAAAAGGGTTTGGTGGGCATTGACCTTGAGTTTTAGAGTTGTAGTTTGCCTACATCCAGAGAGCAATGTGGATTCAAACAATGATGAATCAGGGCCAAACTAGGCAGGAATACTCAATATCCCAAAATGTGAACAATGGTAGAGTTTGGGGAAAATACAATCTTGACATCTGGGAGTTGTAGTTGCTGGGCTTTATAGTTCACCTACAATCACAGAGCATTCTGAACCCCATCAACGATAGAATTGGGCCAAACGTCCCACACAGAACCCTCATGTGGGCCACAACAACGTGTGGCAGGGGACGGCTAGTACAATATACTACTACTAATAATGATCATCATATATTATAATTATATATTATATATTAAATGTAATATTAGTAATAATATTACAGTATAATGTTATGGTACAATGTAATATAATATTAATATTGTGCTATGGTAATAATATAATAATATTGTATTTACTTTTTACTTGTAAGCCGCTCTGAGTCCCCTTCGGGGTGAGAAGGGCGGCATATAAATTTCGTAAATAAATAGAGTCAAGTGATATTGCTATAACAGACCCACAAACATGGGGTGATGATTCACATTTCCCTACCGGATCAAGTTAATTACCTCGAGGCTCACCAGCCAAGTCCAGGACTGTCCCTGTGGCGGCTTCATGGCTGCCACTTGCCGGGCCCTGGTTGGTCAGGATGTATCCATTTGCAGAGTTTGCAGAGGAGGTCACGACCCGGACCATGGTGACCGTCGGGGCTTGCTGGACCACATGAATGGCATGGCCCGAAGGCTGCTGGGAGGTCACAATGGAGGCCGGCATGTAGGCCACTGGCTTGGCCATGAGGGCTGAGGGCCGAGAAGGGACTGCCATGATTACCGGCTGGGCACTTACAGGCGAGCCTGGGGGAAAGGAAGAGGAAATGGGAGGAAATTGGTCAGAAGTGAAGATCCTAATCCAAGCAGCTCTGAATTCAAGCTTTTCAAAAAGAGAGATATCAGCCAGCACGTCAACGACTTAAATCCAGACATAGTTTTCTAAGATCTACAGAGACACTCGCTAGAACACCTCAGCAAACGAGAGTTCAAAAGTGGCAGGCTCAAACCCAGAACCTCAACCAATGGCTGATACCAAATGAGAGACTCCCCCCTGGGCAGACAGAAAACTGGGCAACTTGGAAAGCGCTGAACAGACTGCGCTCTGGCACCACGAGATGCAGAGCCAACCTCAAGAAATGGGGCCACAAAGTGGAGTCCACGACATGCGAGTGTGGAGAGGAGCAAACCACTGACCACCTGCTGCAATGCAACCTGAGCCCTGTCACATGCACAAGGGAGGACCTTCTTATAGTAACATCAGAGGCACTCCCAGTGGCCAGACACTGGTCAAAGGACATTTAATCAACTACCAAGCTTGCAAATTTTGTTTTGTGTCTGTTTGTTTGTTTGTTTTTGTTCTGTTAGAAATGTAATACAATCGTCCGGTTGCCCCTGACACGATAAATAAAAAAAAAGTCGAATGGAATTCCAGGTTCAACCAGGAAGTCTGCCAACCGCAAGAATTCTCTCATGCAAAGGAATTACTTACCAGGTGCACTTTGTGAATACCGATACTCTGGAACGGAGGCTAGCTTTGAACCAAAGTCGTGATCATGTGGAATGGGTGAGCCCTCCCTCGACAGGCACTCTGGGGTCTGGAGGCCACTTGTGTGAGGAGACAGCAAGCCAGGATGAGTGGGGGACGCAGGGGCACTCCTGGAAGGCACCGTCCAAGGGGAAAGTCACCGTTAGCTTACCAAAGATGACAACATTTGGATGCCAGCATGATGGGCATAGTTTGGTGACATACAGGACTCTTTGGAAAATGACAATTCCCAGAATTTCACAGAACTAAGCATATCAAACTGTATATACTCGAGAATAAGCCGACCCGAATTTAAGCCGAGGAAACTGGGAAAACATATTGACTCGAGTCTAAGTTGGAGGTTGGAAATGCAGCTGCTACTGTAAATTTCAAAAATAAAAATAGATACTAATAAAATTACATTAACGGACGTATCAGGAGGTTAAATGTTTTTGAATATTTACTATGCGATAAACTGGCATTGTAAGTGGAAAAGGAGGGTCAACAAAAACAATATGGTATCAACTTTTTAATAATAATAATAATAATAATAATAATAATCTATATATATAAAAATGTAATATTCGTTTGTGGGATTAACAAACTCAAAAACCACTGGACGAATTGACACCAAATTTGGACACAAGACACCTAACAAACCAATGTATGTCTTTCACTCAAAATTTTTTGATTTTGTCACTTGGGAGTTGTAGTTGCTGGGATTTATAGTTCACCTACAATCAAAGAGCATTCTGAACGCCACCAATTATGGAATTGAATCAAACTTAGCACACAAAACTCCCATGACAGACAGAAAATACTGGAAGGGTTTGGTGGGCAGTGTGCTTTGGTTTTGGAGTTGTAGTTCACCTACATCCAGAGATCACTGTGGATTCAAACAATGATGGATCTGGACCAAACGCAACACAAATACTCAATATGCCCAGATGTGAACACTGGTGGAGTTTGGGGGAAATAGAATCTTGACATTTGGGAGTTGTAGTTGCTGGGATTTATAGTTCACCTACAATCACAGAGCATTCTGAACCCCACCAACGATAGAATTGGGCCAAACCTCCCACACAGAACCCCCATGTGGGCCACAGCAATGCGTGGCAGGGGATGGCTAGTAATAATAATAATAATACATTTGTATCGTGCCTTATCTCCCCATGGGGACTCAGGCCAGCATCCAACAGAGTAACAGGCAAACATTCAATGCCTATCTAAACAATGCAGAGCTAGATAAAGATATATAATTATATATACTAATTTCACATATGCATTGCCCCCTGAAACGTTTGCCAATTCTCTCTCGCTACATGTGCATCGCCCTTGTGCAATATTTGCAAGTCCTATATATCTTTATTCAGATATATTTAGATATCTCTCTCTATATAGATAATTATATCTATATAAGATCTGCAAAAATTTGCAAACATATATAAAATTATTTTTACATACATACACACACACACACACACATATATATACACACAGAGATATATAAGTACCTTTATATATTTATCGATATCTGTATCTATATAGGATTTGCAGAGACTTGCAAACATGTGAGGGGAAAATTCAAATAAAAATAATGTATATATACAGGTATAGAGGTACATGGAAATCTCCAGATATCTATATGTATATAGGATTTGCAAAGACCTGCAAACATAGGAGAGGAAGACTTCCACGGGAACAAAAATGCACATAGAAAGTTAATACATTTAGATACACACACAAAAAAATCCAGGAAATTGGGTGGTTTTGGAAGAAAGCCATAAAAACAAGGAGGACATGAAATATATCGCCTTTCCCTCCTTCCCTCCCTTTTGACTGGAAAAGGAAACACACTGTCAAGGGAGGGGAAGAGGAGAGAGAAATATGTCAATTTTTTTTTGTAATGTAATTTTGATGATGTTGCTTGTTGTTTATGTTTTGGTTTTATTTTGCTGTAATACGAATATGAATATTCATATCCTTCTATCCTAGTTATATGTCACCTTGTCATGCCCAGCATTATTTTTAAAATTTTAATTATTACATTTGGCCAAGCCATAGGTTTTTAAATGCGTCGTGTTATTGTTAATATTTATTGCTTATTTTCTGCTTATGAGTTTATTTATGTACGAACCCACACGATCTCTTCATTCATCTGGAGAGGCCTTGCTTACAATCCCACCATCATTGCAAGCGCGATTGGTGGTGACGAGGGATAGGGCTTTCTCGGTGGTGGCCCCTTGACTCTGGAACTCTTTCCCTAAGGACATCAGGCAGGCCCCGTCACTAGCAATCTTTAGGAGGAGCTTGAAAACGTGATTGTTCCAGTGTGCCTTTCCAGAATAAGGAAACTCCTAGCATTATGTCCCAACGCACTTTATCAGAGATCCAGGATATCTGCATGCCCATCCCCCTCTAACCACCCCACCTGTCATGCCCAGCACTTTTAATTTTAATTATTACATTTGGCCCGGCCATTGTTTTTAATTGCGTCGTTGGCAGTTGTTAATGTTATTGCTTTGTTTTTTGAGTTATTGTGTTGTTGCTGTTGTTTTTATTGTTGTATTTGGGCTCGGTCTCTTGTAAGCCGCACCGAGTCCTTCGGGAGATGGTAGCGGGGTACAAATAAAGTATTATTATTATTATTATTATTATTATTATATGAATGTAATAGGAAAGATGACCAGGCCAATGATTTAATGCGGATTACTAGGTCGATTTTAAATGGTGTATTTTAATATTTTGATAAATGGTTTTTAATGTTCATGTATTGTATGTGAATCTGTGCCCAGGGGGTGAGAAGGGCGGAATAGAAATGTTTTAAATAAATAAATAAATAAATATGTTGTCCGGGCTTGGCCCCATGTAAGCCGCTCCAAGTCCCCATTGGGGAGATGGTGGCGGGGTATAAATAAAGATGATGATGATGATTATTATTATATATTGAAAGCAATGGTCTCTAGGCTCCGCTGTCCGGCCTTGAGCCCATTATAAGCCAAGGCAGGTTTTTTCAGCTCAGAAAGAGGGCTGAAAAACTCCTTTTATCTTCGAGTATATACAGTGCATTGACTCTCCAGTGTCAAGGCACCCTTAGAAGCAAGTTCCAGAGTCTGGGAGCAGCCATCAAGAAGACCCTGTCCCTTGTAGCTGTGGCAATGGTGGGACAGAGAGAAGGGCGGCTTCCTCCTACAGTGGAGCAGGAGATGGCTCTTGTCCTGCTCTCCAACCAAACTTACCGGGAGGAAAGAGGCCCAAAAGGGGTTCGGAAGCAGGATACCCCCCTCTGTCTCCGTTTTCGGAATGCCTGTTCCACCAGTTTGCCTTCTGAGGGAGGATCGATGCGCCAAAAAGAGCCCTTTCCCGGCTCCTCCTGAGAACGTGGGACTTTAATAAAATAACGGTTCAAGGAGAGGTTGTGCCGAATGGAATTCTGCAGGGAGCGGAAGGAAAAAGAGGGTTATCCCAAAGCCAGCAAACGAACGAGAGTCACATTCTTGCAGAGCTTCCCGTGCGAGCCTTACCTGCCAGCCTTTATCAGCTGTCCGGTAATAAGGATAATGCTTGGTGATGTGGGCATAGATCCCACTTAGTGTTAATTGCTTGTCCTGGGCTGACGAGATAGCTTGAACAATTAGCTGGGCATAGGAATATGGCGGCTTGGATTCGTCCTGCAGACAGACAACACAAACACAGACGCACAGGGGAGTTTTTAGCAGCTTCACAGTTCATTAATGATTTAGGTTGGAGCTTTTCTAACAAGGTAGGCGCCAACTATCCAGATGCCTTTCAAGGTAAGACCAAGAAACAAGCAGGCAAACAAAAATCCCAAAACTGTTCTGCCCAACATGGAAATTTCCAATTTCTCTTTGTGCTTCTTGGGCCAATTCTCCCTGAACACAAGCGCAAAGAGTTGTGGTGGAACTAGTCTTTTTAAATGTGTTGTCGAAGGCTTTCATGGACGGAATCACTAGGTTGCTGTGAGTTTTCCAGGCTGTCTGGCCATGTTCCAGAAGCATTCTCTACTGATGTTTCACCCACCTCTATGGCAGGTATCTGCAGAGGTTGCGAGGTCTGTTGGAAACTAGGCAAGTGAGGTTGATATATCTGTGGAATGATGTCCAGGGCGGGAGAAAGAACTCTTGTCTGTTGGAGGCAAGTGTGAATTCTGCAATTGGCCACATTGATTAGCATTTAATGGCCTTGCAGATTCAAAGCCTGAATGGTTGTGGCCTGGGGAATCCTTTGTTGGGAGGTGTTAGCTGGCCCTGTTTGATTGTCGGCAGTTCGAATCCGAGGAGCAGAGTGAGCTCCCATCTGGAATGAATGAAAATATGTGTGTGTGTAATGTTTGTTTGTGGGATTAACATAACTCAAAAACCACTGGGGGAACTGACACCAAATTTGGACAGCGTACACCTAACAACCCAATGTATGTCCTTCACACAAAAAAAATGAGTTTGACATTTTAGAGTTGTAGTTGCTGGGATTTATAGTTCACCTACAATCAAAGAACATTATGAACTCCACCAATGATGGAATTGAACCAATCTTGGCACACAGAACTCCCATGAACAACAGAAAATACTGGAAGGGTTTGGTGGGCATTGACCCTGAGTTTGGGAGTTGTAGTTCACCTACATCCAGAGAGCACTGTGGACTCAAACAATGATGGATCTGGACCAAACTTGGCACGAATATTCCATATGCCCAAATATGAACATACATGGAGTTTGGGGGAAATAGACCTTGACAATTGGGAATAGTAGTTGCTGGGATTTATAGTTCACCTACAATCAAAGAGCATTCTGAACTCCACCAACGCCTGAATTGGGGCAAACTTCCCACACAGAACTCCCAAGACCAACAGAAAATACTTAAGGCCATCCAGTCCAACTCCCTTCACCAGGGCAAGAAAACGTAATCAAATACTGTTTACAAACAAGCAGAAAGAAATTACATATATTAGAAACCAAAACGTTTTCATTACTTTATTTTCCAGATCACTAGACTGGGCCACAGCAACGCGTGGCAGGGGACAGCTAGTATATATATAAAAGACCAAGCAGGAATCCAAAATCTGCTCTGTAGAGTTATAACGCTCAGACCACTGCACTAAGTTATTATTTGTCTGCAAAGAATAATTTTAGTGGTTCCCTCCACGTAGTCTGGAGTGTTGACTCACCAAATGTTTTGAACTTTGATTCCCATAGCACCTTGCTATTGGCCTTACTCTGCTCCCTGGATTTGAACCGCTGACCTTTCGGTCAGCAGTCCTGCCAGCACAAGGATTTAACCCATTGCACAACAGGGGGCTCCATGTTTGGTCAAGAGGTATAAAAAACTAACTAGGTATTTTTAATTACAAAAATGTGAGTTAAGCACAGAAAGGGTTAAATGGGTGCAATGACTCAGCAAAAGCTGTAGTTCTATAAAAGCATGTGTGCCTGTAGCTTAGAAGCCCTCAGTGTTAGCAGACCTCAGTGAGAGAGCCCTCAGTGTGAGGTAGGCCTCAGTGGGAGAGAGCCCTCAGTCTGTGTGAGGTCCCTGTGGAAGAAAGGCCTCAGTGTGTTAGTAGGCCTCAGTATGAGAAGGCCTCAGTGTTAGTTGTCTCAGTGGGGAAAGGTCTCAGTGTGAGAAAAACTTGTGTGAGAGAAGCCTCAGTAGGAGAAAGGTCTCAGTGTGTTAGTAGGCCTCACTATGAGAAGGCCTCAGTGTTAGTTTGCCTCAGTGGGGGAAAGGTCTCAGTGTGAGAGAAGCCTGTGTGAGAGAGACCTCAGTGGGAGGAAGGCCTCAGTGTGTTAGTAGGCCTCAGTATGAGAAGGCCTCAGTGTTAGTTTGCCTCAGTAGGGAAAAGGTCTCAGTGTGAGAGAAGCCTGTGTGAGAGAGGCCTCAGTGGGAGGAAAGTCTCAGTGTGTTAATAGGCCTCAGTGTGAGAAGCTTCAGTGAGAGGAAGCCACAGGTTAAAGGCCATTGTGTGTGAAGCTTCAGTGTGTGAAGGCTGCTGTGTGTAAAGTTACTGTGTGAAACTCCTATGTAAGTTTGGTGTGAGAAGAGGCTCTGTGAGAGCAAAGATGTTTATCTGCATAAGAAAGAAGCCTTGAAGCTAAGGAGGAAGTATAAAGAACTTTATTTGTATTATAGAAACCTTGTTTTTGTAAATAGTGCAAACATATTATTTTACTACAAAAAAAGCCTCCTGTAGAAGATATAACATTGGTCTCTGTGTTTTTGCCCTTTTTTCACTTTGGGCTACTGGTGCTGGGTGACACTGCTGCTAATAAGTTACTCTGCTATGTATTTATTGGGATTGTCTTTTCTTAATAAGCCTAACCACCCATCAGAAACCAAGCAAGTCACTCTCTCAGCCTCAGAGGAAGGTGAAGGTACCCTCCCACACATATCTTGCCAAGAAAATCTGTGACAGGTTTGCCGTAGGGACACCTTAGGCCAGTGGTTCTCAGCCTGTGGGTCCCCAGGTGTTTTGGTCTACAACTCCCAGAAATCCCAGCCAGTTTACTAGCTGTTAGGAATTCTGGGAGTTAAAGTCCAAAATATCTGGGGACCCACAGGTTGAGAACCACAGCCTTAGGTTGAGAAGTCCTGGTCTACAGGGTATTCAAACAAGAAAGGGGTTATCATGCACAAGTCACTCTTTCTTGCTGTGGGTATAACAATTTAGGAAGTGGAGATCTGTGGACCTGCCTTGAGCTCATGAAGAAAATGGACTAAAAAACCACAGTGGTTGGAAATAGGTAGACAGAAGAGTCTAGCTTCTTGGAACACACCTTTGGGCTGTCTCCACCTGACGCATCTGCCTGCTGCTCCGACGTAGCCTTTGCTGCATATTCAGCCGCCAGCTGCAGGTCCGAGGTAACGTTGTGGGTAAAACGGTATCCTGAGGAGCCAGCACCGCGGGGACTGGCCGGGCACGAGTTGGGAACACTGTGGAAGGAAGAGAGATGGAAGAGAGAGGGAGGTTTCTTAGCTACGTGTTAGCAATGCACATACTTAAAATATTAATAATGCAAAGATACTTCACACTTTATACCATTATACCACCTTTCCGACATATTCTGCAAACCAGTTGGCTGAAACTGAAAATCCTTAGTGTATTCCCTAAGGAACCTGGCAAGAACAGTGTGAGCTGAATATACAGAAAGAAAGCTCAAAATCCTTTGCAAGCATTTAAGTTCCTTGAAGAAAAGCCTAGCCCAACAAGGTTATGTTGGTGGAGGATTTTCACGTTGATACAACACCCCAAAATGTCCTTTCTATTAATGGTATGCCAGTAGAGCCGTGGCAGGCTGATAGAGGTGGAAAAATCACAATGAGGAGACGTGCCACAAGATGGCACTCATGGCACAAGCTGCAAGAAACACATGCCAAGCAATAAAACAGAAAAAAATTTATGAATGCTTACTTAAAGCAGAGCCTTTTTCAGACCAAAGAGGAGTCATTAAGATGTGGGAGGATTAATAAGTAAATCAAAACCCACCATCAAATAACTATGACCTGGAGAGAAAAGCACGTCTGGGTGTGCAGAATGGCACAGGGACCAGCCGGAAAGGTACAAGGCGCATTGAGCGTTTTCCTTGGCCCTTCACCTGCGGTCTGCCTGCCAAGAGCATCACAGCTGAAGAAACAGGCAAAGCACTCTGATCAAAAGACCACTGCAGTTGTGTATCCCGCATATGCCAAGCCCCTATATTCACACGATGACACACGTCTTGAGAAATCAACTGGCACCCTTTAAATGCCACCAACAGGGAATGCACCAAAATCTATCCAATGAACTTGTGCACACTGCCAGGAGGAGAAAAGTGAAGGCTGAGCAACGTGATGAAAGAAATCCATCCAATGCCCACGCAATGCCTCCTTTGCCATCTTTATGTCTGACAACGTTGGCACAACTCAACATGAACACCGGTAACTATATAGCTACACTTGTGTGGATGACACACAACGGTGTGGGCAGAACAACATGAAAACAGAGCTCTGAGAAGTTACTCTTTTGGATTTATGACTTTCAGAAGCCAGCATGGCCAGTTTAACTCTGCATTGTGTAAAGAACTACTTGCTTTTATGTCCAATGTTCATGGTGGTTGGAGAATGCTGGGAACCAGAGTCCAAAGACTACTTTTCAAAGCTGAGCATGAAGGTCAACATATTGTGGAAGGACATAGTTTATGCCTTTGGAACAAATGGCTAGAGGAGCAGGACTTTTTTTGAAGGGGGAGGGGGGGTTACTAAATCCATTTCACATGCAAGGCTAGTTCCAAGCCAAGACATTTAGCTGTTTGAAGAAAGTGGGAATACATCACGCTCCTCATTCTGTACTGAGGCTTTAAAAGATAGGTTATCTTTTAAAGCCATGTTGCAGTGGATTTAGTGTTGGAATATAACTCTGGAGGACTGGGGTTCGAATCCTTGCTTGGTCATGAAAATCTACTTGATGACCCTGAATGGAAATCTTGGAAATGAACAAAATCTGGCTACCAATATTTTTTTTTTAAAAAAATCTAATATCAGGACAGTAAAGAAAGAGCAACACACAAAAGAGGGGAATTCCAGACAAGAAATAATCAGGGACAACTAACCACCTCCCAACAAAGGATCCCCCCAGGCAGGAAGCAGCCAGGCCTTGAAGCTACAGGGCCATTAAATGCTAATTAAGATGCCCAACTGCAACATGCACACTTGCCTCAAGCAGACAAGATTTCTTTCTCCTTCCCTGGACATTTATTTATTATTGTTATTACATTTTATTTTTTACTCTCGGTATTATTATTACATTTATTATTTTAATCTCTGTATTATTATTACATTTATTATTTTACTCTATATACCTCCCAACAAAGGATCCCCCAGGCAGCAATCAGCCAGGCTTTGAAGCTACAAGGCCATTAAATGCTAATCAAGGTAGCCAATAGCAACATTTATTCTTGCCTCAAACAGACAAAAGCTCTTTCTCCCACCCTGGACATTATTCCACAGATATATAAACCTAACTCTCCTAGTTTCCAACAGACCTCACAACTTCTGAGGATGCCTGCCATAGATGTGGGAGAAACATCAGGAGGGAATGCTTCTGTAACATGGCTATACAGCCTGAAAAACCCACAGCAACTCAAATTTGGTTTATCCCAAATGAAATACCCACTTATTTCACAATGCAAATCCCTCCAATTTCTTACTGATATGGGGGTTATTCTCAGTTGCCTAGCCACAAAAGCCATCTCTTGAGTCGGAAAATAGCTGGGAAATTTTACTTTTCACCATCAAGGCATAATTTCCTGGAAATTTATGCTGTCATAAAAATCAACTATTTTACCAGAAAAAGTTAACCACAAGCTTAGCTGTCTGTGATCAATTTATCCCTGGATGTGTCAGTTTGTCTTAGATGCAGAATTGTTCATGCACATGCATAATGCTTTGCCTAGGGAAAAAAACACACACACACAATCGGGCAAGTATGTCTATTTTTTGACTTTGAAACACCACAATATTTGTGCATGTCCCTCGCAGAAGGAGAAACAAACACGGCAAAACCCACCCAAGTCAAGAGCCACCTGCTTTGGGATAATACCAAGAAATGAGACAGGATCTTCTCATAATCCTGTCATGATTTACTTGATAAATCCCATAGGTAATGGGTTTGCCATACAAATTAAACGATATCGGAGGAAAATAGCAATGGGTGGGGAAGTGGGGTGGGAGGATGAGAACAAAACACAAAGCTTTAAAATATAATGCTACATACTAATACCAAACTTAGTCACTGAAAGGTAGAATAGGGACAATAAAATGTTTCGTTGGGGAGGAAAAGGTTTTGCTAGTTACCAGGGGAGCATTTGCACAGTTAAAACTTGTGCGCCAGCTGCACCCGTACCTGACTGGCACAACCTGGGGATCACAACCAGATACAGTGAAGACATCTGCCCTTGCGCTGTGCTACTCTGCTGCTGAGTATGCATGAGTATGCATGCCCAGTGTGGAACACATCTCACCACACTAAAACAGTGGATGTGGCTCTTAATGAGACATGCCGCATTATCACGGGGTGTCTGCGCCCCACACCACTGGAGAAATTACACTGCTTAGCCGGTATTGCACCACCTGACATCCGCTGGAAAGTAGCAGCAAACAGTGAAAGGACCAAGGCAGAGACATCTCCAGCTCATCCCTTGTTTGGGTATCAGCCAGCACCTCAACGACTTAAATCAAGACATAGTTTTCTAAGATCTACAGAGACACTCGCTGGAACACCACAGCAAGCGAGAGTCCAAAAGTGGCAGGCTCAAACCCAGAACCTCAACCAATGGCTGATACCAAATGAGAGACTTCCCACTGGGCACACTCCCTGCTGGGACTTGGAAGGCGCTGAACAGACTGCGCTCTGGCACCACGAGATGCAGAGCCAACCTTAAGAAATGGGGCTACAAAGTGGAATCCACGTCATGCGAGTGTGGAGAAGAGCAAACCACTGACCACCTGCTGCAATGCAACCTGAGCCCTGCCACATGCACAATGGAGGACCTTCTTGCAGCAACACCAGAAGCACTCCAAGTGGCCAGATACTGGTCAAAGGACATTTAATCAACTACCAAACTCACAAATTTTGTATTCTGTCTGTTTGTTTGCTTTGTTCTGTTAGAAATGTAATATAATTGACTGGTTGCCCTGACACGAAAAATAATCTAATCATATGCCATGGTAGTCCATGCTCTGGTTACATCCTGTATAGACTACTGCAACGCTCTACGTGGGGTTGCCTTTGACGGCTTTTAAAGAAAAACATTTTTAAGGCTGAGCCTGGGAGCGCTGTGTTTTATATAATAGGGAGCCAGCTCCACTGGCTGCTAGTCTGCTATTGGGCACAATTCAAAGTGCTGGTTTTAGCCTATAAAGCCCTAAACGGTTCTGGCCCAATTTACCTGTCCGAACGCATCTCCCCTTATGAACCATCTAAGACTTTAAGATCATCCAGGAAGGCCCTGCTCTGGATCCCGCCCTCATCACAAGTATGTTTGGGGGACGAGAAACAGGGCCTTCTCTGTGGTGGCCCCTCGGCTATGGAACGCCCTCCCTAAGGAGATTAGATCGGCTCTCTCACTCTTAACCTTTCGGAGACAAGTTGAGACATGGTTATATGAGCAAGCGTTTACATATGAAGAGTAACTGACATAGGAAATTGAATCACTCGAAAATAGAACTCGGACAACATTATTTAACTATGAGACGCTGGTGGTAATGATGTTGGTTTTTATTGTTTTTATTGCTTCTATTGTGGTTTTATACTGTTTTAATGTTTATTTTGTATTTTGTTGTTATGAGTACTCACTTGCTGTAAACCACCTTGAGTCGCCAAAAAGGCTGAGAAAGGCGGTATACAAGTATAGTAAATAAATAAATAAATAAATAAAAAGACATTATGGGGGTTGTGAAGGATCCAAAAATCAGTCAAATGAGGACCGAGCATTCTTAGTAGCAAGGATATTGACTGATTGGTAGGAAAATATAAAACTGGGGAAGAGAGTATTCAAATGGCCGGGGTGGTCCATGCCTTAGTCACCTCCAGATTGGACTACTGTAATGCACTCTACGTGGGGCTGCCCTTGAAAACGGCCAGGAAATTTCAATTGGTTCAACGGGCGGCTGCCAGGCTGTTAACTGGTGCTCCTTACAGGGAGCACCAGGAGCTCCACTGGCTGCCATTCATTTTCCGGTCCCAATTCAAGGTGCAGGTTCTTACCTACAAAGCCCTAAACGGTTTGGGACCCGCCTACCTGCATGACCACATTTCTGTATACGAACCCACACGATCTCTTCGATCATCTGGAGAGGCCCTGCTCATGCTCCCACCTCCATCGCAAGCGCGATTGGTGGGGACGAGGGAGAGGGCTTTTTCGGTGGTGGCCCCTCGACTCTGGAACTCACTCCCCAAGGACATCAGGCATGCCCCAACTCTGGCAGTCTTTAGGAGGAGCCTGAAAACATGGTTGTTCCAGTGTGCCTTCCCAGAATAAGGAATCTCCCAGCAATATGTCCCTAAATGCACTTTATCAATGATCTAGGATTGTCTGCACGCCCCTTTCCTCTCCGAAATTCTATCCTAGTTATATATTTCACTTGGTCATGCTCAGCATTATTTTTTTTTAAAAAATTAATTATTACATTTGGCCCAGCCATAGGTTTTTTAATGCGTTGTTGTGCTATTGTTAATGTTTACTGCTGTTTTTTGTTTATGAGTTTCATATTGTTTTGTATTGCTGTTGTTGTTGTTTTTGCTGATGTATTGTGGGCTCGGCCTCATGTAAGCCGCACCGAGTCCCTTGAGGAAATGGTAGCGGGGTACAAATAAAGTATTATTATTATTATGGGGCAGAGTAACAGGAAAGAGGCTATTAATGGCTGCTTGCCATCCTGAACAGAACCATTCCATATTGTAAAAAATTACTGTAAGTTCCTCTTACTCTTTTTAAAGACGATGAAAACAAGTCTCTAAAAATACCAAAAGAAGATGACTGCATTCCCTTGGCTGCTGACCACGCTGTTCTTGAATGTGACAAGCTAGCTGTGCCGCAAACAAACGTGCCCTCAAGCCTTTTGTGCCTTTCATCAAAGACTTAACTAATTTTGTTCCCAAACCACAAAATCCATTGCGAATGGTGCCACTCAGAGCTTGGATGTACTATCTGTTGCCTAAACATGGCAGTCACTGAATGCCCATCAATCTTGGCTGATAGAGGCAAAAGTGAGAAATGTTGGGGGTTGCAATCCAAAAACATTTTGAGGGTTGTATTTCTCCCTCACTCCCTATTACTTACAGACACATAAGACACTGCAGGATTGGCATCTCCATCCACATTTAGTGAAGATAACTTCAATTTCCCACAGTACCCACTCATCCTTTGCCAACTGGAAGGGGCTAAATGCCCTAAAGGTGCGAGATCTCATCTGATCTTAGAAGCTAAGCAGAATCAACCCTGGTGAAAAGTTGTATAGGACACCACATTTAAATATGAGGTGCTGTAAGCTCTATTTCAGAGGGAAGGAGTGACCAAACCATCTCTGAGTTCTCCTTGACTAAGAAAAAACTATGAAATTATTATTATTATTATTATTATTATTATTATTATTATTATTATTTTATAAATAAAGTTTATAATATATTTTACATTTATATATAAATATTATAATAGGGTTGCCATAAGTCAACAGACAACTTAAAGAAATATTCACACAAAAACCCAATTGCATGTCTTAACGATAAAGATGCAAAACCCCAATGCAATCATTATTTGAGTCGCTGATATTGCACCACCTGACATCTGCCTGGGAGTAGTAACCAATAGTGAAAGGACCAAGGTAGTGGTATCTCCAGCTCATCCCCTGTTTGAGTATCAGCCAGCACGCCAACAACTTAAATAAAGAAATAGTTTCCCAAGATCTACAGAGACACTCGCTGGAACACCTCACTACTCTGCTGCTGAGTATGCATGAGTATGCATGCCCAGTGTGGAACACATCTCACCACACTAAAACAGTGGATGTGGCTCTTAATGAGACATGCCGCATTATCACGGGGTGTCTGCGCCCCACACCACTGGAGAAATTACACTGCTTAGCCGGTATTGCACCACCTGACATCCGCTGGAAAGTAGCAGCAAACAGTGAAAGGACCAAGGCAGAGACATCTCCAGCTCATCCCCTGTTTGGGTATCAGCCAGCACATAAACGACTTAAATCTAGACATAGTTGTCTAAGATCTACAGAGACACTTGCTGGAACAACTCAGCAAGCGAGAGTCCAAAAGTGGCAGGCTCAAACCCAAAACCTCAATCCATGGCTGATACCAAATGATAGACTCCCTCCTGGGCACACTGAAGACTGGGCGACTTGGAAGGCGCTGAACAGACTGCGCTCTGGCAACACAAGATGCAGAGCAAACCTTAAGAAATGGGGCTACAAAGTGGAATCCATGACATGCGAGTGTGGAGAAGAGCAAACCACTGACCACCTACTACAATGCAACCTGAGCCCTGCCACATGCACAACGGAGGACCTTCTTGAGGCAACACCAGAGGCACTCCAAGTGGCCAGATACTGGTCAAAGGACATTTAATAGAATACCAAGTCTGCAAACTTTGTGTTTTGTTTGTTTTTAATGCAATACAACTGTTTTGGTTCGCTCCTGACAAGATAAATAAATAATTATTTGAGTGTTGTTGAAGTCTTTCATGGCCGGAATCACTGGGTTGGTGAGTTTTCTGGGCTGTATGCAGGGGCAGCTCAACCCATTACACAAAGTAAGCATTTGCAGTATAGTTGATTTTGCCCAGGGGTGCTCTTGAGGCGCTCTTTCGGGAAAATAGACCTTGACATATGCGAGTTGTAGTTACTGGGATGGATAGGTCACCTACAATCAAAGAGCATTCTGAACTCCACCAATAATGGAATTGAACCAAATATGACACACAGAACTCCCACGACGAACAGAAAAATATATATATATATATATCAGTGATTGGTTGGGGGGGGGGCAAAATACTGTTTGCTTACCGTTGAAAATTACCTAGGGCCACCTCTGGTTGTATGGCCATGTTCCAGAAGCATTCTCTCCTGATGTTTCACCCACATCTATAGCAGGCATCCTCATAAGATGGTAAAACATCAAACATCTGGGCATCCCCTTGGCAACGTTCTTGCAGATGGCTAATTCTCTCATACCAGAAGCGACCTGCAGTTTCTCAAGTCACTCCTAACACACACAAAAAAAATCCTTAGAGGTTGAGGAGTCTGTTGGAAACTAGGCAAGTGAAGTTTATATAAACCTCACTTGTCTAGTTCCCAACAGGGCCCTCAACCTCTTAGGATGCCTGCTATATATGTGGGTGAAATGTCAGGAGAGAATGCTTCTGGAACATGGCCAGACAGCCTGAAAAACTCACACCAATTCAATTATTTGGGTTTTGGGAGACCACTGTTTGAATCCCCACTAAGTCATGGAAACCCACTAGGTAACCATAGGTAAGTCGGTGTCTCTCAGTCTGCTTTGAGGAAGACAAGGCAAACTTCCTCCGAATAATGTTGGTCAAAAAACCCCTAATTTAGTAGGGATTTCATATGTAGGAGTCAACCTGAAAATACATAACAAACCTCCTCTAAAATGTGCTTAGAAAACTGTATGACAGCTTCTGAAGGTCACCATATGTTGGAAACAATTTGAAGCAACAGAATTACAGCGCAAACTTTAGATCTAGACAATTTCATAATTTTCCTTCCTCGCCATTCTTATTCCCATTTTAGAGATGTAAAACAGATGCAAAATGTCAGCAGCCACATTCCAACACCATAGGTTATGGAAACCAATGAGGTTAAAAACACAACTCTCCAAAGTCTATGTGGTCAATGGCTTGCATAAAGCCATCCTGGAAAGAAGTAAGTTTGGAAACACGATATCGAAATGCAACACACAATCCACAGAACCGCAAGGTCTCCTACAAGCCATTCGCGATATTCCTTTAAAAAAAAAAAAGCAACGAAGATAATCCAAGCAATTCCAGCCTCATGCTTCTTTCGCACACAAAAAACATGCTGTTTCCAATTAGGGCAGCATTGAATTTAGATATGCATTATGAAAAGCAGAATACATCCAATCAAGATTGCAAACAAGAGCTGCTCAGCCCATTTGAAAAAGTATGTTCATCTTTTGAAGTCGATGCAATGCAATTATATCAACAGCATATTTCCTGAGCATGGGAAGCCCAGAGAAGAGAATTCATTATTTGTTTGGCTTGTTGGATCCGAAATTGAAGCTGAATGTATTCAGATGCATCGGCTTCCTTTCGTACTCGATGCCTGCGTCTCTCACTTCCTCCTACAACGGGACTCTACCGAGTTTTGTTGTCCTGCTTTCGCCTGGTCCAGCAAAATAGTTGACCACTGCAGGCCAAACAGGGAATTATGAGATGTTCACTACTGCTGTTACAAAACTAACGTAACCTGTATTGTCAAAGGCTTTCATGGCCAGAATCACTGGGTTGTTGTAGGTTTTTTGGGTTGTATGGCCATGTTCTAGAAGCATTCTCTCCTGATGTTTCGTCTGCATCTGTGGCAGGCACCCTCAGAAGTTGTGAGAACCTCACAACCTCTGAGGATGCCTGCCACAGATACAGGTGGAACGTCAGGAGAGAATGCTTCTAGAACATGGCTATACAGCCTGAAAAACTGACAACAATCCACTAACGCAGGGGTCCTCAAACTTTTTAAACAGAGGGCCAGGTCACAGTCCCTCAAACTGTTGAAGGGCCGAATTATAATTTGGAAAAAAAATAAATTCCTATGCACACTGCACATCTTATTTGTAGTGCAAAATACACTTTAAAACAATACAATAATTAAAATGAAGAACAATTTTAACAAATACAAATGTATTAGTATTTCAATGGGAAGTGTGGGCCTGCTTTTGGCTGATGAGATAGGATTGTTGTTGTTGCTGTTGCTGCTGCTGTTGTTGTTGTGTGCTTTCAAGTCATTACAGACTTAGGCTGACCCTAAGCAAGGGCTGGGTAAATGACCTTGGAGGACCGCATTCGGCCCCCGGGCATTAGTTTGAGGACCCCTGCACTAACGTAACCCTTTCGTGGATTCCAGGCTATGAATATTGCTGTTATTACTACAATTCAGTCATAGAATCATAGAATCATAGAATCAAAGAGTTGGAAGAGACCTCATGGGCCATCCAGTCCAACCCCCTGCCAAGAAGCAGGAATATTGCATTCAAATCAACCCTGACAGATGGCCATCCAGCCTCTGTTTAAAAGCTTCCAAAGAAGGAGCCTCCACCACACTCCGGGGCAGAGAGTTCCACTGCTGAACGGCTCTCACAGTCAGGAAGTTCTTCCTCATGTTCAGATGGAATCTCCTCTCTTGTAGTTTGAAGCCATTGTTCCATTGCGTCCTAGTCTCCAGGGAAGCAGAAAACAAACTTGCTCCCTCCTCCCTGTGGCTTCCTCTGACATATTTAGTAATTTACTCCAAGTCACACAGAAACCAAATGATAGTTGATAACTGAATTAACTTAATTGATAAAAGCCAAAGTATTTTGTGTGGATTAATACATTATGCATCCTTTCATGCATAGCTAGTTTCCAAATTGTCGCCATATACGGTAACATTTTGTGTCTGTATGCCAGGTTCTGAACTGATTCCTACAAATATGTGTTTTGATGGATTTTAACTGCATTTTTAGTACTGTTTGTTTTTAATTCTGTGTAGCGGGTTAAACTGTTGAGCTGCTGAACTTGCTGACCGGCAGTTCAAATCCGGGGAACGGGGTGAGCTCCTGTTGTTAGCCCTAGCTTCTGCCAACCTAGCAGTTAAAAAACATGCAAATGTGAGTAGAACAATAGGAAGGTAACGGCGCTCCATGCAGTCATGCCAGCCACCGAGATTGTGACGCAGCTGGCTGAGTGTCAGCTGCATTAAGATCACTCTGACCAAAAGGTCATGAGTTCGAAGCCAGCCCGGGTTGGAGTGGGTTTCCAACCATTGTGAAGCCTGTTGTCGACCTTTGCAACCCGAAAGACAGTTGCATCTGTCAAGTAGGAAAATAAGGTACCACCTTAAAAGTGTGAGGAGGCTAAAATTAACTAATTTATGAGGCCATAAAGAAGCACTCCAGTGGGGAAACATGCGAGGAATGCGGAGGTCCTTCATCAGCATCGCAGATGGACGATGAAAGCGACAGCTCCCCTGGCGACCAGAAAAAGTTAAATAGCCTCTGTGTATGTCTGTATATGTTGTAAGTCAAAATTGGCGTTGAATGTTTGCCATATATGTGTACACTGTAATCCGCCCTGAGTCCCCTGCAGGGTGAGAAGGGAGGAATATAAAAGCTGTAAATAAATAAACAACGCCGGCTCTTCGGCTTAGAAATGGAGATGAGCACCAACCCCCAGTGTCGGACTCGACTAGACTTAACGTCAAGGGGAAAACTTTAACTTTACCTTTAATATCTGTATATTTTAAACTGAATACTAATACTTTTATGTCGAGCCATTTTGAGTCCCCTTTAGGGAGATAAAGTGGGGTATAAATAAATATAATAATAATATATGCAACAAAGAACTGGTGGGATCACTGCCTGAAAAAGTTACAGAAAGTGAACACTTCAAACTACTCTGGGACTTCAGAATTCAGACTGACAGAGTTCTGGAGCACAAGACTCCTGACTTCACGATCGTGGGGAAAAACAAAAGTATGGTTCTTCCATGCTGCAATCCCATGTGACAGCAAGATTGAAGAGAAACAACTGGAAAAGCTGACACAATATGAGGATTTAAAGCTCAAACTGCAAAGACTCTGGCAAAAGCTAGTCAAGGGTGTCCCAGTGGTGATCAGCACACTGGGTGCAGTGCCTAAAACCTTGGCCTGCACTTTAACACAATCGGCGATGACAAGATTACCATTTGCCAGCTACAAAAGGCCACCCTACTGAGATCTGCAGGCATTATTCGCCGATACATCACACAGTCCTAGACACTTGGGAAGGGTCCGACGTGTGATTCAATACAATAGCCAGCAGAGTGATCTTGTTTGCTGTGTACTAATCTTGTTGTGTTTCTAATAATCATATGATGATGATGCAAGGGAAAAGGGAAAAGCTTACACGATATGAGGATTTAAAGATTGAACCGCTAAGACTCTGGCACAAGCCAGTCAAGGGGGTCCCAGTGGTGATGGGCGCACTGGGTACAGTGCCTAAAGACCTTGGCCTGCACTTAAAAACAATTGGCGCTGACAAAATCACCAGCTATCAGCTGCAAAAGGCCACCGTACTTGGATCTGGACGCAGTATTCACCAATACATCACACAGTCCTAGACACTTGGGAAGTGTCCTACGTGTGATCCAATTCAACATAGTGATCTTGTTTGCTGTGTACTCATCTTGTTGTGTATCTAATAATAATAATAATAATAATAATAATAATAATAATAATAATAATAATACTTTTGGATCGTTGATGTCGCAATCCCAGGTGACAGCAGGATTGCAGAGAAACAACTGGAAAAGCTGACACGATATGAGGATTTAAAAATCAAACTGCAAAGACTCTGGCACAAGCCAGTAAAGGTGGTCCCAGTGGTGATCGGCACACTGGGTGCAGTGCCTAAAGACCTTGGCCTGCACTTAAACACAATCAGTGCTGACAAAATTACCATCTGTCAGCTGCAAAAAGGCCACTCTACTCGGATCTGCACACATTATTCGCCGATACATCACATAGTCCTAGACACTTGGGAAGTGTCCGACATGTGATCCAATACAACAGCCAGCAGAGTGATCTTGTTTGCTGTGGACTCATCTTGTTGTGTTTCAAATAATAATAATAATAATAATAATAATAATAATAATAATAATAATAATAGCTTCCACTACACTCAAAGGCAGAGAGTTCCACTGCTGAACAGTTGCAAGTAATACAACAGCCAACAGAGTGATCTTGTCTGCTGTGGACACATCTTGGTTTGTTTCTAATAATAATAATAATAATAATAATAATTATTATTATAATAATAATAATTTAATACATATGGATCAAAATGTATAATGGGAATGGATTCTTAATGCATCTTGAACAAGATTTAATTAAATGACAATTTACATTAGGTTAGGGCTAACCAAGTACCCTATATTATCCCTATTCTGCGGTTATGTTCAAGCAACGATTGCAATGGCTCAGCATTGTCACACTTCTGCGCTGGCATTTAATTTAAGGGTACGCCATTCCCCACTCCTCCATCCCTCCTAAAATTACTATACAGCTTCTGAAAAGACTCACATGGCTATTCCGTGCCTCGGAGGAGTTTCTCTATATCTTTGCAGTCAGACACATCAGCATGTGTTCAGCTAGTATGTTCACGTGTCATTAGAGTTGATTTAAAGTAAAGATTTACAACAAAAAAAACCCTAACCTTCCATTCAAATTAGATTTTTAAAAATGTTTCTTAAAGACACAATACCATAGAAAGAGCCTAAGTCGTAGAAATAATCACTAACATTCATTCTCCCATTTCTAATTATATTATGTGAATACTAGCTGTACCTGCCACGCATTGCTGTGGCCAACCTTCCCTCTTTCCTTCCTTTCCCTCCTTCCTTCACTCCCTCTTTCCTTCTTTTTCTTCCTTCTCTATCTCTTTCCTTCCTTCCCCCTTTTTCTTTCTCTTCTACTGTCTCTCTTTTCTTCCTTTCCTTCCCTCCCTCTTTCTCTACATCTTCCCCTTTCCTTCCTCCTCTTTCCTTCCTTCTTTTTCTTCCTTCCTTCTCTGTCTCTTTCCTTCCTTTCCCCCCTTTTTCTTTCTCTTTCTTCCTTCTCTTTCCTTCTTTCATTTCCTCCCTCTTTCTCTACATCTTCCCCTTCCTTCCCTCCCTCTTTCCTTCCTTTTTTCTTTCCTTCTCTCCTTCCTTCTCTCTACTTTCCTTCCTTCCCTTTTTCTTTCCCTCCCTCTTTCTCACCTTTCTTCCTTCTCTACCTCTTTCCTTCCTTCTCTCTTTCCTTTCTTTCCTTCCCTCCCTTCTCTTCTTCCCCCCTTCCTTCTCCTCTTTCCTTCCTTCTTTTTTTTTCTTCTCTCCTTCCTTCCTTCTCTAACTTCCCTTCCTCCCCCCTTTTTCCTCCCTCTTTCTCTCCTTTCTTCCTTCTCTACCTCTTTTCTTCCTTCTCTCTTTCCTTCTTTCCTTCCCTCCCTTTCTCTACATCTCCCCCCTTCCTTCGCTCCCTCTTTCCTTTCTCTTTTTTCTTTCCTTCTCTCCTTCTTCCTTCTCTATCTTTCTTTCCCTCCCTCTTTCTCTCCTTTCTTCCTTCTCTACCTCTTTCCTTCCTTCTCTCTTTGCTTCCATGCTTCTTTCTCCCTTTCCTTCTTTCTTTCCCTCCCTCTTTCTCTACCTCCCTCCCTCCCTCCCTCCCTCCTTCCTTCCTTCCTTGTTTTTCTCCCCTTCTCCCCCTCTTTCTTCCTTTTCTTCTGTATTGTCATTTAGCTTTCCATCATTTAGCTTTGGGGGGCTTTTTAGTCCCTTCTGCTGTGTTTTTCGGTGTTTTTATGAGTGAAGGACATACATTGGGTTGTTAGGTGTCTTGTGTCCAAATTTGGTGTCAATTCCCCCAGTAGTTTTTGAGTTCTGTTAATCACACAAACGAACATAACATTTTTATTTATATAGATTAGTTTATGGGGATGGGAAATAAACTGACCAGTCCTGGTTGAGGTGTGCTTTCTCACTCTTGGCCTTTCCTCACCTTATGCGCAAAGACAAAGAACAATCAACATGGATTTTGGGATCTAGAGTAGGTCAAACAAGGAGGAAAAGGAGCTTGGAGAGAACTGCAAAGGATCTCCTTTGTGGTTACTTGAAAACTAATCTGAAAAACCATCCAGAGGAACATTTAGTGCACATTCTTCTTCCTCTCTGAATATGTATTAAACCTATATTAAAAAATAATGCACATCTTCTTTGGAGAATGATTAAATAAATATAGGATCTTCCTCACTAGTGGCTTCAATGGTGATTGATCATTACAGCTGAGTCCTTTGGAGAAGCAATTCCAATCATGACTTAAATCAATTTAATTTAGAACAAATCAGTCCTGTGCGTCCCGATAAACAAACCAACTGTGGTTTGTTTATCCCCTCCCACAGCGCTCAGAAGTGATTACATTGCATGATGGTCATGAATAAGAGGCCTGTGTTTGAGAGGAAGAGGACAGTAAACAAAACACCTGGATTTTGCTTCTCCATTTGTGGAAAACAAATTGACAAACTAGGACAGAGTTGCTGTGAGTTTTCCAGGCTGTATGGTCATGTTCCAGAAGCATTCTCTCCTGACGTTTTGCCCGCATCAATGGCAGGCATCCTCAGAGGTTGTGAAGTCTGCTGGAAACTAGGCAAGTGGGGTTTATATATCTGTGGAATAATGTCCAGGGTGGGAGAAAGAACTCTTGTCTGTTTGAGGCAAGTGTAAATGTTGCCATTGGCTACCTTGATTAGCATTTAATGGCCTTGTAGCTTCAAAGCCTGGCTGAGTGCTGCATGGGGATCCTTTATTGGGAGGTGTATAAATAGAGTAAAATAATAAATGTAATAATAATACAGAGAGTAAAAAATAAATGTAATAACAATAATAAATAGAGTAATTTAATAAATCTAATAATAAAAGAGTAAAATAATAAATGTAATAACAATACAGAGAGTAAAAAATAAATGTAACAACAATACTAGAGTAATTTAATACAATTTAATAATAGAGTAAAATAATACATGTAATAACAATAGAGTAAAATAATAAATGTAATAATAATATTTATTTATTTATTTATTTATTTATTTATTTGCGGCATTTATATGCCGCCCTTCCCACCCTGAAGGGGACTCAGAGCGGCTTACAAAATATATATACCTACAATATATTATATTATTAGCATAGTACAATATCAGTAGTAAATATTACTATATTGTACTACACCATTATATTGTAATATTATTAGTAATATAACATGTAATATAAAATACATAATTATAATATCATTTAATTATTAATATTATATTGTATTACATTATAATATTATAAATATATGTATATACAATATATTATAATTATATTATAATATATTATATTATTATAATAATAGAAGAGTAAAATAATACATAACCTTAACTCGAGTATAAGCTGAGGAGAGCTTTTTCAGCCCAAAAAAGGGCTAAAAAATCTCAGTTTATGCTGGAGTATATACGGTATCAGATTTTTCTCTTGTGATTGAGAGGATTTGAGAGATAGAAACAAGTTCAGAAGTCTGTTAATTTGTTAGTTTAGTCCTCTGATTGCTAGAGTTTATCAAAGTTTGTCTCCTTAGGGAAAAAAGTCCCTACAATTTG
This sequence comes from Anolis sagrei ordinatus, assembly GCF_025583915.1. Classification (NCBI taxonomy): domain Eukaryota; kingdom Metazoa; phylum Chordata; class Lepidosauria; order Squamata; family Anolidae; genus Anolis; species Anolis sagrei. The sequence continues at coordinate 104,816,367 of NW_026847771.1, read as the reverse complement.
GTCAACTAACACTACTGATGACACTGTTCAATGGAGAAAAAGTTTCGGGCCTGAAAATAATTGTTCTTTTATGATTTTGGGGTGCTGAAAATGAAAATGACATTTAAAAATGTATATTGGCTCTAGTTTTTATGATATAAGCAATCACATGATCACGTATGGTTGAAAAAATGCAGGTTGCGACTTACACTATGGAAGATTCTAGAATATTCTAGAAAGTTTGATGATGCAGTATTAGTGCCATGTGCAAAAGCCAGAAAGCCCTATATAAGGCCAGACTTTGAACGGTGAGGGTCAATCAGTATCGTTAAACATCGTTTTACATTGTTCTTTTTACTGTAGTGATGCCTCGCACGTGTGTAAATAAAGCCCTATGGAAAAAAGATATCAAGGCCAATGGACTCCGTTAATGCTGTCAGATTCCTGCTTTCCTTGAATACAAAAGAAAAGTCAAGAGAAGCAAACAGGATATAAACTAAAGTCACAATTAAAGCGACATTTAAACTTTCAGACTTTTCAACTGCATTAGACCTACTAATAGAGTTTCTTGCTGCACAAACATAAACAATAGACTAATTAAACAAATATTTCTCATGTATAAACTATTGGCAATATAATTTGACTAAAATTTAGTAAATATTCATGGTTTATATACATGCAGTAAGGTTAGGCGCATTATCGAATTACCTATTGTGGAGAAAATTGAAGTAGCTATTGCATAAAAACCAGGGCCAATTAACACATTTAATTATTATATTTGAATTCAGCATGTTAAATTGATTAAGAAACGGCACATTTCGTTTCCGTAACTGAGAAAAACTGAAAATTTGTAGAACAGTGTGATCATAGAAGAGCCCAGACAACTATGGAAAATATGATATTTATTTTTGAAGCTCTCCATTAAAAATTCACACCTCGACAACAGACTGTCTAGGCACATATCATATGGAGAGGCATTGTACTCTTCTTGCAAAGAATGTACGAAAGAAAGAAACTCAAAAATTTTGTGCCTTCATTTGATGAAGTATCTCTTCCTTTGTGGCCAAATGTAAGCATCCAACGTATCTGTCTTTCAATGAAATTGTGATATTCAGCTTATCTGAATATACAGACTGAGTTGACATGATATTATCTTGGTGAACGGCTGTTATGTAATTTATCCTATATGTATTGGTTAATTTTAATGTTGATGTATGATATTTTAGATTTTAGTGTTAGCATTGAATTTTTGCTGTCAGCCGGTCTGAGTCCCTCTACAGAGGTAGAGAAAATTGGGATATAAAAGTTTTAAATAAAAATAAATAAATCTGTTTGTATCTCTCCTTATCTAGAACCCTAAGATCTTCCGGGAAGGCCCTGCTCTCAGTCCCGCCTTCTTCACAGATGTGGTTGGCGGGAACGGGAGACAGGGCCTTCTCAGCGGTGGCCCCTCAGCTATGGAACGTCCTCCCTAGGGACATTAGATCGGCCCCCACCCTCTTAACATTTTGCAAAAAAGTTAAAACCTGGCTTTTTGAGCAAGCTTTCCCAAATGCAGTGTAGAAGACAAACTCTGATCTTCAGAACGACTGGACAATGTGATTGGATAATTATTTTAGTAAGGAGATGCGGAGGACTTATGTTTTTACTGTTATATTATTTATTGAGTTTTACTTATGTTAAATCAAGACATAGTTTTCTAAGATCTACAGAGACACTCGCTGGAACACCCCAGCAAGCAAGAGTCCAAAAGTGGCAGGCCCAAACCCAGCACCTCAATCCATGGGTGATACCAGATGAGAGACTCCCCCCTGGGCACACAGAGGACTGGGCGACTTGGAAGGCACCGAAAAGACTGCGTTCTGGCACCACGAGATGCAGAGCCAACCTTAAGAAATGGGGCTACAAAGTGGAATCTTCGACATGCGAGTGCGGAGAAGAGCAAACCACTGACCACCTGCTGCAATGCAACCTGAGCCCTGCCACATGCACAAGGGAGGACCTTCTTGCGGCAACACCAGAGGCACTCCAAGTGGCCAGATACTGGTCAAATGACATTTAACCAACTACCAAGTTTGCAAAATCTGTGTGTTTTTTTCTTTTTCTTTTTCTAAAAATCTCTGTGTTTGTTTTGTTCTGTTAGAATTGTAACACAATGGTATGGTTGCTGATGACACGATAAATAAATAAATACTTATGTTACATGTTTTAATTGTTTTTATGTTATTGCGGGCATCGAATGGTGCCGTTTGTAAACCGCCCTGAGTCGCCCTTGGGCTGAGAATATAGTAAATAAATAAATAAACAAACGTAGACCTGAACCTCTTCGCTTCAGTTAGAGGCCCCAGACTTGGAAGACGGGGGGAAAAAAGACTTTGGCCATTTCCACAAACGTGATCTCATAGACAGGATGTTTCTATTGGCTTTCTCCCCATGGCCAAGGACCATTTTCCTCAGTTTGGAATAAGAAGGCAAATTATTTGGGGGGAGGCATTGTAAAAAGGATATTTAAAGATGTAATCTAGGGTCCGAGGGACAAAACATGATCCAATGTTTATATTCTGAATTTTCACTGAGTTTACTGGACTATCCCCCCCTTCCACAAGACCACCACATTGCTTAAAACCAGAAATGCAGCAAAGGGGGTTTCTTAGACACTAAAGTAATGAACTAAGCAAAAGTTAAGGACAGAAAAGGATAAAGAGAGGGAGGAAAAGGAAAATTGAGGTCAATAATTCCTCAACGCCACACTGTTTTTGTTCATTTCCCATGATGGAACTGCTGAAGTGGGCAGTTTTCCTTTGGCTGAGTGAACGCTCCACCATTTCCTACTCTTTGGGGAGAGAAACCCCAACATAAACTGACAGAAAGGGGGAGGGAAAGAAAGAGATTACAAGCACAAGAACAAGAAACTGGTGGTGGAAGGAAGGGAAAAAACCTGGCAGGAAAACAAGTGAGAAAGTAAACAGAGAAGCAGTCGGAGGGTGGGACTGTTTGTTTTGTGTGTGTGTGTTCCTGTTCATGGAGCCAACACTGGCCCAACCAATTCAAGGGAAGCTGGGAAGGGGAGGGCCGGGCTCGGATTTCCAAAAAGGAAACTAATTTCGGATCTCTCCAGGCTCCAGCCTGTTTTCCCAGTGACCAATCAGGGGAAGGAAAGGCAAACGCACACCAAATTAGGCAAGTGAACTCTACCAAAGGGAGGGGACAGGGAACACACACAGAGACAGACACACACACACACACAACACTGGAAAGCTGAGCTAATGAGAACCGCTTCCCAATGCGCCAGGAGGGAAACAAATGAGAAGGGCTCCAAACTCACCCTGCCCTCCTTATGTGGATTGTTGACATTCCTCAAAGAAGGCAAGAAAGCGCATAGCAACCAGGGAATCTAGTAAAAAGCATTCTCCATAAGCAATGCTCTGGGAAGCCTGGTTTTTCCCTGGAGCAAAACAGACTTGGGTACTTCAGTGGGATGGGATAGGTTGTCCTAATGGTTTGGATCAGAAGTTCCATCTAATCCAGAGGTTCTCAACCTTTCTGATGCCGCTACCCCTTAATACAGTTCTATATGTTGTACTGACTCGCAACCATGACATTATTTTCATTGCTACTTCACAACTGCAATTTTGCTACTGTTAGGAATCATAATGTAAATAAGTGATATGTAAGATGTATTTTAATTCAGTGGACCAAATTTGGCACAAATACCCGATACGCTCACATTTGAATACTGGTGGGGTGCAGTGGGGGGTTGATTTTGTCATTTGGGAGTTGTAGTTGCTGGGATTTATAGTCCGCCTACAATCAAAGAGCATTCTATACTCCACCAATGACGTAATTGAAACAATTTTAGCACATAGAACTCCCATGACCAACAGAAAATACTAGAAGAGTTTGGTGGGCATTGACCTTGAGTTTGGAGTTGTAGTTCACCTACATCCAGAGAGCACTGTGGACTCAAACAATGATGGATCTGGACAAACTTGGCACAAATACTCAATATGCCCAAATGTGAACACTGTAGTTGATTTTTGTCATTTGGGAGTTGTAGTTGCTGGGATTTATGGTCTACCTACAATCAAAGAGTATTCTGAACTCCACCAATGATGTAATTGAAACCATTTTAGCACACAGAACTCCCATGACCAACAGAAAATACTAGAAGAGTTTGGTGGGCACTGACCTTGAGTTTTAGAGTTGTAGTTCACCTACATCCAGAGAGCACTGTGGACTCAAACAATGATGGATCTGGACCAAACTTGGCATGAATACTCAATATGCCCAAATGTGAACACTGGTAGAGTTTGGGGAAAATAGACCTTGACATTTGGGAGTTGTAGTTGCTGGGATTTATAGTTCACCTACAATCAAAGAGCATTCTGAACCCCACCAATGATAGAATTGGGCCAAACTTCCCACACAGAACCCCCATGACCAACAGAAAATACTGTGTTTTCTGATGGTCTTTGGCGACCCCTCTGACACTCCCTTGCGACCCCTCCAGGGGTCCTGACCCCCAGGTTGAGAAATGCTGATCTAATCCAACCGTACTGGGGTCTCAAATCTAGGGTCGGAAAGCAGGAATCCTTCTTGTCCTGGCTGCACACCCCACATCTATCCCAATGAATCCTCTGTCACCTTTACAGCTGCTTTTAAAATGCCCCAAGTTCTCTCTCCCACTCCCATTTTTGTCCTTTGTCTTTGACTTCATTAGCTTCAAATGGACTTCAAAGTAGAAAAGTAATCTGGATTCATTTTACTTGGAGGGGACGGGGAAAGGGGAGGGAAGGGAGCCTGCACATGCCTTGGTTTTTACACGTTGGCAGGTATGCAATATAAGGTACAGAAATCCAGTGTGTTGTGGTTTGACTGGATGTTAACTCTGGATCTCCACTTTGAAAGCTATAAAAATCCACCTGGTGACCTTGGGTGAGTCACATAATCTCAGCCCCAGAAACTCCCCTGGGCTTAAGTTGGGGAAAAAAAAAAACCTTGAAGGCGGAGAGTGTCAAAAAAGTAAATGTTGGTCTCCTCGGGAAAACTCTACAATTTGGTCAACTAAGACTACTGATGTTCATAGAAGAGCTCAGACAACTATGGAAAATATGATATCTATATAAATAAAAATGTAATGTTAGTTCGTGCTACCATCAGAACTCAAAAACCACTGGGGGAATTGACACCAAATTTGGACACAAGACACCTAACAGTCCAATTTATGTCCTCCACTCAAAAAAAATGATTTTGTCATTTGGGAATTGTCGTTGCTGGGATTTATAGTTTACCTACAATCAAAGAGCATTCTGAACTCCACCAATGATGGAATTGGGCCAAACTTAGCACACAGGGCTCCCATGACCAACAGAAAAAACTGGAAAGGTTTGGTGGACATTGACCTTGAGTTTGGGAATTATAGTTCAACCACATCCAGAGAGCACTGTGGACTCAAACAATGATGGATTTGGACAAAACTTGGCACGAATATTCCATATGCCCAAATATGAACAGAGATGGAGTTTAAGGGAAATAGACCTTGACATTTGGGATTTGTACTTACTGGGATTTATAGTTCACCTACAATCAAAGAGCATTCTGAACTCCACCAATGGTGGAATTCAACCAAACATGGCATACAGGACTTCCATGACCAACAGAACACACTCGAACGGTTTGGTGGACATTGACCTTGAGTTTGGGAGTTGTAGTTCACCTACATCCAGAAAGCACTGTGGACTCAAACAATGATGGATCTGGACCAAACTTGACACAAAAATTCCATATGCCTAAATATGAACACAGATGGAGTTTGGAGGAAATAGACCTTAACATTTGGGATTTGTAGTTACTGGGATTTATAGTTCACTACAATTAAGAGCATTCTGAAACCCACAAACGACAGAAATGGGGCAAACTTCCCACACAGAACCCCCATGACCAACAGAAAATACTTAAGGCCATCCAGTCCAACTCTCTTCACCAGGGCAAGAAAATGTAATCAGAGCCCTCCTGACAAAGAGCCATCCAGTCATAAATATAGATAGATAGATATGATTCTCACACACACACACACACATTCACACACACACACAGATATAGTATCATAGATTTGAAAGAGACCCTTAAAGAAGGACTATGATATGTTGCATATTCCAGAGTAGGCAAACCAGACACTCTCCACATCAACACTGACAAAGAAACAACAAGAAATACTGTTTACTCACAAGCATAAAGGAATTACATATATTAGAAACCAACACTTTCTCATTACTTTATTTTCCAGATCACCAGACTGGGCCACAGCAATGCGTGGCAGGGGACAGCTAGTGATATCTATAGGAAGGGAAAGAATCTGAGTGAAATGAAAGCAGATTACTTTTCTACTTTGAATTCCATTTGAAGCTATTGAAGTCAAAGAATCTTGCATGTGGAAATAAGCTTTCGTCAGCAATCACTGCCTATAGTGACACAACTGAGTCTCCTTGGGGAGAGAGGGCGGTTTGTAAATAAAGCATTTATTACTTGATACATAACAAGATACGTACACAGCAAACAAGATCGCTGTGCTGGCTGTTGTATTGGATCACATGCTGGGCACTTCCCAAGTGTCTAGGGCTGTGTGAGATATCAGCGAATAATGCATGCCGATCTGAGTGAGTAGGGTGGCCTTTTGCAGCTGACAGATGGTAATTTTGTCAGCGCCAATTGTGTTTAAGTGCAGGCCAAGGTCTTTAGGCACTACGCCCAGTGTGCTGATCACCACTGGGACCACCTTGGCAGGTTTGTGCCAGAGTCTTTGCAGTTCTCGTATCGGGTCAGCTTTTCCAGTTGCTTCTCTTCAATCCTGCTGTCGCCTGGGATCGCAACATCGACAATCCATACTTGTCTTTTCCCACGATTGTGAGATCAGGAGTCTTGTGCTCCAAAATTCTGTCAGTCTGAATTCAGAAGTCCCAGAGTAGTTTGACGTTGTCATTTTCTGTAACTTTTTCAGGCTTGTGGCACAAGTTCCAATGGATCATCTGAGCAAGGGTGTTATGCCTCTGCTTGGAGTCTGTCTGCATGATCTGCTTGCAGCAGCTGAGGATGGGATCCATTGTTTCATCTGCCTCCTCCTCCTCCTCCTCCTCTTCTTCTTATTTCTTTGTATCCTGCTTTTATTTCTTGATTGAGACACAAAGTCGCTTGCAACATTAAAAGACAAAGCCATAGCAAACAACTATGAAAACAGAACTCAACAAAGAATAATGGTCACCCAATGAGTGGGCTGCTATGGCTGAATGAGGAATCAAATCTTAGGCCCCTACTACACTGCCATATAAAATCCGGATTATCTGCTTTGAACTGGAATATATGGCAGTGTAGACTAATATAATCCCGTTCAAAGCAGATAATGTGGCAAATAATGCATGCAGATCCGAGTAGGGTGGCCTTTTGCAGCTGATAGCTGGTGATTTTGTCAGCGCCAATTGTTTTTAAGTGCAGGCCAAGGTCTTTAGGCACTGCGCCCAGTGTGCCAATCACCACTGGGCCCACTTTGGCTGGCTTGTGCCAGAGTCTTTGCAGTTCGGTCTTTAAATCCTCATGTTGTTGTTGTTGTTGTTTGTGGTGGTGGTTGAACTAATTACTCTCCCTCCAGAGCTAATGAGTGCAATAATTTCTGCAAGTGAATTACAGCATTTGGGATGTTTACTTTTTCCCTGGCTTTTTGGATTCCAACTCCCAGAATCTGAATACCCTGGAGGATTCTGAGAGCCGTAGTCCAAAACGAATACTAGCCCAACTTCCGTAATGAAAGAAATAGGAGCCACTCCAGCTCCAGAAATCCAGTTTTTTTCCTCCTCTAGAACTAATGAATACCAGGTGCTGTAGGCTGTGTTCCAGGAGACGGAACTGACAAAAACCATATTTGAGTATTTCTTGCCCTATTAAAGTAATGGGGTTGCCATAAGTTAACTTGAACACACAAACACACACAACCTCCCTTCCCTTATCCCTTTAAAAGCCCTACAAGACAGGGCATCTTGTGCTCTCTGATGTGAAGGAATGGCAAGGCTCACGTGCCAGGGTTGGCGCCACAATTGTGCCCACGGACTACAACTCTTTCTTTCCTTCCTGGAAAATTGCCGTAGCCAGAGAGCTCGCCGACTGGCAGTGGTCCACAGGTCACCATTTTGAGTAACACCGCTTTAAGGCGAGTCTGACGGAGAGAGAAGGATCTAGCAAGCTACAAAGGAGTCGCTTTTAGACGACTCCACTCTTTCAAAAACAAAAACCACACAAAAAATACATCACTCTCATATTCCAAAAGGAACTGATCTCATCCGCTCGGCTTCCTGAGAACAGAAAGCAAGGCGCAGAGTTGTCTCACGTGGAGCAAAGCAGAAAAGGGGATGTTTACACATTCAGCAGGCCCTCCCCTGAAACAAGAAATACACAATGCAAAAGCTGGGCCAGAGTCAAAAACCTCAAACGTATTTTTCCCTCCAGAAACTGGGTTAGATTTGCTGCTTCTAAGCCTCAGCGGATGTGGAAGCCTCAGGCCAGCGTTTCATAAAACATTCTTCTGTCGGACTGGGCAGGATTATCATCTCTCACTTTCTCTTTGCGACAAAGCCGCTTCCCAAAGGCTGTGCTGCTGGCGGGGAGGATCTGGTCTAAGAGATACATAAACAGCAGCATTAAAAATGGAGGGCGTTTGCTGAGCTCTTTTGCCACCCCGCCGCCTGCAAAAGCAGCCACGGAAGACCTAACCCTAATGTCATCAAAAGGAGGATGTTAGGAAACAAAACCACAAATGCTTCTGCTAGAAAGAAAATGAAAATAGAACATGTTCTGGGTTGTTGTAGGTTTTTCCGGGTTATATGGCCATGTTCTGGAGGCAATTTTTCTCCTGACATGTCGCCTGCATCTATGGCAAGCATTCTCAGAGGTAGTGAGGTCTGTTGGAACTAGGAAAAATGGGTTTATATATCTGTGGAATGACCAGGGTGAGACAAAGGACTTTTGTCTGCTGGGGCTAGGTGTGAATGTTTCATCTGATCACCTTGATTAGCATTCAATGGCTTGGAAGTGCCTGGGGGGAATCTTTTGTTGAGAGTGATTTTATGTGCCTGTTTGTTTCCCCTCTGTTGTTTTGCTGTTGTAATTTTTGAGTTTTTTAATACTGGTAGCCAGATTTTGTTCATTTTCATGGTTTCTTCCTTTCTGTTGAAATTGTCCACATGCTTGTGGATTTCAATGGCTTCTCTGTGTAGTCTGACATGGTGGTTGTGAGAGTGGTCCAGCACTTTTGTGTTCTCAAATAATATGCTGTGTCCAGGTTGGTTCATCAGGTGCTCTGCTATGGCTGATTTCTCTGGTTGAAGTAGTCTGCAGTGCCTTTCATGTTCCTTGATGTGTTTGGGCAATGCTGCTGTGTTTGGTGGTCCCTCTGTAGACTTGTCCACAGCTGCATGGTACACGGTAGACTCCTGCAGAGATGAGAGGATCCCTCTTGTCCTTTGCTGAACGTAGCATTTGTTGGATTTTCTTGGTGGGTCTTTAAGTGGTTTTTATGTTGTGTTTCCTCATCAGTTTCCCTATGCGGTCAGTGGTTCCCTTGATGTATGGCAAGAACATCAAGATAGATATCTACATAAAATCTCCAATCATCACCCAAGTCAAAAAAGAAGCACAATTAAAGCCTTGGCAGACCGTGCAAAAAGAATCTGCGAACCCCACCTCCTCCAAGATGAACTGAACCACCTAAACTAGGCTCTACAGGCCAATGGATACTCCACCTCAGACATCAGAAGAGCTGCAAGACCGAGAACAAGCCACGAGAGTAAAGATGAAGATCCACCCAGAGGAAAAGTGTTCTTGCCATACATTAAGGGAACCACTGACCGCATAGAAGCTGATGAGGAAACACAACATACAAACCATCTACAGACCCACCAAGAAAATCCAACATGCTCCGCCCCCCCCCCCCCCCCCCCCCCCCCCCCCCCCCCCCCCCCCCCCCCCTACGTTCAGCAAAGGTATATGGTAGACTCTGCAGGAGTCTACCGTATACCATGCAGCTGTGGACAAGTCTAGATAGGGACCACCAAATGCAGCATTGCATAAACATGAATCAAGGAACATGAAAGGAACTGCAGACAACTTCAACCAGAGAAGTCAGCCATGGCAGAACACCTGATGAACCCACCTGGACACAGCATATTATTTGAGAACACAGAAATGCTGGACCACTCTCACAACTACATCATTTCAGACTACACAGAGAAGCCATTGAAATCCACAAGCATGTGGACAATTTCAACAGAAAGGAGGAAACCATGAAAATGAACAAAATCTGGCTACCAGTATTAAAAAACTCAAAAATTACAACAACAAAACAACAGAGGGGAAACAAACAGGCACATAAAATCACTCTTAACAAGAGATTCCCCCCAGGCACTTCCAAGCCATTGAATGCTAATCAAGGTGATCAGCTGAAACATTCACACCTAGCTCCAGCAGACAAAAGTCCTTTGTCTCACCCTGGTCATTCCACAGATATATAAACCCATTTTTCCTACTTCCAACAGACCTCACTACCTCTGAGGATGCTTGCCATAGATGCAGGCGAAACGTCAGGAGAAAAATTGCCTCCAGAACATGGCCATATAGCCCGGAAAAACCTACAACAACCCAGTGATTCAGGCCATGAAAGCCTTCGACAATACATAGAACACATTCTCTCTCTTATTTTAACTATATACATATGTTCAGATTACTCGCAGCTCACATCCAAGCAGCCAAAAGCAGCAACAGAAAAATACCGAGAGGTGCCAAACACTGGACGTGACAGTTTGCCCATCTCTATTATTTATTGTTTCATATCCCATGCTTCTTCCGGTCTGGGACTCAAGGCAGCTTATACAAGGAGGCAAATCTATATAAATAAAAATGTAATGTTCGTTTGTGGGATTAACATAACTCAAAAACCACTGGATAAATTGCTGCCAAATTTGGACACAAGACACCTATCAGGCCAACGAGTGACCATTGCTCATAAAAGCACTGAAAAACAAAGCAAAGGGGACTTAAAAATCCAAAAAACAAAATTCACATTACAACACATGCGCAAAACCACACATATTTATTTATTTAGACTATTTCTACCCCGCCCTTCTGACCCCCAAGAGGGGACTCCGGGCGGCTAACACAGGCAACTATTCAATGCCAACAGTATCAAAACAACAATATAAAACAACAATATAAAATCTATTACATAACAATTAAGCAGTAATATTAATTAAAATTACAAAACCACATAGAATACATCACAGAATCACAGGTCATAAAGCCATTTCCAATTTTCAAACAATCCTATTGTCTGAGTTCAGTGCCTAAAGTGCTGTTGTGCCCACTAGCCAAAGGCCTGGCTCCAAAACCACGTCTTTAGTTTTTTCCTAAAAGTAAGGAGGGAGGACGCCGATCTAATCTCGCTGGGGAGCGAATTCCACAAGCGGGGGTCACCACCGAGAAGGCCCTGTCCCTCGTCCCCACCAGACGCGTTTGAGACGCTGGTGGGACCGAGAGCAGGGCCTCCCCAGTAGATCTTAAATTACGAGGTGGAACGTAGAGAGAGATACGTTTGGATAAGTAAGCTGGGCTGGAGCCGTATAGGGTTTTATAGGCCAAGACATATATATGCAAACACACATATATACACATACACACACACACAAAATACATATACACAGACTGGGCCACAGCAATGCATGGCAGGGAACAGCTAGTCTTAGATAAAAATCTAAATATCTGACAGTAAAATCACCAGTAATTTTAATAAGTGTAAAACAGTTTGAAGACATAACGGCACACTCAAATATACAGCGCATGCATCTTAGAAAAAGATTCCCTTTAACAAATTAATAATAATAATAATAATAATAATAATAATAATAATAATAATAGGAGACCGAGGGCCTGATTCTTGCAGCCCAAGAACAAGCAATTAGAAGAAATGCCATCAAAGCCAGAAAAGTCGAAGACAGATCCCAGATGTAGACTCTGCAAGGAAGCAGGCGAAACGATAGATCACATCCTCAGCTGCTGCAAGAAGATCGCGCAGACAGACTACAAGCAGAGGCATAACACCATTGCTCAGATGATTCATTGGAATTTGTGCCACAAACACTATCTGCCTGCGACAAAGAAGTGGTGGGATCACAAGCCGGAAAAAGTCACAGAAAATGAACACGTCAAACTACTCTGGGAATTCTGAATTCAGACAGACAGAGTTTTGGAGCACAATACTCTTGAACTCATGATTGTGTTAAAAAACAAAGTATGGATAGTCGATGTTACAATCCCAGGAGACAGCGGGATTGAAGAGAAACAACTGGAGAAGCTGACACGATATGAGGATTTAAAGATCGAATTGCAAATACTCTAGGACACAAGCCAGTCAAGGTGGTCCCAGTGGTGATGGGCACACTGGGTGCAGTGCCTAAAAACCTTGGCCTGCACTTAAACAATAAGTGCTGACAAAATTACCACCTGCCAGCTGCAAAAGGCCACTTTACTGGGATCTACACGCATTATTCGCCGATACATCACACAGTCCTAGACACTTGTGAAGTATCTGACGTGTGATCCAATACAACAGCCAGCAGAGTGATCTTGTTTGCTGTGTACTAATCCTGTTGTGTTTCTAACAACAACAACAACAACAACAATAACAACAACTTTATTTTTGTACCCCACCTCCATCTCCCCGAAGGGACTCCAAGTGTCTTACACATGGGACAAAATGTCCACAGAACGTCAAAGCAAAACAGTGCATTAAAAAAAAAATCAATTAAAATTTATTTATTTATTGTGTCACCAGCAACCATACCATTGTATTACATTTCTAACAGAACAAAAACAAACAGATAAAAAACCACAAATTTTACAATTAAAATAAAACATCATAAAGAACAACAATCAGATAAAACACCACCAAATAAGGGTACAAAACACCAGCCTTAAAACTCACTCAAACAATGCAAACAAAAAAACAATTATTTGAGGTCAGTGAGAATGAAAAGCCCTTTGCTGGTTGGTGAAAACAAGCATGTGGATTTACACATCTAGAAAGAGACTCAACTCCACCTCAAAGTAGAGTGAAACTTCATTCCATCCCATTCCAACTACTTCATCACACTAGAGAAAAAATCCACTTAAAATCCGGTTTCTGCCTCCTGTAGAATTCTGGGGTTTGTAGATTAGTGAGGCTGTTAAAGGCTCCTCCCTAAACTACAAATCCCAGAATTTTGAAGGCAGAAAGTGGATTTTAAGTGGATTTTCTTCTCTAGTGTGATGAGGTGCTGTCCCTGCAAGAAGTTGCCTCTCCACACAACGACATATCAGAGAGGAGGACAACTTGGTGGTCTGTATAAAACACGCTAAAGGCATTCACAGGTTGACATAAGCCATGGTGGTTTTTTGATGTGCAAATCCACTTGTGTCAACAAGCTGGTTAGTAAATCATGGATTGTTGACACAAATAGATTTGCACATCAAAGAACCACCATCTGAACCTTCAATCTGTTGCTGGCAAAGGCTTACAAACCTGGCTTGTTCAACCGATAGCTTATTTCAACGTCGAAACCAACACACATGGTTTGTTCCTAATTCCTCAGTTGCCTACTCCAAAAGAGGAACTGACAAAAGGAGTGGAACAGAAACAAATAGAAAGAAAGAAAATAAAAACCAACATTTGTTTGATTATCATGTCTTTTGCAGCAAACCATCTTCAACACAAATCATGGTTTATTGTTGACATGCACTGATTGAGCAGTGGAAGTCTGAGCACTGGAGTAGCCACAATGATGGCAACATGCAATCTCCTTACCTGATAGTGCCAGTGGGAGATGGCAGGGGGCTGACCAGGCTCCGGAGATCCGGCTCCGGAATGTGAATCTTAAGAGGGGAAATCTGTGGGTAGAGTGGCCGAAGTGGAGGTGATGAAGCTTCTTCTTTGACTTCCTCTTTGTGATAAAGCGACGTGAAATGGATCTTGATGTTTGTGCTGGGGAATCGGAAGGTGCATCTGAGGAAAAGAAAGAATAGAGTTTGGTCGTCTGCACAGCATTGAACTTCTGGGCTGGTACATACAATCTGTACATTCATATTTGCAGGTTTGACTTTTGTGGACTTGATTATTCCTGGATTTGATTAAAAATATTCTGCCTAAAAATCTCTAACTCCTCCCATGTGTTCAACTTTCTCCAGTTATGCTGTAGGACTAAAAGATTGTTAGAGGGAACATCTCTGTAGGAGTCTCTACTCAGTGGTTCCCAACTTTTTTTTGACCAGTGATTACTTGACCAGGGACCACTTGAATACTTGATCAGGGCCCACTTTGACCAGGAAACCACTTGACCAGGGATCACTTTGAACAGCGACCACTCTCCAACATTTGTACCAAAAGGGTTACGAATCGGTTTTTGGTCAACTTTAGATTCAATTTGGTTATTTAGGGTGCTGATTCAGAAAACTGCATTGGATAGACCACATCAGCTCTAGTTTCTGATACAGAACACAAGCCATCCAGTAGTTGCCATCTGCTCACCCACAGAAAATCATATTTAATCATTTATAGATGATGTGGTAGTCAACTTTTGTGAGTAGTCAGCCTCTCCCCTCCCGATATCCCTGTTGCCTCGGCACTACAAGAGGGTTTCGTGAGACCAGTCACTCTCATTGCCGTGTGGTTTGAAGGCAATGGTGTAGCAATGGTGAGCCTGCAGACCATATTTTTGTTCTTGTGGATGACCGACGGTCCATGGACCACAGGTTGGGAACCACTGTTCTAGGTCCTCCAATATTGTTCTGTGGCCAGCTTCCAGCAGAAGGAAACCAGAGTCATGCTAGAAACCTACATATTCCTAGAGAGGTGTTCTCTCAGTAAAAAACAAAACAAACCAAGAACTTCTTTATTTGCATTTTTTACAAGGGTGCTTTGCCCCTAATCTCAGCAAATTATTATTATTATTATTATTATTATTATTATTATTATTATTATTAAATCTGTGACATTTATACTGAATGTCACAGATTAAACTAGGAAACACTGCACCCGACATCAAGATCTCTTCTTCCAGATTCAAAGAATCATAGAATCGTTGAGTTGGAAGAGATCTTGTGGGCCATCCAGTCAAACCCCATTCTGCTAAGAAGCAGGAAAATCACATTCAAAGCACCCCTGACAGATGGCCATCCAGCCTCTGTTTAAAAGCCTCCAGAGATGGAGCCTCCACCACACTTCAGGGCAGAGAGTTCCACTGCTGAACAGCTCTCATAGTCAGAAAGGCCTTCCTAATGTTCAGGTGAAATCTCCTTTCCTGTAGTTTGAAGTCGTTGCTCCGTGTCCTACTCTCCAGGGCAGCAGAAAACAAGCTTGCTCCCTCCTCTCTATGACTTCCCCTCACATATTTATACATGGCTATCATGTCTCCTCTTAGTCTTCTCTTCTGCAGGCTAAACATGCCCTGATCTTTAAGCCGCTCCTCATAGGGCTTGTTCTCCAGACCCTTGATCATTTTAATCGCCCTCCTCTGGACACATTCCAGCTTAGAGTCAACATCTCCCTTCAATTGTGGTGCCCAGAATTGGACACAGTATTCCAGGTGTGGTCTAACCAAGGCTGAATAGAGGGGTTTAATATTGTTCCAAAATATTAAAAGCATCTTTTATGCAACCCTGCATTTGCCTTTCCTTTCATTCAAGAAGAACTTGGGGGAACCAACTTTTCAGCATGTGTAGGTATTTCCCCCCAGAAATAGTACAAGATGAAAATAAGCCAGGAAAGTTTTCATCCAGCACTGTGCATCTCAAGAGCTATACATCACAGCTCTGTAAAATCCAGATGTCCCACAAAATGTACCTTTCCCACCAAAACAATATCTCCCTGGTGATTTGTTCAAGGAAATGCCCAGGCCCGCTCCATTTCATCTGACATTTCCTCCATCAGCAGTTATGCCTGGTTGTAACCGGATGCACAGACATCAAACATGTTATAAGTATGGACAGTTATGATGGATGTTATAGCATACAAGTCAATTTTCTGCTGGCACATTTCTCTCTCCAGGACTGCAAACTGCCTTGGCAAGGTTCCTGCTACCCTGCTACATCTCCCCACTGGCAAGCGCTGAACAAAGGATGGAGAAATGGTAATTCCAGTTCTGAAAGATCCTGTGGGAGAGGAGAAGCACGGGGAGGGAGTAATGCTTTCCAGACACAAAATGCCAACAGCAAAACTCCTGTTTCTTGGGTGCACACTCCCTTTTATGTGAAACATGCCCGGTTAGTTACTCTGATTGTTTAAATACTTCTTATTTTTCCAGAATTGTCAGAAAAAAATAGAAGACCAAGATACATAGCCTTTTAAGGCCAAAAGCAAGGATATAATGCTCCAGGGAACTGAAAATGGGGTTGCACTCCCCCTGAGGTGCTCCCTCCCCCCAGATTTGGAACACCCTCCCCAGGGATGTTAGGCAAGCGCCTACACTGTCCACCTTTCATAGCAAACGTAAAGGTTTCCCCTTGGCATTAAGTCCAGTCGTGTCCGACTCTGGGGGTTGGTGCTCATCTCCATTCCGAAGCCAAAGAGCCGGTGTTGTCCGTAGACGCTTCCAAGGTCATGTGGCTGTCATGACTGCATGGAGCGCCATTATCTTCCTGCCGGAGCAGTACCTATTGATCTACTCACATTTGCATGTTTTTGAACTACTAGGTCGGCAGAAGTTAGGGCTAACAGCAGGAGTTCACCCTGCTCCCCGGATTTGAACCGCCACATGACCTTGAAGGTATCTACGGCCATCGCCAGCTCTTCGCCTTAGAAATTGAGATGAGCACCACCTCACAGAGTCAGACACAACTAGACTTAATGTCAAGTGAAACCTTTACCTTAACTTAGTCCCTACTTAAAAATGCCCAGTCCCTAGCCCACTCTGTTCTCTGCACTTCTTCCAATCCCTTGACTCTATACTATGCAGTTTTGCACTATCCCAAACCAGGTACAAGCCTGATCATGCCAATCTTAGTACTTCCAGTAATTGGTTTTTTGTTGGTGTGTTGTTTGAGTGAATTTTAAGGGCTACTATTTTAAGGGCTACCATCTCTACGCAGATGACACACAACTCTACTACTCATTTCCACCTAATTCCAAGGAGACCCCTCGAGTGCTGGACGAGTGCCTGGCCGCTGTGGCTATCTGGATGAGGAAGAACAAGCTGAAGATCAATCCCGACAAGACAGAGGTCCTCCTGGTCAATCGTAAACCGGATCGGGGTATAGGGTGGCAACCTGTGCTGGACGGGGTTACACTCCCCCTGAAGTCACAGGTCCGCAGCTTGGGAGTCCTCTTGGATTCATCACTTACGCTTGAGGCTCAGGCGTCGGTGGTGTCCGGGAGGGCTTTTGCACAACTAAGACTTGTGCGCCAGCTGCGACCGTACCTCGCAAAGGCTGATCTGGCCGGGGTGGTCCATGCCTTGGTCACCTCTAGATTGGATTACTGTAATGCACTCTACGTGGGGCTGCCCTTGAAAACGGCTCGGAAATTCCAACTGGTTCAACGGGCGGCGGCCAGGATGTTAACTGGTGCTCCTTACAGAGAGAGGTCAACCCTCCTGTTCAAGGAGCTCCATTGGCTGCCGTTTACCTACCGAGCCCAATTCAAGGTGCAGGTGCTTACCTACAAAGCCCTAAACGGTTTGGGACCTGCCTACCTGCGTGACCGCATCTCCGTATATGAACCCACGCGTTCCCTCCGTTCATCCGGAGAGGCCCTGCTCATGATTCCACCTGCGTCGCACGCACGTTTGGTGGGGACGAGGGACAGGGCCTTCTCTGTGGTTGCCCCCGACTTTGGAACACCCTCCCCAAAGACATTAGACTAGCACCTACGTTGGCAGTCTTTAGGAAGAACTTGAAGACCTGGCTATTCCGATGTGCCTTTCCTGAATAGGATAACCTCCAGCACTACGTCCCAGAAGCACTTTATTAGAACTTAAGACTCTCTGTACATTGCACTTGCCCAGAATCCCAACATATCGCCTCTTACACCCAGCACTTTTTAACCTGTACCCTTCATTGGCCCGGCCCTGGTTTTATTGCGTAATAGTGTAACGTTTTGTTATTGTTATTGCTTATATTTTAATTTGCTTGCATTGTATTGTTATTGTTTGTTGTTGAGGCCTTGGCCTTTGTAAGCCACATCGAGTCCTTCGGGAGATGCTAGCGGGGTACAAATAAAGTTTAATAATAATAATAATAATAATAATAATAATAATAATAATACTTAAGACACAAGACGGAGCCCAACCCACTGGAGCTGGAGGGTCCCAAGTTCCCCTCGCCACCCCACCTCAATAGCATGAACCCTGATCTCTCCATGAATTGCCACGCCATGGCCTACAAGATCCAGGGGGCTCTGGGCCGGCCTTCCTCGTAGCAGAGCACCCCATAGTACCCGCCTCCCCACCTGGAGCAAGACGTCGCTCCTTGTATGCCCAGCCACGGCCCCTGGAGGAAGCCCAACAGGACTTCCTCCAGCCTGGCCTTGGCCAGATTTTCCCTGGCCAAGATCGCCCTCCGAAGGCACCTGAACTAGGACCACGTCACGGGCGCCAAAGTCACATATGGTGAGAACCACCAGAGAGTGGAGCACCTCAAAGAGAACACCCTGACTTTCCCAAACCCAACAGCATCAAGATGAGCCCTGAAGACCTGTCCATCTTCTCCTGCAGCAAATGAGAAGGCTCTGTGTGAGAGTCGGATGTCTGCGAATAACGGGGAGACCATCACCAGCCTTCCCATCAGCATCCCCCTTAGCACCATCCAGCCCAATAAGCTCCCTGTTAGTATCCCCCTGGTCAGTGTAGTCCCCGCTAGCCGTGTTGAGAAGGTGTGGAGCACACCCAGCCCTGTCCACTAGAACCGTGACTCCTTTTTGACACTTGAAAAACAACATGGTGCTAATTCTCATAACAGTGTTAGCCATGCTGCACACAACAAGCCACTAATTTTGGCTACCTCAGGTGTTTTATGCCCTTATGCTTTATTTGGTGGTGCTTTATCTGATTGTTATGCTTTGCTATGTTTTATTTTAATTGTATTTTCTGTTTTAATGGACTGTTTTGCTTTGTGGACACTTTGTCCCATGTGTAAGCCGCCCCGAGTCCCTTTGGGGGATGGAGGTGGGAGTACAAATATAAAGTTATTTATATTATAATTATTAAAATGCACACTAGAGGTGGTGGGTGCACCGGTTATTTCAACTCCAAACTTTATCTCAAATCCACCCAGACCTGTTTCAATTTATGATTTGTCTTCAACACCTTAGTTACACTAAAATTATTTAGCACATGTGTTATCTCACATTTTTAACATGAGATCTCCACGCAGCATACAAGTAAAACCAATTCAAAATCATTAATACAATTATTGAAACAGACTAAGATGTATGAAACATGTTAACAGGTTGAAAATATGAAAACAGATTATTATCCTGTGCTTAAGCGTTTGGAAGTTATTCCCAAAGGTTTTATGTCTTTACTTTGTGTTTAATGAAGTCAGAGTTGGCATCGATGGGCTCCAAAGGGGAGCATTTCACAACAGGGGAGCTACATTTGAAAAGGCCCTTCCTCTCCCATCTCTGAAGGTAGTTATGTAATTCTGATGCGGTCTCAGGGGTGCCTTTAATGTCTGGGAATTTGCTGGTGTATAAATAACAGATGGTCTAAGGAGCTAGGAAGCCCAAGACAACATTTCAAATACTTATGGCATCTCTCCCTGCGGCATTTTAAGGAGAGAGAGTTGCCCCAGGGAGATGGCATCCAAGAAGATTTTGCAGCAAGTGATGAGAAATTGATCCTTTATCTCCATATTGAATTGACACATTAAACCTGGTAGTGCAGGCATGGGCAAACCCAGGCTGGGGGGGGGGGGGGCTGGATGTGGCCCCTTGGGTTTTTTTTCCTCTGGCCCTCCTCGCTCTCACCATCCTATCCTCCCTTCCTTCTCTCTTTCCTTCCTTCTCTCCCTTCCTTACATCCCTCTTTCTCCCTCCCTGCTTCCTTCCTTCTCTCCCTCTTTCTCCTTCCTCCCTTCCCAACCTTCGATCCTTCCCTCACTCCCTTTTGTCTTTCCTTCCTTCCCTCCCTCCTCTTTCACCTTCCCTCTTTCCTCCTCCCTTCCCTTTTGTCATTCCTTCCTTCTCTCCCTCCCTCTTCCCTTTCCTTTCACCCTTCCCTCTTTCTTCCTCCCTTCCCTCTTTCCTTCCTTATCTCCCTCCCTCCTTCCTTCCCTTTAATCCTTCCCTCTTTCCTCCTACCTTCTCCTTCTCTCTTCTCTCCTCCCTCTCCCTTTCTTTCCCTTCCTTTCCTCCTCTTCCTTTCTTCCTTCCTTCCTTCCTTCCTTCTTCCTTCCCCCTCCTTCCTTTCCTTCCCTTTCCTCCTCCCTTCCTTTTCTTTCCTCTCTCTTTCCTTCCTTTCTATCTCCCTCCTTCCTTCCCTTTCATCCTTCCCTCTTTCCTCCTCCCTTCCCTTTTGTCTTTCCTTCCATCTCTCTTTCCTTCCATCCTTATCTCCCTTCTCCTCCCTCCTTCCTACCCTTTCACCCTTCCCTCTTTCCTCCTCCCTTCCCTTTTGTCTTTCCTTCCTTCCTTATCTCCCTCCCTCCTCCCTTCCCTTTCACCCTTCCCTCTTTCCTCCTCCCTTCCATTTTGTCTTTCCTTCCTTCTCTCTTTCTTTCCTTCCTTCCTTATCTCCCTCTATTTCCCTCCCTCCTTCCTTCCCTTTCACCCTTCTCTCTTTCCTCCTCCCTTCCCTTTTGTCTTCCCTTCCATCTCTCTTTCCTTCCTTCCTTATCTCCCTTTATCTCCCTCCATCCTTCCTTCCCTTTCACCCTTCCCTCCTCCTTTCCCTTTTGTCTTTCCTTCCTTCTCTCTTTCCTCCCTCCCTCCATTCTCTTCCACCCTTCCTTCTTTTCCTCCCTTTCTTCCTTCTCTTTTTTCTTCTTTCCTCCTAGGGGATGTTTAGTTGGGAATAGAGATGGTTGAGAGGGAGCATGAGGACCATGTTTCCAGATTCAAAACGGTGCCCCATTGTGAAGGGGGAGGGAGAAAACTGATTATTTGCTGCTCTAGAGTCCAGGGCACAAGGGAGCAGTGGTTTCAAATGACAAGGAAAGAGATTTGACTGAAAAGATTAGGAAGAACTTCCTGGAGAGTGGCATAGGTTGCCTCCGAGTGTGGTGGAGTCTCCTTCTCTGGAGGCTTTTCTGCAGAGGCTGTCTATTGGGAGTGCTTTGATTGTGCCTTCTTATACGGTAGGGGGTTGGACTAGATGGCCCTTGGGGGTCTCTTCCAGCTCTAAGATTCTATATCAGGAGTTGGCAATATGGGGTCTCATGGAGACACTTTTCCTCTCCCGTCCACCATCTCATCCTGACCAAGGCCAACCCTTTTGGGATCCAAATGTTTCCTGTCTTTCCTTCACTTTCTGCCTCCAAAAGAGAAGAGGAAAGGGAGGAAAGGGACTTGGGGAGGGCCCAGCTATCCCACTCCGGCCCGACATGTGGTCCCCAAGTTAGAAAGTTTGCCCATGCCTGTGGTAGTGCAATCAGATTTGCTTTGAAATTCAAATTACATATTTTTCTGTTTGGAAACTAAGACAGGAATCTTAGCTGTTTCCAGATGAAAGGATTATTCCATTTCACCTAGCCGACTTGTTTCCAGCCAAATGTAGACGATGAGCCCTGGCCCCACAAGGAGTGGGAGAGGAGGAGGGAGCTTACCAAGTAAATAAGGTATATTAGGATTTCCCAAACTCTGGTCTTCCATGTGTTTTGGACTCCAGCATTGACCAAATATAATATCTAGCCCAGGAATGGGCAAACTTCAGCCCTCCAGGTGTTTTGGACTCCAACTCCCACAATTCCTAACAGCCGGTAGGCTGTTAGGAATTGTGGGAGTTGAAGTCCAAAACACCTGGAGGGCCCAAGTTTGCCCATGCGTTATCTAGCCTGACTCCACTTTGGTTTCTCACATATGCCCACCACTCAATTTTCTTCTATTTCACAATTTAAAAAGTACTTTTCCAGTTTTACACTTAGAATGAGCACAGAAAAACGGCATTGTTTTAACCAGAGAGCTTGGAAATTAAAAATTAATAAATCCTCACCCCAGAGCAGTATCATAAAATATTGTTAGACTAATGGATATCTTTAAAAGCCCTTTCATTTATTCCGAGTTCTTGCAATGGAAAAAAAAAAGACACCACATCCCAAACAACAGAAGTAAAAGGAAATATGGACTTCTTTATCAATCTCCTTCACGACGCATGCAAAATTCAACCACTGTGACTAGAAAGGCATGCTAAATGCAAAAAAGGGAAAAGCCGTAAAGAAGAAACTGGTAGTATCTGAAAGCCAAGGCTCAGAAGCCACGGACAAAAGTATTTCATTTTTTAAAAATTAACCACCACAGAAAAGGGGAAAAGCTGAACGGATATTGGATGGGGAAAGATCCGTTGGCCTTTCTTTCCTTTTTTCCTTTCAAACACACACCTTTTTACAGTTCACTGTGCACAAGGCACTGTAAACATGCCTGTATAAATAGGAAGGCTTCCATAAATCACCCTGGAACTGTAAATTCTGCAGACATCTTGCATTACTCAATCCATGAAAATATTTGCACTGTAAGAGCTTGTTTACACACTCAAGGATCTCGGGGCGGCTGTCTCAGCAATGTTATTCCCAAGGGAGCCATTCTTGCTATCCACAACAGACAATAAGCTGTAGGGTGTTCAAAAGTCACCTTTCTGGTCACCATTCTCTGGATGTTCACACACTGCTAACCCAGTTTAGTCAAGTCATGCACTTGATGCGCCTGCACTCAACTCCTTTACACCAAAACTATGAATTGAGCTCTTGGATTGATCTAGACTAGAGGTGTCAAAATTTTAGCACTCCAAATGTTTGGGCCTTTAACTCTTGGAAGTACTAGCCAGCTTAATGGCCAGGAATTCTGGGAGCTGAGGTCTAAAACATCTGGAGGGCACAACACAACACTATTGCTCCCCTCAATGCTTCTATCACTGGAATACATGCCCCCCCCCCCCCAAATGGGAAGTTTAGTTTCACAACCCTGTGTATCTTTATGAGCTCCCGGCAAATAACTTGCTCCTAGGTTGTTGTAGGTTTTTTCGGGCTATATGGCCATGTTCTAGAGCAGTGGTTCTCAACCTTTCTAACGCCGCGACCCCCTAATACAGTTCCTCATGTTGTGGTGACCCCCAATTATAAAAATTATTGTTGTTGCTACTTCAGAACTGTTATTTTGCTACTATTGTTAATTGTCATGTAAATATTTGGCACAAATACTCAATATGCCTAAATTTGAATACCGGTGGGGTTGGGGAGGTGAATTGATTTTGATATTTGGGAGTTATAGTTACTGGGATTTATAGTTCGCCTACAATCAAAGAGCATTCTTAGCTCCACCAACAATGGAATTGAACCAGTCTTGGCACACAGACCTCCAATGACCAACAGAAATATATTGGAAGTGTTTGGTGGCCACTGACCTTGAGTTTGGGAGTTGTAGTTCACGTACATCCAGAGAGCACTGCGGACTCAAACAATGATAGATCTGGGCTAAACTTGGCATGAATACACAATATGCCCAAATGTGAACACTAGTGGAGTCTGGGGAAAATAGGCCTTGACATTTGGGAGTTGTAGTTACTGGGATTTATAGTTCACTTAAAGTGCTGAGAGTGCCTTGGACTGCGAGAAGATCCAACCAGTCCATCCTCCAGGAAATAAAGCCCGACTGCTCACTGGAGGGAAAGATACTAGAGACAAAGTTGAAGTACTTTGGCCACATCATGAGGAGACAGGAAAGCCTAGAGAAGACAATTATGCTGGGGAAAGTGGAAGGCAAAAGGAAGAGGGGCCGACCAAGGGCAAGATGGATGGATGGCATCCTTGAAGTGACTGGACTGACCTTGAGGGAGCTGGGGGTGGTAACGGCCGACAGGGAGCTCTGGCGTGGGCTGGTCCATGAGGTCACAAAGAGTCGGAGACGACTGAACGAGTGAACAACAACAACATAGTTCACTTACAAACAAAGAGCTTTCTGAACTCCACCAATGATAGAATTGGGCCAAACTTCCCACACAGAACCCCCATGACCAACATAAAATACTGTGGTTTTTGATGGTCTTTGGGGACCCCTCTGACACCCCCTCGTGACCCCCCCAGGGGTCCCGACCCCCAGGTTGAGAAACACTGTTCTAGAGGCATCCTCTCCTGATGTTTTGCCTGCATCTATGGCAAGCATCCTCAGAGGTAGTGGGGATGCTTGCCATAGATGCAGGCGAAAAGTCAGGAGAGAATGCCTCACTACCTCTGAAGATGCTTGCCATAGATGCAGGCGAAACGTCAGGAGAGAATGCCTCTAGAACATGGCCATATAGCCCGAAAAAACCTACAACAACCCAGTGATTCCGGCCATGAAAGCCTTCGACAATACATTGAACGTCTCTATGGGGAGAAACTGTTTCAAGACACACGAAAATTGGAAAAACTAAGGACCAGGAAAGCACATCTACAGTGCTCCCTGACTTTCCTTCTACGTTACAAAGACACAGATACCACCCCACAATTTCTTGCAGCCAAAAGGACTTTCAAAACACCACCGGCTCTCCAGATCTATGGCAGCCTGGAACACAACCTCTTACGAGAGAGAATTCACACCATCCGCAAAGAAGTCACCTCACTACCTCTGAGGATGCTTGCCATAGTAGATGCAGGCGAAACGTCAGGAGAAAATGCCTCTAGAACATGGCCATATAGCCTGAAAAAACCTACAACAACCCAGTGATTCCGGCCATGAAAGCCTTCGACAATAACTTGCTCCTATTTTTATCTCATTACAGTTTTTAACATTTTATCCTGTACATGGGGCCCGCCCACTGTTTACTATGTGTTTTTTGTTTATCCTAATGATATTTTATCGATTTTTAAAATGTAATTTTGACGATGCTGCTTGTTGTTTATATTTTGGTTTTATCTTGGTGTAATATGTTGCAGTTGCTTATTTATTTATTTACAACATTTATAACCTGCCCTTCTCAACCCGAAGGGGACTCAGAGTGGCTTACAAGATATATATACATACAATATATTGGGTTGTTGTAGGTTTTTTCAGGTTATATGGCCATGTTCTAGAGGCATTTTTTCCTGATGTTTCGCCTGCATCTCTGGCAAGCATCCTCAGAGGTAGTGAGGTCTACTGGAACTAGGAAAGTGGATTTATATATCTGTGGAATAACCAGGGTGGGACAAAGAACTCTTGTCTGCTGGAGCTAGGTGTGAATGTTTCAACTGACCACCTTGATTAGCATTTGATGGCCTGGCAGTGCCCGGGACAATCTTTGGTTGAGAGGTGATTAGGTATCCCTGATTGTTTCCTCTCTGTTGTTTTGCTGTTGTAATTTTTGAGGTTTTTTTTAATACTGGTAGCCAGATTTTGTTCATTTTCATGGTTTCCTCCTTTCTGTTGAAATTGTCATGCTTGTGGATTTCAATGGCTTCTCTGTGTAGTCTGATATGGTGGTTGTTAAAGTGGTCCAGCATTTCTGTGTTCTCAAATCATATGCTGTGCCCAGGTTTGTTCATCAGGTGCTCTGCTATGGCTGACTTCTCTAGTTGAAGTAGTCTGCAGTGCCTTTCCTTGATTCCTTGATGCAGGCGAAACATCAGGAGAAAATGCCTCTAGAACATGGCCATATAGCCCGAAAAAACCTACAACAACCCAGTGATTCTGGCCATGAAAGCCTTCGAAAATACATACAATATATTATATTATTAGCATAATGCAATATCAGTATTAATTATTACTATATTGTATTATGCCATTATACTGTAATATTTTTAGTAGTATATTAGTATTAATATTATGCCTAAGTTCAGAAATATATAGGTCTCAGGTCAAGGTAAATTGAAGATGTTTAAAAAGAATGTGTTGCTTTGCTGATATTCTGTGCTAAATGTTTGAGGTTTCTTACTTGAAGGAATTGTACTTAGAGGTATTTAGGAGTGATGATGATGATGATTAGAAACAAGCATGGCCATATTCACTATTCGGTGCTGCAGCATTTCAGCACATTTCCCTTGCAGAAGGATAATTACGTTAGTCTGTCCCAACAAATAACAGAGTTCGTAGCACTTGAAAGCACTACATTTATTATTGTATGAGATTTTGTGATGTACACTTCTGCAGGAGCGTGACCCAGAATACTAGATATATATGGTAATCACTGCTATAGCTAGAGGTGGGATTCTTCATGCATCCACAAAAGTACATGATGCTCATTGCGAAGGTGCCACAGGTCTCTTAAAGAGGGACCATAGTGCTTTAATTTTGTGAAAAAGTGTGAAAGGGTGCTTTAGAAAGAACAAAACAGCATGTGGCCTTGGTAAGGGCACATGATAACATCCAAGCGCATTCAACAACACAAAGAGTGGTTTTGTCTCATCGGAGGCTGAAGGAAGAGAAATGAAAACAAAACCAACACAAACGCACAGCAAAGTGCAAAGCTGTTTGCTTCCTGCATTCCACTTACAACATTTTGTCCAATCTGGCAGAAATATGTTTGCTCTTGGCCTGAAATTCGGCGTGGAAAGCATTCTGGTTGGCGGGGTTATTTCAGCCAAACCCCAAACAGCCTGAAATAGCAAGGCTCTTCTCTCCTGTTTTAAGGAAACTTTTTGCAACTTGAGACTGCAACAGCATTATTAGGTAAACAATGACAAGCAAAGCAGTTTGAGAATCTAACTAAATAAAACGGCTGCTTCTTGGGATAGGATTCGATATACAGAGCTCATTACCTTTGACACAGTCCTCAATATTGTAATTTTGGGCTCATGAAGCAAGCTCTTGAGCACTATAAATCAGCCCTGAATACACCAGATCTGTATTTATTCATACGTTTTGGGCTTCTCCCTGCACAGTTCAAATTAAAGACTTTTAAGCTCTCTCAGGCCTGCCTTTTTGCTTCTATTACTGCAACCTGGTGACTGCAACTTGTCACTTAGCTCTTCCCTTCGAAAGTCTGCATGGAATGTAAACAGTAAACAACTTTTTGAATCCACAGGTTCTGTATCCATAGATTCAACCCAAAATATTCAGGAAAAAAAACCTGCTTTGAGTCCCCCTCGGGTGAGAAAAGCAGTGTACAAACACTGTAAATAAACTGTAAATAAAAAAACAATCCTTGTTTTTGCAGCACAATAACCATTATGCTGATGTGCAGACATTCCTTACTGCAGCTTCCCGTCTTTTCACCAAACATGTTTGAGTTGCTTGTCATTACATATAAGGGACACTATTTTACGGTGCCATTCAAACAATGGGACTTGAGCATCTATGGATTTGGATACCCACAGGGTCTTGGAGCCAAACCCCAGTGGATACTGAGGGCCCATTGTATTTCCATTCAAAGAGCACTGGTTTGAATGCTAGAGTAGGATTCTGGAAAAGCAGGGTCAAATGTCTTGTAGACCAGGAGAACATACTTGGTGACTTTAGCTACTTTACTATTTCTCAGTCTCAGAAGACAGAGGAAAGCCTCTGAGAAATCCTGACAAGAAAACACCATGGCAGGGTCACAAAAAGTTGAATTTAATTAGATGACTTATTTATTGAGCCATGAGTATTTCAGCTGACTATGTCTATGAAATAGTCGCTAGAGTCAGCACGGTGTATTGATTTGAGAGCTTTTTCCCCCAAACTTTATTTACTTCTCTGTCAGCCTATGACAAAAGCAATGGCAAACACCCAGTGATCAAATCTTGCCAGGGAACCCCTGTGATAGATTTGCCTTACTTGAAGGCATACATCATCATCATCATCGACGATAGCAACATTTCCTATGCTCAAGATTTAACAAGGCAGTTCAAGAAACGTAACTATATATTTTATCCAGATGAAACAATGGCTAGCCCTAAACTGTTTGGGACCTGCCTATCTTCGTGACCGCATCTTCCCTTACAAACCAACACGATCTCTAATATCATCTGGGGAGGCCCTTCTCTCACTCCCACCCCCGTCTCAGGCACAGTTGGTAGGGACGAGAGAGGGCCTTCTTGGTGGTGGCCCCCTGGCTCTGGAACTCCCTCCCCAGAGAGATTAGACTAGTACCCACCCTGTCCATCTTTCATAAAGATCTAAAGACATAGCTGTTCCGCTGTGCTTTTGACTAGACCAGGGGTTCTCAAACTATGTCCCGGGGGCCAGATACGGCCCTCCAAGGTCATTTACCTGGCCCTTGCTCAGGATCAACCTAAGTCTGAAATGACTTGAACGCACACAACAACAACAACAACAACAACAACAATCCTATCTCATCAGCCAAAAGCAGGTCCACACTTCCCATTGAAATAGTAAATTTATATCTGTTAAAATTATTCATTTTAATTATTGTATTGTTTTAAAGTGTTTTTTGCACTACAAATAAGGTATGTGCAGTGATTCATTTTTTTTAAATTATAATCCGGCCCTCCAACAGTTTGAGGGACTGAGACCTGGCCCTCCGTTTAAAAAGTTTGAGGACCCCTGGACTAGACAATCCCCCAGATAGCTTGGCCCCAACTAGGAACCAAAATCTTGTCCTTGCACTTTACTATTGCCTTGTACTTAAAGTTATAATGCTCTATATCATACTGTCCTCCATCTCTACTGCTGCCATGTGACCTTTGCACTTTATCCATCATCCCTATCCTCACAATTGTTCTTGCACCAGTCCACCCACCCATGCCCAGAAACTGATTATTCTTGCAGCGCTCACTGGTTACTGGTTTGATGTTTGCTTTTATATCTTGTTGTATATCTTGTTGTAATTTTGTTGTTTCATGTTGCTATTTACATATGTTAATGTAATATATTTTAACCATGTTGTTCAGGCTTGTCCCCATGTAAGCTGCCTTGAGTCCCTTTGGGGAGATGGAGGTGGGTACAAAAATAAAGTAGTAGTAGTAGTAGTAGTAGTTGTTATTATTATTATTATTAATATTATTATTATTTGAAACACAACAAGATGAGTCCACAGCAGACACTCTGCTGGCTGTTGAATTGGATCACACATCAGGTACTTCCCAAGCGTCTAGGACTGTTACTATTATTATTATTATTATTATTATTATTATTATTACTATTATTATAGCTAAACACTTGCAGAATTTGATAAACTGCTCACAAATGTGTCATTCTTCATTGATCAACTCAAATTCCACACCAGACAAAGCAATGATTGTATGTTAGAGACAATGGCTTAAATCCAACTATCAGCTCCAAGCAAAGTAAATACAGAATCAATGGGAAGCTGGGATTTATGTAAATTCCATTTGATAAATGGGAGTACTTTGGTTGGGATTAATACATCCAATTCAGTCCAAATTAGATGGAACCTTGTTAATGGAAGTATACCTCCCTAACTTTTAGTTATCTCACATTTAGTGGCAAGATGGAGATGCGTACTTGCAGCAAATGAAGGATTCCAATTTGCATTGGTGACAGGGTTGCCATGTTTTCAAAACAGCAATAACAGACAGTTGGAATTCATGACAAGCAAGTTGACAATCGAGATGAACAAGTCTGTGCTCCCCCTAAATATCTTGGGTGAATGTACAAGTTCATTACACCTTAACATAAATGAGTGCAACTAGGAGTGTTTTAGATTTCTTTCATATTTTAGAAAACCTGTGTTGTAATACAGATATATAATGGGATATCATGGAGACAGAACCCAACTTTAAAAGTGCACTTTATTTTTATTTTGTGCACATAGCTGAATGTGATTTTATGCACAGCACTTGTAATATTTTTGTGCATGACATAAAGTTTATGTGCAATCAACAGTCAGAAAGCAAAGGCATCACTATCTCAGCCACTCACTTGGGTAATTTTAATTTTTTTGAAAATGTCAGAATTCTGGGTAATAAATGCTCAACCTGTAATGACTGCTGTTAACTAGCCATATACTGCATATACTCAAATATAAGTCAACCCGAATATAAGCAGAGGGACTTAATGTTTTTCCCGCAAAAAACTAGGAAAACATATTGACTCGAGTGTAAGCCGAGGGTGGAAAATGCAGCAGCTATTGGTAAATTTAAAAATAAAAAGGGATACCAATAAAATTACATTAATTGAGGCATCCATAGGTTATATGTTTTGAATATTTACATAAAACTGTAATTTATGATATTACTGTCCAACTCTGATTTAACCATTCTAACCTTCTTCAATGTAAATGTGCTTACGTGTCTTCCAATAATAATCAAGAGAGTAAAATAATAAATGTAATAATAATAGAGTAAAATAATAAATGTATGATAATAATAGAGAATAATAATAATAATAATAATAATAGAGTAAAATAATGTAAATGAAATAATAATAATAATAATAATAAGAGTAAAATAATAATAATAATAATAATAATAATGTAAAATAATAAATAACCTTGACTCGAGTATAAGCGGAGGGGGGCTTTTTCAGCCTTAAAAAGGCTTATTCCTGAGTATACACAGTATTTCGTTGTAAAATTAAAACATTACGTATATTCATAAAATACATTATGCATGGATTTCTTTTTTGATGAAGGGCATCTTGTTCAGTCTATATAAAAGGAAAATCTCAAATAAAGGACATTCCTTATAATAGGGATAACTGCCGGTCTGTTAAGGGACAAGATTTCTGAACCTCAAATTACGGCTGTCTCTTGTAATATGGGCCCTTTGATAACATAGTTGGTGCCTGCAGATACAGAAGCAGAGTCATTATTTCGGATGGTCCAAAAGGTGTGAATCTAGTATGTAGCATTTGTTGTTGTCATGTGTGTCCAAGGGGAACCTATCACAAGAATTTCTGGGGCTGAGAGTGTATGAGTCACCTAGAGTTACTCAATGGCTGTTGTAGTTCAGCCTGTGATTATGTCTGATGTCAATGGGAATGATGGTTTTCCTGGGCCTGTGTCTGATGTCAATGAGGGTTCTCAAAAACAGAGTGCTTCTCTTGTAGATTCCCAAGGTCAAATTCCTGGGAGAGGCCCACAGCAGTCTTTATCTGAGAAACTGTCTTCTGAGGATGATTTCTCAGGTGCAGAATTTAATGAGTATGAAGATAGACAAGGAGACTTTAAAAAATTGAGACATGATCGGTGAAGGTCAGTCCGTCTGCTAGAAAAGAGAGATAAGAAGTCCTTATCTGGCTGTAATGGCAAATGGAATGCTTTCCTTTCAGTTCATGAGACAGGAAAAGCTTCATATGATATGAGGAAAGGATTTTAGCTCAGTCTCGTCAACGTTGGAGTTTCATGATGGTCTTGCTTCCAAGTGGATTTCTAGTTTCATGTTTCAAGCTTTGCCAGGTTCCTGTTCTGGGCATTGGATCTCCATGCTGTCTTGTTCCTTTGGGTTTTGCATCTTTGGATCTTGTGTTTTTAGCTTTGTACCCTGAAGTTCATGAACTATCTGTACTTTTTGGAAAATAAGGTTTCTATCATTTTTATTGATTTGCTTACATATAAACTGCCTTCATATAAACATCCTTCAATAAACTGCTTGCTGATTTTACTATACTTGTGTGGTGTTTAAGGACAGAGGTGTTCCTGCTCTGGAATACAACAATGGCTTTCCACAACTGAACAGGGACTTGAAAGGGTCTCTAAGGCAGTTGTTCTCAACCTGAAGGCCCCCAGGTGTTTTGGCCTACAACTCCCAGAAATCCCAGCCAGTATACCAGCTGTTAGGATTTCTGGGAGTTGAAGGTCAAAACATCTGGGGACCCACAAGTTGAGAACCATTGCTCTAAGGTCTACATCTAATGCTCAAACTACTACACTAAACTGGCTTGCGTTCATGTTTAATGTTATTATGGACGTTCAACCTCTCTGAAAAAGGAAATAAAGCCCTATTAAATACATTTAAAAGTACATTTTATATGCTACGTTTGTCCAATTATCTCTGAGCTCTAGGGAAGATAGTAAACAAAACAAACATCCACCACAATGGTTTACAACAAATCTAAAACCATCACCGTCATAAATACCCGAAATAAATTTCAATCAGAATGGAGGGTAGGAAACCTTGCAGCCATAAAACAAGTCTGAAGCTGAAGACAAAAGACTAAAATCCACGATCAAAATAATAGAAAACCATGACATAAATTTACAAGCTTGGGATTTTTAGAAATGTTGCCAAGACAGGCCTTCCTGTTGTGGCTAATGAACAGGCCCTTTGGTTCTGTTTGAGAAAAAATAACAAGACCGTTGTTTCAAAATAAATTAAAGCAAAATCCACCACTCCACTGTTCCATGCTGGCGGAAAGCACTTCACTCCCTTGATGTAACACTGTTCACACCACTATTATGAGTCCCCATAATATGACCTAAAGCGTCTCTTGCAAAATATCTCCTTTTCTTCCAGCCTAGAAGATGCAGCTGTTCCTGCCGTACCTGATCGCTGTCTGCATTCCTTTGCAATTAGGTAAAGAAAGAAAACTGAAAGGGGTGAGAGGGGGCTGGGGGGAGCTGCCATTGGGAATTTGGCTGTGGGAATGCTTCCAGCCTCTAACCCACACAATAGACAAACACGGATGCACAAAAAAGTGCTCCCTCCCCCCAAAAAAATGAAACACATTTTTGAGATGAAAAAAGTTTCAAAAGAATTTCTAAAATTGAGACCGGGGGGGGGGGGGGGGGGGTGCTCAGATCTTCCAGGATGTTTTCTTTAATTGTGTCAGAAGCAAATGAGAATATACTGCAAGTCGCTTCTGGTGTGAGAGAATTAGCCGTCTGCAAGAACATTGCGCAGGGGACGCCTGGATGTGTTACCATTCTGTGGGAGGCTTCTCTAATGTCCCTACATAGGAAGCTGGAGTTGATAGACTGAAGCTTACCCCATCTCGCAGATTCAAACTGCTGACCTTCAAGCCTTCAGGTCAGCAGTTCAGCCGGCACAAAGGTTTAACTCCTTGCGCCACCGGGGTTCCTCTCCAGGAGGTGAATGCACCTCCTAGCCTTGGCACTCTTGCTTTAGACTAGGTTTGGGAAACTTCAGGTCCAGAGAATTTCACCTTTGCCACCAGAAGTATCCCTCAAAATACTAAAGCTACAAAACCAAATGAGATCTAGAAATGGCTAGACATCCATTTCTAGTTTTAAGGGAGAGGTCAAACATCTCATGGGACCCACTTTTCAGCACGGGAGACCGTCAGGAAATATAAAAATGGTATTTGCAGCCACCTCATTGCCCACCTATTTCTCTTGTTCCAGAACAATTTTGCTCCTTCTCTTTCTATTTGCCTCCTTGAACCTCAATGTCATTATTTCAAAATCACACAACTCTAGATTTGGAAGAGACCATAGATTTGGAAGTGACGACATGGGGCATATAATCCAACCCCCTGCCATGCAGGAAAAGCACAATCAAAGCACCCCCGACAGATAGCTATTCAACCTCCGTTTAAAAGCCGTCAAAAATTATCTATTTTTTTGTTTTATTTTATTGTAATATGCTGTTGAGCTTGGCCTCATGTAAGCTGCCCCAAGTCCCCATTGGGGAGATGGTGGCAGGGTATTAAATAAAGATTATTATTACTATTACTATTACTACTACTACTACTACTACTACTACTACTACTACTACTAGCTGTACCCGCCACGCTTCACTGTGGCCAAACTTCCCTCTTTCTCTCCTTCTTTCCCTCATTCCTTCACTCCCTTTCCTTCCCATCTTTCCTTCTCTTCTTCCTTCCTTCTCTATCTCTTTCTTTCCTTCCCCCTTTTTCTTTCTCTTCTGCTGTCTCTCTTTTATTCCTTCTCTCTTTCCTTTTCATCCCTCCCTCTTTCTCTACATCTTCCCCCTTTCTTTGCTCCCTCTTTCCTTCTTTCCCTTTTTTCTTTCCTTCTCTAACTTTCCTTCCTTTCCCCTTTTTCTTTCCCTCCCTCTTTCTCTCCTTTCTACCTTCTCTACCTCTTTCCTTCCATGCTTCCTTCTCCCTTTCCTTCTTTCTTTCCATCCCTCTTTCTTTCCTTTCTTTCTTTCCTCTCCCCTTTCCTCCCTCTTTCTTCCCTTTTTTCTGTATTGTCATTTAGCTTTTGGAGGCTTTTTAATTCCCTTCTGCTGTGTTTTTCAGTATTTTTATGAGTGAAGGACATACATTGGGTTGTTAGGTGTCTTGTGTCCAAATTTGGTGTCAATTCCGCCAGTGGTTTTTGAGTTCTGTTAATCCCACAAACGAACATTACATTTTTATTTATATAGATTAAAGAAGGAGGCTTTCAAATGTTATACTTGAGGATCTATTTCACAGTAACTTTTAGGTATATACTTCAAAATAAACCTTTTCTCCTTTACATCACAGGTCAATTTGTCAGATAACTGGAATTGCTCTCTTTCAGAACTGAGTATGTTGCTTTGGAATATCTGAATCGCGCCTGCGGGCGGTTTACCAAGATTGTACACCAGCTGGGGCCACAAAGTGAGATGAAGTTTGAGAACCTCTGACCTAAATCAAGCAAAGGCCTGCTATATTGAGGGTTATGAAAAGGGTTTGTTTTTTTATATCGCCACAAGCTAATTCAAAATGAATCAACATCATTTCCAACGTGAACTTGTAATATACTCTATGCTTCCATCCCCGCCTTGCTCTGTTGTTCCCCTCAACAACGAACGGTGCAGAAAGAGCCTTGAAGTATGTTCTGCTTTCCAACTTTTCTTTGTCCCCTCCATAATCCTGGAATAGCCTCCTGCCAAAATGGGTGAGCAAAGAATAGTACAGTGATAGCATGCAACTCAAAGTGGGGGACAAAGGTCTTATAGGCTACAAGCAGATTTGCAACTCTGAACATCTGATTATCAACAAGGGTGGAAGGAGAACTTAAAACCAGACTATCCTTTGCTTAGTTTCATTCAAACATATTGAACATACAGTAGAGTCTCGCTTATCCAACCTTCGCTCATCCAACGTTCTGTATTATCCAACGAAGTCCCGCCCGGATCCACAGCTGTTTCAATACATTGCAATGTTTTGGTGCTTTAATTCGTAAATACAGTAATTACTGCATAACATTACTGTGTATTGAATTTCTATTGCTCTGATCTATATAAATAAAAATGTAATGTTCGTTTGTGGGAACTCAGAACTCAAAAACCACTGGAGGACTTGACACCAAATTTGGACACAAGACACCTAACAACCCAATATATGTCCTTCACTCAAAAAAAAATGATTTTGTCATTTGGGAGTTGTAGCTGCTGGGATTTATAGTTCACTTACAATCAAAGAGCATTCTGAATCCCACCAAGGATGGAATTGAACCAAACTTGGCACACAGTTCTCCCATGGCCAACAGAAAATACTCGAAGGGTTTCGTGGGCAGTGTCCTTTGGTTTTGGAGTTGTAGTTCACCTACATCCAGAGAGCTCTGTGGACTCAAACAATGATGGATCTGGACCAAGCCTGGCACGAATACTCAATATGCCCAAATGTGAACACAGGTGGAGTTTGGGGAAAATAAAATCTTGATATTTGGGAGTTGTAGTTGCTGGGATTCATAGTACACCTACAATCAGAGAGCATTCTGGACCCCATCAACGATGGAATTGGGCCAAACCTCCCACACAGAACCCCCATTTGGGCCACAGCAACGCGTGGCAGGGGACGGCTAGTTTGTTATAAAACATAGTGTTTTGGTGCTTAATTTGTAAAATCATAATGTAATTTGATGTTTAATAAGCTTTTCCTTAATCCCTTCTTATTATCCAACATTTTTGCTTATCAAATGCTCTGCTGGCCCATTTATGTTGG
Source organism: Anolis sagrei ordinatus (assembly GCF_025583915.1). NCBI lineage: Eukaryota > Metazoa > Chordata > Lepidosauria > Squamata > Anolidae > Anolis > Anolis sagrei. The sequence goes on along the minus strand of NW_026847771.1, from coordinate 104,780,480 downwards.
GTAAGCAAGACTCTCCTGTACTTCATGTATAAGCTGACCTCATGTATATGTTGAGTGCAGGTTTGAGGACCAAAATTATCAATCTATATCTATATCTAGACTAAGTTTTACTGTTTACTGTTTACTGTTACCTCTAACCACAACGGGCTCATACATACAAGCAACACATGCAACAAATCGCCAAATAGAAAGGAAAAGTAATTCTGTACCGCATAGGTGTTTTCACAAGGCTGTGCAGGCATTTACGCAAAGTAAGCATGCTTTAGAAAATTATCTTCAAAAGCTCTAATTACACACAGCGATTTCTCTGTACTTAATACCAATTACGTTAGCGGCAGCGAACATTTCCCATTTATATTTGCCGAAAAACAATTCCGTAATATTGCAGCACTCAAGCACTTTGTGTGAGCTTGCTTGGAGAAGGACTTTCCGAATAAATTTTCTGTTTTCATTTACCGTAATATGCCACTGCAACAGAACCCCAGTGGATAACAAGTAGAACCAACTCCTCTTGTAGTTCCCAAGTACAAATCTCATCTGAGTCCTTGAGTTGGGAGAGGAAATGATGGGGACATTTCAGCTTATTTTGCAAAACTTCATTCTGTTTTGCTTGGGGGTGTGTGTATATACACACACACACACTTCTGTTTACTCCCCCACGTCATTACCTATTTTGATGATGAGCTCAAAACCCACAACGGCCTCTTTCCCCATACAAGGGAGCTCTAATTTCTTCAGACATTCGCCACAGGAGAAAACAGGCAGTAAGTTGAGACCAAGCAGAACAAGAAAGGCATGAACTTCAAAGGGATTAATCAATAAATGAATTAGAAGCTTTAAGCTGAGCTAATGGCACATTTGTTTTTCCGCTTTGTGGCAATTTGGGTTCTGGTGCATAATTGTCGCAAAGGAAAACATTACAGGGGACACTTGCTACTAAGTAAAAGATCTTTATTAATTTTAATTTGACTCTGAAACAGAGGGAAAAGCTCCTATATTGAGATTACAATAATAGGATAATTTAAGTAATTCAATGGGCTTCCCAAATTGATTTCTCAAGGTGTTTTGGACGTCAACTCTCAGAAGCCTCAGCTAAGTTGACAAACAGTCTGAAATTTTGGGCGCTGAAGTCCAAAAGATCTGGTGGACCAAAGTTTGGAGACCACTGGATTAGCAATCTAAGAAGCTTTATTTAAAACAGTGATCACCTTCAAAACAAAAAGCCATCAGATCCATAGGTCCATCCAGGTCAACGCTGCCTATGTTCACCAGGAATGGGTCCACATTTTGTTTCAGTCCATTGCCAAAGGTCCAAATTGAACAAAATTTGCAACTTGAGGTGGACCAGGTGGACCAGGAGAAGCGACAATTGTGAGCTCTAGCTCTTCTTCCCAGTAGAAAACAAGGTGTGAAGAAGGTGCAGATTTACTGACAGTATCACTTATCTAGGTAGATCTTGGAGGAAATGCTAGGAAAGAGCCTCCAATGCGAATAAAAACCACAACAAAGCAAGTTTCGATTTGCTTGCTGAAGCCTGCACTCCACCCCAGAATGTGGTTGAAAGACTGTACAAAAAAATACCAACAACTGATCATAAATATGGTGCAAGATGGATTTCCCGGCTCCTGTTCAAGACAGTGACCAATCTGCAAGGGAACTAGAGTTCCCTAGACCAAGTAGGGCTGGGAACATTCATTAGTTTCCTGGAGTTGTTGAGTGACAACAATTGCGCTGTGGTTTGGTGACTCAGTGAAGACCGTTAAAAGGGCCAATCTTTGAAAGACACACATTGTCACAATTTTGGCAGCTCTCTGGGGCTTGTCTGTCAATGACAGCACAAGGCAACAAAAGAGGATGTTCCATAATTGCATTATGCGTCCACATCCGATTTCAAAATACCAGAGTCCATTTCATAATATTTCATTCATTCATTCATAACTCTGTTTGTGGACAACACTCACCACCAGGAAACAAAGGCAAAGACACATCAAAGCTCTTGGAAGAGGAATCAGTGTTCAATGTGATAGAGAAGATTGCACAGAAGAACAAAACAGAAACAAGCCAGGCACAAACACTTTCCTAAGGGGACTGGACTGAAATTGCACATTTGTTCAAAACTCTCTTAAAACACACTAGTGTAGCAAGGCATACATCAAGTGGCTTTTTTGTTTACCTCCACTGCTCTTCATAGGCACTCATAGAGAACTTTTGGGATGTGATCCTACACAACTGATCACAACATATGTTTTGGACCCCAGTACAACTCTCTTCTTGACACTCCCATCCTCTCTACCACTGACACTGACCATAGCGTCACACTAGAGGACCCAGGGAAACCATATTAATCAAATCCACATAGATGGAAACTGCAAATTTGGAGGGTTACCATATATGGATCTACCAGAATTTCTCAACCTGGAGGTCAGGGCCCCGGGGGGGGGGGGGGTCGCAAAGGGGTGTCAGAAGGGTTGCCAAAGATCATCAGAAAACACATTCACACCTAGCTCCAGCAGACAAGAGTTCTTTGCCCCACCCTGGTCTTTCCACAGATATATAAACCCTTTTTCCTAGTTCCAACATACCTCACTACCTCTGAGGATGCTTGCCATAGATGCAGGCAAAACGTCAGGAGATAATGCCTCTAGACCATGGCCATATAGCCTGAAAAAAACCTACAACAACCCACAGTATTTTCTCTTGGTCTTGGGGTTGTGTGTGTGAAGTTTGGCCCAATTCTATCGTTGGTGGAGTTCAGAATGCTCTTTGCTTGTAGGTGAACTATCAATCCTAGCAATTACTACTCCCAAATGTCAAGGTCTTTCCCCCCAAACTCCACCAGTGTTCACATTTGGGCATATTGAGTATTCATGCCAAGTTTGGTCCAGATCCATCATTGTAGTGATTGTAGTAATTGTTTATTAATTGTGTAATGTGTTAAGTTGTTAACTGTTTTTACAATGTGCATTGAATTTTTGCTGTTCTTATTGGTTGTGAACCGCTGTGAGTCGCCTTCGGGCTGAGAACAGCGGTATATAAGTAAAGTAAATAAATAATAAATAATTGAGTTCACAGTGCTCTCTGGATGTAGGTGAACTAGAACTCCTAAACTCAAGGTCAATGTCCAACAGATCCTTCCAGTATTTTCTGTTAGTCATGGGAGCTCTGTGTGCCAAATTTGGTTCAATTCCATCACTGGGGGAGTTCAGAATGCTCTCTGATTGTAGATGAACTATAAATCCCAGCAACTACAACTCCCAAATGACAAAATCAATTCCCACTCCAGTATTCAAATTTGGATGTATCGAGTATTTGTGCCAAATTTGGTCCGGTGAATGAAAATACATCCTGCATATCAGATATTTACATGACGATTCATAACAGTAGCAAAATTACATTTATGAAGTAGCAACGGAAATAATGTTATGGTTGAGGATCACCACAACACGAGGAACTGTATTAAGGGGTTGCGGTGTTAGGAAGGTTGAGGAACACTGATTTAGCCCCATCACTGCCCATTCAGAAGCGGATAGGCGGTTCTTCAGGGGCCGCTTCATCCAGTTGGCAGAGAAACCAGCTGTCTTTGGAATCCTTCCCTCCACAAACTCTTTCTATTTGAGGCAGTCATTACAAGAATGTTCCTTGAAGGACCAGTGGCCAAGTCTGCTTATATCCCTCTTCCCTTTTTCCCTCCATTGCATTTGCTAAATTGTAAACCGAGACTGTCTTGTGTGCATTTTTAAACACTGTACAGTGCTGGCTACATTGCACATGTTTTATAAACCCACAATTCTGCATGTCTACGCAAAGAGCTGGAATATATCCCCCATGAATATATGTATCACACTGCATTCCTAAATGGAAATGTAGTAAAACACCATTTGGCCTTCCCACTGTGTTCTATTTCTCTATCATGTTATTTTGTAATTGTTTATTTTATTTTGTTACTTCGTGCATTTATTTATTTATTTACTAGCCGTTCCCTGCCACACTTTGCTGGGTCCCACATGGGGGTTCTGTGTGGTAGGTTTGGCCCAATTCTATCGTTGGTGGGGTTCAGAATAATCTGTGATTGTAGGTGAACTATAAATCCCAGCAACTACAACTCCCAAATGAACCATCAAGACTATTAAGATTGTCTGGAGAGGCCCTGCTCTCGGTCCCGCCACCTTCGCAGGTGCGTCTGGTGGGAACGGGAGACAGGGCCTTTTCTATGGTGGCTCCTTGGCTATGGAATTCCCTCCTGAATGAAATTAGATCTGCCCCCTCCCTCCTGACCAATCAATTTTTGTGTGAAAGACATCCATTGGGTTGTTAGGTGTCTTGTGTCCAAATTTGGTGTCAATTCGTCCAGTGGTTTTTGAGTTCTGTTAAGCCCACAAATGAACATATTTAGTATTCGTGTAGAGTTTGGTCCAGATCCATCATTGTTTGAGTCCACAGTGATCTCTGGATGTAGGTGAACTACAACTCCAAAACCAAAGGACACTGCCCACCAAACCCTTCCAGTATTTTCTGTTGCTCATGGGACAACTGTGTGCCAAATTTGGTTCAATTCCATCGTTGGTGGGGTTCCTAATGCTCTTTGATTGTAGGTGAACTATAAATCCCAGAAACTACAACTCCCAAATGACAAAATCAATTTTTTGAGTGAAGGACATACATTGGGTTGTTAGATGTCTTGTGTCCAAATTTGGTGTCAATTTGTCCAGTGGTTTTTGAGTTCTGTTATAGATTTATTGGCCTGAAGCAGGCCTCCAAAAATTGATTGTTTATGTATTTATTTTGATGGTATTTTTGCTTCTTTGTATTTTATTTTGCTGTACTGTAATTTTGAGCTTGGCCTCATGTTAGCTGCCCCGAGTACCCTTTGGGGAGATGGTGGCAGGGTACAAATAGGTTATTATTATTGTTGTTGTTGTTGTTGTTGTTATATAACCACCAATTTTTAAAAAAACAAACCAGTGAATGAGTGAAAAAATCTGGGCAAAGTAAACGATCAATAATCAGTGGAAGCAAATAGGCTTGTGTGCCGCCCAATATGGTAGCGACAACTTGGATTTTCTGAAATGGCAGTCATCCCTCCACATTTGTGTTTCTGACTTTTGTGATTATGATTATTCACAGATTTCATTAGTCTTCTCCCCATGAATCTCTAAGTCCTCCAGTATAACTCTACAGTCAACTTCCCCTACCCATAATGGAGAATTTAGAGATTTCTAGGGAGAGATCTCTAGGAAATTTATCTCTAGGAATCTTTAGGTCCTCCAGTACAATTCTAAGGTCAGTTTCCAGAGGAATTCAACCATAGAGTCATACTGGAAGATTTAGAAATTCCTAGAGAAGTGTTCTCTCCAGTAGAAGGTTCCTTAGGTTCCGGCCCAGTTTACCTATCTAAACGTATTCTCCCCTATGGACCATCAAGAGTATTAAGATTGTCTGGAGAGGCCCTGCTCTCGGTCCCACCACCTTCGCAGGTGTGTCTGGTGGGAACAAGAGACAGGGCCTTTTCTGTGGTGGCTCCTCGGTTATGAAATTCCCTCCTGAATGAAATTAAACCTGCCCCCTCCCTCCTGACCTTTAGGAAGCTAGTGAAAACTTGGCTGTGGAACGACACTTTTGCAGAATGATGTCTGAGACTGGCAATTGACCAAAGTTACTGACCACAATATATGGACTGAGCTGGACATGATTTTATCTTGACGAACGGCTGTTATGTAATTTATCCTATATGTATTCCTTAATTTTAATATTGATGTATGGTATTTTAGATTTTAGTGTTAGCAATGAATTTTTGCTGTTAGCCAGTCTGAGTCCCTCTACAGAGGTAGAGAAGATCGGGATATAAAAGTTTTAAATAAATAAATAAATAAAAATTCATATTTTTTTAATTGTCAAAGGCTTTAATGGACGTAATCACTGGTTGTTGTAAGTTTTTCGGGTTAAAGAACATGGCCATATAGCCCGAAAAACTACTCTGCTATGCTACTCTGCTGCTGAGTATGCATGCCCAGTGTGGAACACATCTCAGCACACTAAAACAGTGGATGTGGCTCTTAATGAGACATGCTGCATTATCACAGGGTGTCTGTGCCCTACACCACTGGAGAAATAACACTGCTTAGCCGGTATCACACCACCTGACATCCGCCGGGAAGTAGCAGCCAATAGTGAAAGGACCAAGGCAGAGACATCTCCAGCTCCATCCCCTGTTTGGGTATCAGCCAGCACGTCTCCGACTTAAAATAGAAATAGTTTTCTTATATCTACAGAGACACTCGCTGGAACACCTCAGCAAGTGAGAGTCCAAAAGTGGCAGGCTCAAACCCAGAACCTCAACCAAAGGCTGATACCAAATGAGAGACTCCCCCCTGGGCACACAGAGGACTGGGCGACTTGGAAGGCGCTGAACAGACTGCGCTCTGGCACCACAAGATGCAGAGCCAACCTTCAGAAATGGGGCTACAAAGTGGAATCCACGACATGCGAGTGCGGAGAAGAGCAAACCACTGACCACCTGCTGCAATGCAACCTGCGCCCTGCCACATGCACAATGGAGGACCTCCTTGCGGCAATACCAGAGGCACTCCAAGTGGCCAGATACTGGTCAAAGGACATTTAATCAACTACCAAGTTTGCAAAATTTGTGTGTTTTTTGTCTGTTTGTTTGTTTTGTTCTGTTAGAAATGTAATACAATGGTCTGGTTGCTAATTACGCGATGAATAAATAAATAAATAAGCCCGGAAAACCTACAACAACCCAATTTCTTTTTTCTTTATTCATTTTCATGGAGATCCTATGTTTCTCACCCCAGGAAACAACAATCTCTGTCAAAAACAACATATTTTCACTGGTTAAGCGCACAGAGCAGCCACCTTTCCAACCCAACATCTATATAGATGCCAAATATGTTCAGCATTTTGTATCTCGCTCCTCCCAGTGAAGGGCAGCAAATGAACCCAAGGAGATAATAAACTATGTCAATTTCAGACCCAAGAGAAGAGGCGTTCCTCTGCTTCGGCAATCCCACTTGGCTACACCCCAACATCTGTTTTCAATCTATATGGAGGTGAAGGAGAAATTAAAAACATAATGTAATTACAGCCGCCTCAATTAAGGAAGTTTTAGGACAATTAGGTGAGTTTTAGCATTGCATTGTACTAAGAACCACAGCACTGAAGCTAGATTTGTGGGTGTGCATAGCTGTATCAGCCTCAACTAAAGATGTTACACAGGTGGCATTATAGGCCTATTAAACTGAACAGAATTAGCTTTTCTATCTCCCTTCTTTGCTGCAGGGAAAACGGAGCCATTTTTCACTCATGCATATTGTGTAAGGATGAGCACAATCGTTAGTTAATGGGACTAATGGTTAAGAGCATTACTGGTTAATGAGGGCTTTTTTCATCTATGGATATAATGTAGAGGTATGCACAATAATTTGTTAATAGTATTAGAAATGATATTGTTGTTGTGACTCAGCTGGAACCACAGAATGATAGTGTTGTGACTCAGATGGGTCTCAGAGTGACTCTGACGAGGATGATGGGATTCAGGTTCACAATCAGGTTCAAAATGTTCCTGTTGTAGACAATGAGGAACAGGGTGTGCAAGTTCAGTTTCCCACAGCAGGGAATAATGTTTTGGATACTGAAACTAGCCAGGTGCAAATTGACTCAGAAAAGGAGGACAGTTCTCAACCTGATAGTAAGCAGGAAGGCAACCAGGCTGACACTAACGAGCAGCCTGACCTTGATGCAATGGGAACCTTAGATTGGGCGGACCATTTGGAATTCAACGTTCGAAGGAGTGTGAGAATAGCTAACGAGAAGAAGGTCCGAGGCCAAAGAAATGCTTTCATGTGTTGCAAAGTGTATTAAGCAGGGTGTTTGAAAACAAATCTTTGTCGGAGCAACTTTTTGCTCAATCAAGCAGCTTGTGCTCGTTTGCCTGGATTATCTTGTAGCTCTTGTGTCCATGGTCTCGGGACTTTGTCATGTTCTCATGGGATTTCGTTTTGTTGGTGCCTCTTGGAATCATGCTTCATAGTGCTATGTTATATTGATCTCTTGGAACATTACTTGCTTTTAAGAACTTTTTATCTTTTACTTTTCAATAAACTACAAAGATTTCAGTCCATGTGCAGTTTGGTGATTTCAGCAAGGTTAATTTATTCTGAGGTGCGACAATTGTTAATTCCAAAGCAATGGATATGTTTTTGTTATGAACTTTAGCAATGGTGTGAGTGTGGATCTATGAATCACTCAGTCGTTGATACCCAGTTGGAGACTTTGGGCAAGTCACTTTCAGCCTCAGAAAAAGGAAAGGACGATTCCACTGTGAACAAATCTTGTCAAAATAACCCCAGGGAATAGGTTCACCATAAGTCAGAAACATACATAGTTGGTGACGAGCAAGAACATGGAATACCACTGGAATAAAGAAGCCCATTTTAGATATCAACTATTCTGAAGATAGAAGCTTCCCTAGGTTGCCATTTTATAAACATATACTCTCCACAGCACCAGACATTTAGTGCTTTAGATATACAACAGTGTTGTGGCTCACTTTGAGCCTGAGTTTCGTCAGGACGAGGAGGATGATGGGTTACAGATTTCTGAACCTGTTCCTGTTATTGAGGCGGACAGTGTTAATTCTGGAGATGGCATTTCTGTTCCCCAGGGAAAGGAATGTTGTTTTAGATAAAGACAGTGAAACTTCACAGCTGCAGGTGGATGAGTCGGCCCCATCTGGTAGTTCAGGACCTCTCGTTTCCCAGGGTGACCTGGCTCAAGATAATGAGGGATCCGGCCTTGAAGATGGAGACTTGATTAGGTAGGACCGTTTGCAATTAAGGGTTTGCTGAAGTCCGCAGCTTGCCAACAAACGTGAAATTTGAGGTCAACGTAATGCTTTCATGTTGGGGAAACATATTTAATGATCTGATTGAAGTCTGTCTGTTGTCAGTGCAATGTTGCTTATACCCTGTTAACTTCTCTGAAATTACCTTGGCTTTTGGGGAAAGCTTCTAGCTCTTTGGAACTTGGGTTTTGCTCTTGATTTTTTGGGGACTTTGTCATGCTGCCATGGATTCTTGTTAACCAATGCTAAAGGAATATACTTCATGTTATTTGCCTCTGGATCTTGGGAACTTTGCCTTTGCATTTAAGATTCTGTTTGGGCTATTCAACTTTTGCAACTTCTATGTTTTTGATTTTGCTTTTTCTTCAATAAACTACAAAACCTACAGCCTTGGTGTGTGGTAGTGTCTTGAGTAAGGTGAATCTATCCTGAGTTGTGACAAACAGGCCCTCTACTTTTCCTGGAGCCTGGATGTAGGACCCCAAAACAAAGTGGGAAAAATGAATTAAAAATCTGCTTTTTAAAAAACAGACAGATCACAGGGACAGCTAATTACCTCTCAACAAAGGATTCCCCTTGGCAGTAACAAGCCACACCTAAAAACTGTCAGGCCATCACATGCTAATCAAGGTGGCCAATTGAAACATTGCCTCCAACAGACAAGAGTTCTTTCTCCAACCCTGAATTTTCCAAAGATATATAAACCCAATTTTCCTAGTTTTCAACAGATCTCACAACCTCTGAGGATGCCTGCCATAGATATGAAACGTCAGGAGAGAATGCTTCTAGAACATGGCCATACAGCCCGAAAAACCTACAACAATCCAGATCACAGAGTTCACCTAGGAATCTATAGCTTATCTTGTACCATTCTATGCTCAATGTCTGCCAGTTGACCATAAAACTGTGCTAGAGGACTTAGACATGCCTAGAGAGATGTTCTTTCTAAGTATCTCTAGGGCAGTGGTTCCCAACCTTTTTTATATATATATAAAAAAAAACAGGGACCACTTCATTAGAGACCACTTTGACCAGGGACAACGCTCCAACAATACCAAAAGGGATACAAATCAGGTTTTTGGTCAACTTTAGATCTGATTTGGTTATTTGGGGTGCTGATTCAGAAAACTGCATTAGATAGCTCAAGCCTGAACAAAAATGTAATAGTATCCAAAAGTCCCAAGTTCAGTCATCTTCCCAGGCATTGCCCGACCAATCAGCTTCATGCATCTTATTTTACAGTTGACACACACACACTCACTGATTCCTTGCACGCTCCATCACATATGCCACCCAGTAGTTGCCATCTGCTTGCCCACAGAAAACCATATTTAATAATCTAGAGCTGATGTAGTAGTAATCTTTTGTGGGTAGTCAGCCTTTCCCCTTCTGAAATCCCCGTTGCCTCGGCACTATAAGTGGGTTTTGCGACACCAGTCACACTCGTTGACGCATGGTTTTGAAGCAACAGGGTAGTAATAGTGAGGCCACAGACCATATTTTTGTTCTTGGGGACCACTGATGGTCCACAGACCACAAGTTGGGAACATTGCTCTAGGGCTTCCAACTTCCAGCGATCACAGAGTCATGATGGAGAACGTGGAGATCCCCAGACAGAATATATGAATCAAATCCACAAATAATCAAATACATAAAAGTTAAAACTTGCAAATGTGGGAAGCCAATGCTATGTTCTGTCATGTTAACATAATTTTAATAAATAAATAAATAAAACCGAAGCAATACTATGTATTTTCTTTGTTGTTAGACAACATGTTGACTCCTATCTGAAAAGGAACAATGTTTCTACAGATTTGTGAGCTGGTTCCTTTAAGTACGAGGGTTGAATGAAAAGTAATGCCTCCACCTTCATAACTCCTCAACAAATGGCAGTACTGGTATGCGGCAGGTACTGGCTTGTTCAGTACTCTCTCCTCTACAGTTCCATTTTGGCGGGAAGCCTTAGCATTTGAACGGTTGTGTTGTTAAAGTGTGAAGTATGGAACCCTGCGCAGATGGCCGGTCAATGCGACTTAACAATGTGCAATCATTGAATTCTTGACAGCAGAAGGTGTCACCCCAAAGGAGATTCATCAGAGGATGCAAGTTGTTTGTGGTGATTGTGTTGATGTGAGTACTGTGTGTCGGGCGAGTAAGTTTAAAGATGTTTAGGTGATACCTTCTGCTGTCAAGAATTTAATGATTGCACGTTGCTTAGGTCGCACTGACTGACCATCTGCACAGGGATCCATACGTTGCACTTTAACAACACAACCATTCAATGCTAAGGCTTCCCGCCAAAATGGAACTGTAGAGGAGAGTCTACTGAACAAGCCAGTACCTGCCGCATACCAGTCCTGCCATCTGTTGAGGAGTTACAAAGGTCAAACTTGTAAAATTGAAGGTCTGAACTTTTTATACGAGAAGCAAAATGATTATTAGCTTTGTATATATCTATAAATGTAACTATTCTCTTATCACAGGACAACATGTATTTGACAATTTAGAAAATAATTCATCTGCTCACTCTGAGAGTCCCTGGTTGCTTGCTGACAATACGACTATAAGTTATTACTTTGCACATTAAAGCTTGTTTCAAGAATAGTAAAATAATGACCAGGGCTGGAGGAAAAACGCATCCTTCAAGATCGGATACTCTAATACTCCTAAATCTTGTAAATGTCTCTTGCTATGTCAGCATTAACTTCTTCTGACAATAACAGCCGCTGTCAAAAATCTGTTGGGCACCAAGTCATATTTGATAGAATGACTTTGATTGATTGCATACCCCAACTCTGGTCCTCAAGCATCCAATGTGGATGGAAATGAATCGGGAGTTTAAGGTTACACGCACCTCTAAATACTTGGAAGTATCTTGACCAAATATTGACCAGGGCTAAATTCTAGGAAACCTCATAAATCAGTGTTTCAAGGTATATGATGTGGTGGACAGGCTTTCCCCTCCTAATACAACACAGCTGGTAACCAAACTCTAACAGATATCACTGTATTTCCTATTATCTACTGGATGGTCTATATTATTATTTTGGGTTAGTCCCCATCCTTAGTTTGGACCAATGGCTAACCAAACCCTTTATTTATATTACTGAAGTCATTCTCAACACACCTCTGGTCACGTAAAATATGGACTGCTCTCTAAAGGCTAAAGGTGTACAATGGATTGTTTTTTGTATCAGGAGCAAATTGACAAACTGTAAGTTGCTTCTGGTGTGAGAGAATTGACCATCTGCAAGGATGTTGCCCAGGGGACATGAGAATGTTTTACAATCCTGTGGGAGGCTTCTCTCCGAATTAGAAGCTGGACCTGACAGATGGGAGCTCACCCCACTCCTCGGATTCAAACTACTGACCTTTGGGTCAGCAGTTCAGCCAGCACATGGGTTAAACCCATTGCGCCACTGGGGCTCCATTCAATGGAATGGAAGCCTCAATAGACCTCTTTCTTTGAATCTCTAATTCCTCCACTTTTCCCTACAAACCCATTGAAAATAGTGAAGGGACGCGACTTCCTATCAATTCCTATTTCATTTTGAGAGGGATTAGTAAGGAAAAGAGAGGTTTTAGAGGATGGTGCATGGTTCTAGGGATTGTGATGAGGTATTTTTTTAAATAAGTGTTTTCATGAATGAGGGTGTTTTTTATTATTATTATAAGGCAGAACCTCCAAAAAACCACCACCCCCTTTTTTTAAAGAGGATTAAAGTGCCTTGGGAATCTAGCAGGGGATTGCATGAGCCGTAAATGTGGCATTCAAGGGAGACATACAGTCCATCAGGTGCAATATATCAACCCATCTAAGACTGTATGCAAGCAGTCCACAAGTTACGAACAAGGTATCTGTAGCTGAATGGGTATGTTCAGTATATACTTGAATATAAGCCGAGTTTTTCAGCTCTTTCTTCAGGCTGAAAAAGTCCCCCACGGCTTATACTTGAGTCAAAGTTATTTACTCTGTTATTATTATTATTTTATTACATTTATTATTTTACTCTATGTATTATTATTATTGCATTTGTATTATTTTACTCTATCATTATTATTATTATCATCACATTTATTATTTTACTCTATTTATTATTCTAATTATTACATTATTTTACTCTATTATTATTGTTACTGTTACATTTACATTCTTTTACTTATTATAATTATTTTATTACTCTTATTATTTTACTCTATTTATTACTGTTATGATTACTTTTCCATTATTTTACCCTACTATTATTATTGTTAAATTTATTATACTCTATTTATTATTATAATTATTACATTATTTTACTCTATTATTATTGTTATTATTACATTTACATTATTTTACTTATTATTATTTTATTACTTTTATTATTTTACTCTATTTATTACTGTTATGATTACTTTTCCATTATTTTACCCTATTATTATTGTTAAATTTATTATTTTACTCTTTGTTATTATTGGAAGGATACGTAAGCATATTTACACTGCAGGTTAGAATAACGGTTTAATCAGAGTTGGACAGTCTTATCTTAAATTAGTTTTATGTAAATACTAGCTGTACCTGCCTTGCATTGCTGTGGCCAACCTTCCCTCCTTCTATCTCTCCTCCTTTCTTTCTCTCCTTCCTTCCTTCCTTCCTTCCTTCCTTCCTTCCTTCCTTCCTTCCTTCCTTCCTTCCCTCCTTTTTCTTTCCCTTCCTCTTTCTCCCCTTTCTTCCTTTCCTACCTATTCTTGTACTGCAACCCCCAGCAGTCCTCCTGATCAATCTATCTATCTACCTATCTATCCCTAATCTATCTATCTTATCTATCTGGAGGATTGCTGGGAGTCGCAGTCCAGGAATAGGAAATTGGAAATATGCAGAGATTGGGATGTTCTCAAAAGAGGTCCAAGGAGAAGAAAGCTTGCAAGTTGGAAGCAGTGCATTTGGGTCATCCTCCTCTCCTAAAGGACCTGGTCTAGGGGATGCTGGGAGATGTAGTCCCAGATGCTATTGTGTGTTTTGTTTGCCAGGGGAGTCGTTTTGCACATGCGCTGTAGCTTCTTTTTGCTTTTTTGACGTTTTAAGTCCCTTCTCTTGTGTTTTTCAGTGTTTTTATGTGTGATGGTCACTCGTTGGCCTGATAGGTGTATTGTGTTCCAAATTTGGTGTCAATTCGTCCAGCGGTTTTTGAGTTATGTTAATCCCACAAACTAACATTACATTTTTATTTAAATACTAGCCGTTCCCTGCCATGCGTTGCTGTGGTCCACATGGGGGTTCTATGTGGGAGGTTTGGCCCAATTCTATCGTGGGTGGGGTTCAGAATGCTCTGTGATTGTAGGTGAACTATAAATCCCAGCAACTACAACTTCCAAATGTCAAGATTCTATTTTCCCCAAACTCCACCATATTGAGTATTCTTGTAGAGTTTGGTCCAGATCCATCATTGTTTGAGTCCACAGTGATCTCTGGATGTAGGTGAGCTACAACTCCAAAACCAAAGGAAACTGCCCACCAAACCCTTCCAGTATTTTCTGTTGGTCATGGGAGAACTGTGTGCCAAGTTTGGTTCAATTCCATTGTTGGTGGAGTTCAGAATGTTCTTTTATTGTAGGCGAACTGTAAATCCCAGCAACTACAACTCTCAAATGACAAAATCCATTTTTGAGTGAAGGACATACATTGGGTGCTAGGCATCTTGTGTCCAAATTTGGTGTCAATTCGTCCAGTAGTTTTTGAGTTCTGTTAATCCCACAAACGAACATTACATTTTTATTTATATAGACTAGCCGTCCCCTGCCACGCATTACTGTAGCCCAGTCCGTGTATATGTGCTTTTTGTGTGTATATATGTGTATATGTTTATGTATGTGGTTTTGTTCATGTGTTATAATGTATTTTTATAATTTTTTTGGCTTTTAAATCTCTTTTGCTGTGTTTTTCAATGTTTTATGAGTGATGGTCACTCGTTGGACTAATAGGTGCATTGTGTCCAAATTTGGTGTCAATTCGTCCAGTGGTTTTTGAGTTATGTTCATCCCACAAATTAACATTACATTTTAATTTATTCAAAAACATTTAACCTATTGATACATCAATTAATGTAATTTTATTGGTAACTATTTTTATTTTGAAATTTACCAGTAGCTGCTGCATTTCCCACTTGTAGAGATAAAGCTTCAGTGGAGACACTTTTCCCCCATGATAATAACTTTTCCACGAGTGGATTTCCCTTCATTCTGAGGGGTAGATAATATAGAATCATAGAATCAAAGAGTTGGAAGAGACCTCATGGGCCATCCAGTCCAACCCCATTCTGCCAAGTAGCAGGAATATTGCATTCAAATCACCCCTGACAGATGGCCATCCAGCCTCTGTTTAAAAGCCTCCAAAGAAGGAGCCTCCACCACACTCTGGGGCACAGAGTTCCACTGCTGAACAGCTCTCACAGTCAGTTCTTCCTCATGTTCAGATGGAATCTCCTTTCTTGTAGTTTGAAGCCATTGTTCCGCGTCCTATCTTATTTCTGTTCTTAACTATGAGTCATTTGTAAGTCGGATGTTTGTAATGTGCCTGTATTGTGTCCCCAGTTAAATCAAAATTTAAAATGAAGTGAAATGGAAGCAGTATAGTACATAAGGCCTCTTGTATAAACTGTTTTAACAATGAAAGAAGACTGTATTGCTAACAACCATCATACAGTGCTTTATGGAAGTACTGCATGTGCTTTCAAGTCATGTGTTGACTTATGATGATGACCCCATGAATTTCATAGGGTTTCCTAACACTGCATTCTTTGCCCAAGTTCCCTCCTTTGAAATGTAGCACACAGCACTTGGTATTAGTTGGCAGTCTCTCATCCAAGTACTAAATGGGGCTAATCCTGCTTAGCTTCCAAGTTCACATATGATTTGGTACTTTTAAAATATTTAGGAATTATGTATTTATTTACATACTGTTCAATACTCTAATTAATCTGGGTGATACTGGAAAAGAAATGTGGGTGAGTTGCTGTGAGTTTTCCAGGCTGCATGGCCATGTTCCAGGAGCGTTGGAAGCAAGTGTGAATGTTGCAATTGGCCAGCTCCAGACAAGACACCATCAGGGCCAGCTAACACCTTCCAACAGAGGATTCCTCCAGGCAGGAAACAGCCAGGCTATTCAATGCTAATCAAGCTGGCCAACAGATAGGAGTTCTTTTTCCCACCCTGGACATTATTTCACTGATATATAAACTCCACTTGCTTAGTTTTCAACAGACCTCACAACCTCTGAGGATGCCTGCCATAGATGTGGGCGAAACGTCAGAAAATAATGCTTCTGGAACATGGCCAGATAGCCCAGGAAACTCACAGCAACCCAGTGATTTTGGCCTTTGACAACACAAGAAATTATGTGTTTCCTAATTGGTTGGTTTTATGCATTTTGAAATTTGTTCTTTTTTCATATTAAAAAGAAAACAAGTCTCAAGTGAGCCAACAAATATCTGGTCATCTAAAAACAAGTAATGGCAGAGCACCTGGACAATCGCTTTCTGTACTCTGCCTCCCAACCTTCCTATGTCAATACATCTCAGCAAGGCTGTTTGAACAACGTTTAATAATAAACAGATTTGAACAATCCCGAGAATAATAGATGAGGGATAGCGCTCACTGAAAGACCAATGTGAATGCTGAAAATGAAGGATTAGAAGCGACCTCCTCTGCAATTGTACGTTTCTCATTCCTTTCCTTCTTCCGCCTTGGAAGTGAGGCAGTTGCCCAGAGGGTCTCTTGTCCAGATATTGAGCAGATTTGCTGAGCAAGGTGGCAGTTTTGTGAACCCTCAGACCCAAAACTGGGAAAATTAGGAGGAGGAACTGTTCATACTGTGTGTCAAAGATACACAAAGAATAGCTAGTGAGGCCAAATACAAGACAGAAAACCATGTAATTTGGAAGAAGTACCAAAATACTGCACTCTTTCCACTGTACACACTCTACACAGCGTACAAATATTTTTTAACAAACAGGTATACCTTAGTGAACATAGTATCTCCTATTTACAAAGTCTTTTGATGCTCAGCCAGCCCCCCCTTTCTTCCACACCATGTCTACACAGTGTGTTAAAGGCAGACTCAGGGCAGCCTTCCTGGAATACGATCTTCCCCTTGTCCTACCACCCTTCACTCTGCAAAGTATTATTGTCTTTTCTAGTGAGTCATCTCTTTTCATGATATGGCCAGAATACAACAGCCTCAGCTTAGTCATTTTGCCCTTGGAGGGAGGTTTCAAGTATAATTTCTTCTAGTGTCAATTTATGGTCTTTTTAGCATTTTGTTGTTGTTGTATTGTCGAAGGCTTTCATGGCTGGAATCACTGGGTTGTTGTAGGTTTTTCGGGCTTGGGTTGTTGTAGGTTTTTCGGGCTATATGGCCATGTTCTAGAGGCATTCTCTCCTGACGTTTTGCCTGCATCTATGGCAAGCATCCTCAGAGGTTGTGAGATCACAACCTCTGAGGATGCTTGCTATAGATACAGGTGAAATGTCAGGAGAGAATGCCTCTAGAACATGGCCATATAGCCCGAAAAACCCACAACAACCCTTGGTTGTTGTTGTTTATTTCGTTCAGTCGTTTCCAACTCTTGGTGATCTCCTGGCCAACCCAGGCCAGAGCTCCCTGAACATGGAGGACACCCACAGCTCCTTCAAGGTCAAGCCAGACACTTCAAGGATACCATCCATCCATCTTGCCCTTGGTCAGCCCCTCTTCCTTTTTCCTTCCATTTTCTCCAGGATCATTCTCTTCTCCAAGCTTTCCTGTCTTCTCAAGATGTGGCCAAAGGACTTCAACTTTGCTTCCAACATCCTTCCATCCAGTGAGCAGTCGGGCATTATTTCCTGGAGTATGGACTGGATTGATCTTCTTGTGGTTCAAGGCACTCTCCGAGTTTTCCTCCTGCACCAGAGTTTCAAAGCATCTATCTTTCTTCGCTCAGCCTTCCTTATGGCCCAGTTCTCACATCCACAGGTTACTCCGGGGAATACCATTGCTTTAACTATGCGGACCTTCGTTGGCAGTGTCATGTCTCTACTCTTCACTTCTATTGAGATTGGTCATTGTTCTCCTCCCAAGAAGGAAACGTCTTCTGGTTTCCTGTCTGCAGTCTACATCTGGAGTCATCTTAGCTTCTAGAAATATAAACCCTGTCGCTGCCTCCACGTTGTCTCCCTCTATTTGCCAGTTATCATTAGTCTGGATGCCATCATCTTGCTTTTTTTGATGTTGAATTGCAACCCAGCTTTCTTCTTTCTTCTTGGGTAGAAGGCTCCTCACCTCCTCCTTGCTTTCAGCCATCCAAGTGGTATCATCTGCATATCGAAGGTTGTTAATGTTTCTTCCAGCAATTTCAACTCCAGCCTTGGATTCGTCAAGCCCCGTACACCACATGATGTGTTCTGTTTACAAGCTGAAGAGGTCGAGTGAAAGTAGATGGTCCTGCTGTACACCTTTCCCAATCTTGAACCAGTCTGTTGTTCCATGGTCTGTTCTGACCATTGCTACTAGGTCATTGATTCCTCAGGAGACAGACAAGGTGACTTAGGATCCCCATACCACCAAGGACTTGCCACACAGAATCATAGAAATATAGAATCATAGAATCATAGAGTTGGAAGAGACCACATGGGCCATCCAATCCAACCCCATTCTGCCAAGAAGCAGGAATATTGCATTCAAATCACCCCTGACAGATGGCCATCCAGCCTCTGTTTAAAAACCTCCAAAGAAGGAGCCTCCACCACACTCCGGGGCAGAGAGTTCCACTGCTGAACGGCTCTCACAGTCAGGAAGTTCTTCCTCATGTTCAGATGGAATCTTCTTTTATTTATTTATTATGATCCACAGAGTCAAAGACTTTAGAAATAGATTTTTCCCCCCTGAAATTTCCTCCCTTTCTCCATTATCCAGTGGATATTGGCAATTTGGTCTCTCATAGATGAGTTCTTTTTCTTCCTTTAAGCTTTCTTTGCTGTCCACCTTTGACAACACATAGAGAAATGGGATTTGCAATGTCATGGACCATTCTAATGTGAGCCTTTAGTGATACATCTTTACACTTTAAGATGTTGTCTAGTTTCTTCACAGCTGCCCTTGCAAGTCCTAATCTTCTTCTGATTTCTCGACTACAGTCAGCACTACTTGCAACTCTATCATTCACAGGGTCACCATAAATCAAAGAGGACTTGAAGTCAAGTGACAACAGCAACTCAGAAGTGGAAAGATGACAGAAGAGGACTGGGAAACACACGTTTTCGGTGATTGGTTGGTTGCAGCTGTGTCTGCAGTAAATAATGCAATAAATCATTAGGCACCCCCATAACTAGCAGAGTCAGCAGCACGCCTGTGCAATATGTAAGCATTTGGCTGGGCCTTCATAGTCAGGCGCAGAACAAGGATGGGTTCTACAGCCAAATATCTTTGGTTGTGAAATGCTGGTATCAGCAGATGATGTCATCAGTCTGTGCCTATGAGACAATTTGCCCCTTTGATGCCCTCTGATTCCCTCCAGCAATGGAATGGCCTTCGTTGAGGATTATCACTACTCAGTGGTGAAGGGAAGGAGGAGAATCTTTAGATGTTGCAAAGGGAGAAGGGGAATGTCAATATCTTCAACAGCTAAAGAACCCACATATTTACCATCTAAGGTAGAAGTGAGTTTGCAAGACAGTCCGTGTTTTGAATTGCTTTGAGTTTCAGAGTACAAGTGTGGACAGCATGGTTCAAATCCCCACCCAGCCAAGGAAATCCACTAGATAATCTTGCACAAATTGCACCCTCACAGCCTCCAGGGAAGACAAAGGCAAATCTCCTCTGAAGAAATTTTGCAAATGAACTCCCATGATAGGTATGATATGGTTACCATAAATTAGAAATTACTTGAAGACACACAACAATCTCATTAACAGAAAGAGAACTTATGACTGCATCAGGGAAGAAACCTAGGCAAATACCAATAATGTAAAGTATTCTCATACATATCTTGTGCTTGGGCATAAAGGGCTTTAAGTCATGATCTTCAAGAATGTATGTGTGTGAGAGAGACAGTCTTCTAATGGCATTGCCCACCTACTGCACCAGAACCAATAAAAACTGGATTGTCCCCATTCTTGGAAATAAATAACAAAGAAATAAGCCATTCTAGCTAGACAGCAATGTATATATATGTCACTGATGTGTGCTTTAAAGTCATTTCCTAAGAAGAATCTATATTGCATTTTCCTAGCAAGGTTTCTGAAGCCTTCCTCTAAGGCTGAGAGAATGTTAGTTGCTCAAACAGATGTTTATGGAGTTCTAGTCCAACATTCAAACTACAAGAGGCATTTATTAAAGATTTCCCCTGACTCACTTCTATTTATCACAGAACGCTGAAACTGCACATGTGTAATGATATAAATCTCTATAGGTTACATGCCAATTTACAACTCAGAACTGATAACTGTCTTGATGTTACAGGTGCTGAAGTGGTGTGAGGTTTGAGAATGGACCCAGTGGAATATAGAGCACTCCTTAAGTTCCTTTCCTTTGAAGGCTGCACACTAAAGGAGGCGTTCGATGAGATGAAAGAGATTTATGGTGATGATTCCCTATCATATGATGGAGTCAAGAACTGGCATCATCAATTCAAATGTGGTTGACCTTAGTGGAAAAAGCTCCAATCCCAGGGCGACCCCATTCTGCTATTGAAGAACACATCAACCAGCAAGTGGAGGTCGTCATTTTGGGAAATCACCATGTAATCATTCGCCACCTAGCCCAAAATATTAAGGTTAATGTGGGGTTCATGGGAAAAAAACCCATCCAAGACCATCTTCCCATGCATAAGGTATCCACTTTCCGGGTCCCCCGGCTGCTCACACCTTTCCAGAAGCAGGAATGAGTTGAATACACTCGGACTCTATTGACGATGTGCCATGGAAACTAGGATCATAGAATCATAGAATCAAAGAGTTGGAAGAGACCTCATGGGCCATCCAGTCCAACCCCCTTACAAGAAGCAGGAATATTGCATTCAAATCACCCCTGACAGATGGCCATCCAGCCTCTGTTCAAAAGCTTCCAAAGAAGGAGCCTCCACCACACTCCGGGGCAGAGAGTTCCACTGCTGAACGGCTCTCACAGTCAGGAAGTTCTTCCTCATGTTCAGATGGAATCTCCTCTCTTGTAGTTTGAAGCCATTGTTTCACATCCTAGTCTCCAGGGAAACAGAAAACAAGCATGCTCCCTCCTCTCTGTGGCTTCCTCTCACATATTTATACATGGCTATCATATCTCCTCTCAGCCTTATCTTCTTCAGGCTAAACATGCCCAGCTCTTTAAGCTGCTCCTCATAGGGCTTGTTCTCCAGACCCTTGATCGTTTTAGTCGCCCTCCTCTGGACACATTCCAGCTTGTCAATAAAAGGAGGACTTTTTCAACAGACTGATCACACAGGATGAAAGCTGGGTCCATCACTATGATTTTGAGACAAAAGTATAGTTGATGCAATGGAAGTATCGTGACTCACTGCCTCCAAAGAAGGCATGTGTCCATCTCTCGGCAGGCAATTCCCAGCACGGAGGAATATTGATGGATTTCCTAGCAAAGGGGACCATGAGCACTGGGGCATACTATGCTTCACTGCGGCAGAAATTGCGGGAGGCCATCAACACCAAGAGTCAATGTGACATGCTCCCCAAAGGTGTCCGCCTTCTGCAAGGCAATGCACCAGTTCACAACTCACATGTTGTCCAAATGGAAGAAGCATGCTTCTGTGGCTTTGAAATTCAACTGCATCCCTCTTCTTCACCCAAGCTCGCACCATCGGACTTCCACCTCTTTCCAACAAGGAAGTTATTTTGGAAGGACAGGCATTTTTCAGATATTTATTTGTCATGTCAGGGCAACCAATCAATTATATTACATTTCTAACAGAACAAAACAAACAAATAGACAAAATACAAAATTTGTGAGTTTGGTAGTTGATTAAATGTCCTTTGACCAGTATCTGGCCACTTGGAGTGCTTCTGGTGTTGCTGCAAGAAGGTCCTCCATTGTGCATGTGGCAGGGCTCAGGTTGCATTGCAGCAGGTGGTCAGTGGTTTGCTCCTCTCCACACTCGCATGTCGAGGATTCCACTTTGTAGCCCCATTTCTGAAGGTTGGCTCTGCATCTCGTGGTGCCAGAGCGCAGTCTGTTCAGTGCCTTCCAAGTCGCCCAGTCCTCTGTGTGCCCAGGGGGGAGTCTCTCATTCGGTATCAGCTATTGGTTGAGGTTCTGGGTTTGAGCCTGCCACTTTTGGACTCTCGCTTGCTGAGGTGTTCCAGCGAGTGTCTCTGTCGATCTTAGAAAACTATTTCTAGATTTAAGTCGTTGATGCTGGCTGATACCCAAACAGGGGATGAGCTGGAGATGTCTCTGCCTTGGTCCTTTCACTATTGGTTGCTACGTCCCGGCGGATGTCAGGTGGTGCAATACCGGCTAAGCAGTGTAATTTCTCCAGTGGTGTAGGGCGTAGACACCCTGTGATAATCATCACCCCGTGATGATGACACTCTGATTTTCGAAGTCACAATGTGGCTTTTGGAGCAACCTGTCGACTTCTACAAGTGAGGTGTTTCCAGTTGCTTCAAAAAGATGGAAGAAGTGTGTGTCCCTCGGTGGCACTGATGGAGAGAAGGACTCAGAACTGGGCCAAGTTTCATTGCTCTCAGTCCGCAGGAAGTGGTTCAGGGGAAATCTTTAATGAACGCACCTCGTACTATATCACCCTGGATTCTTGAGGTATACACAACATAAAAGAAATAGAGATAGTACTTCTAATGCATCAATAGGAGCATAGTGTCTAGATCTAAGGAAGTAATGCTACCCCTCTATTCTGCTTTGGTTAGACCACATCTGGAATATTGTGTCCAATTCTGGGCACCACAATTCAAGAGAGATATTGACAAGCTGGAATGTGTCCAGAGGAGGGCGACTAAAATGATCAAGGGTCTGGAGAACAAGCCCTATGAGGAGCGGCTTAAGGAGCTGGGCATGTTTAGCCTGAAGAAGAGAAGGCTGAGAGGAGATATGATAGCCATGTATAAATATGTGAGAGGAAGACACAGGGAGGAGGAGGGAGCAAGCTTGTTTTCTGCTTCCTTGGAGACTAGGAACGCGAACAATGGCTTCAAACTACAAGAGAGGAGATTCCATCTGAACATGAGGAAGAACTTCCTGACTGTGAGAGCCGTTCAGCAGTGGAACTCTCTGCCCCGGAGTGTGGTGGAGGCTCCTTCTTTGGAAGCTTTTAAACAGAGGCTGGATGGCCATCTGTCAGGGGTGATTTGAATGCAATATTCCTGCTTCTTGGCAGGGGGTTGGACTGGATGGCCCATGAGGTCTCTTCCAACTCTTTGATTCTATGATTCTATGAATGATCGTGTGTGTCTCTAAACTTCCACTGCTGCGGGCCTTAGGCATTTCCACACTCCAAAGCATCAAAACGCAACCATTTACAGAGTCCAGTTCATAAAGTAACTTAATGGCAAAGCCTCCAAGGAAGAGGCACTGTGTTAGCATCTTTGCTGGATACACCAGACTGGTTTAATTGTTATGTAAATTACACTTGCTATGCCATCAACTTTCTCTTAATGGGCCATTCATCACTGCAAAGTTTTCTTTGAAGGAGCCAGCTGCTCTCCCTCAGAGGTCTCCTGAAACATCTTAGGTTTTTAAAAAAACTCCTGGAATTACCCTGAAGTAAAAAAGCGAGATAGAGAAATCTCAAATTCACAAATGCATTCCATTCCCTCTATGCATGAAAGGAAGTTAACTAACCATTAAATAGACTAAAGGTTTGCTAACAGCCTAATTCACAAGTCAGTTAATACAACCTACCTGGACAGGGCTATATATATATTCTACAGATTTAAAAGGCACACACCTACACAAAGGAAGCATCCAGTTTTCTAGATGCAGAAGAGCTTACACCTGCAAATATCTGCATAGGTTATTATTTTCTCAATAATGTTGTAAACTCCTGGATGTAAACAAAGAAAAAAGAACTCACAACTGGATTCAAGAAGTAGAGGATGATTCTGTGGATACCTTGAACCACCTAATGACAAATAAATAGGACCATGAGCAAACCTAGATGTCAAGATGAGTAAAACTGAGACTTACACACTTGGGACATATCACGTATTTATTTATTTCATATCAAAAGCATTGCATAAATTAGTACAAAACTGATAAAAATAGAACAAGCACAAGTGGCTAAATATCTTTTGACCAGAAACGGACAACAGCGACTGCATTGTCTGTAGCCTCAAACAATTCTTCCTCTGTGCATGAGGCAGGACATTGTGGACAAGCATACAGATGTGGTTGTGTGTTTTGTTCCACAGTTGCACAAGATTGAGGATTCTTTTAGGTAGTGACATTTTGTCAAGTTGTCTTTGATCTGCCCACTCCTGTGGTTCTCCTGAAGCTTTTTTTTAAAAAGTATATTTTTATGTTTTACTTATTCTATTGAGATGTTTGTTTTATGCTTTTGTGTTATGCTATTGCTCTGTTATTGTAATTGCACTACCGGGCTTGGCCTCAACCCGAATCCTCTTTGGGGAGGTGGTGGCGGGGTATAAATAAAGATTATTATTATTATTATTATTATTATTATTATTATTATTATTACTTGAAACACAACATGATGAGTCCACAGCAGACACTCTGTTGAATTGGAGCACACGTCGGAGACTTCCCAAGTGTCTAGGACTGTGTGATGTATCGGCAAATAATGCATGCAGATCCCAGTAAGGTGGTCTTTTGCAGTTGGCAGATGGTAATTTTGTCAGCGCCAATTGTGTTTAAGTGCAGGCCAAGGTCTTTAGGCACTGCATCCAGCGTGCTAATCACCACTGGGACCCCCTTTACTGGTTTGTGCCAGAGTCTTTGCAGTTTGATTTTTAAATCCTCATCTCGTGTCAGCTTTTTCAGTTGTTTCTCTGCAATCCTGCTGTCACCTGGGATTGCGACATCAACGATCTATACTTTGTTTTTTAACACAATCATGAGGTCAGGAGTATTATGCTCCAAAACTCTGTCTGTCTGAATCCGGAAGTCCCAGAGGAGTTTGGCGTGTTCATTCTCTAACTTTTTCCGGCTTGTGATTCCACCAGTTCTTTGTCGCAGGCAGATGGTATTTGTGGCACAAGTTCCAATGAATCATCTGAGCAATGGTGTTGTGCCTCTGCTTGTAGTCTGTCTGCGCGATCTTCTTGCACCAGCTCAGGATGTGATCTATTGTTTCACCTGCTTCCTTGCAGAGTCTACATTTGAGATCTGTTGTCGACTTTTCAATTCTGGCTTTTATATTATCATCATCATCATCATCCATGATTTGAGTCAACTGAGAGGATGCTGATAGCCATGCAGTGTGTCGCTTTCACAGTGTTCAACCTTATTTCTCTCACAGTTAGAAGCAACTTTCCATCACATGTCGGGGGGGAGGGGGGAGGCAACGCCAGCTAGCTTGTAGAGGACATATCATGAGAAGGCATGACTCACTGGAAAAGAAATGCTGCTAGCTGATCAACAACAAAAACAACACACTTTATTTATATTATACTTTATTTCCTTGGAGGGCATCAAAGTGGATTATTTTATTTATTTACAGTATTTCTATACCGCTTTTCTCACCCCTAGTACACATATAAGGCAAACATTCAATGCCTTTTTACACAAATAACATACAGTACAGAGATAAGGTAAATGCCTTCCCCTTTTTCCATCTCCGGCGTCTGGAGACGATGATCAATTTCCGGCAATGGGGAGGTGATCTCATTCCATTTTGCCTGCCGAAGGAGCCTGCTGTCTGTAGACATCTCTGATTTTTTTTTGCCAGCATGTATGCATAGGGCACCTTTTACTTTCCCGCCAAGGCGGTACCTATTAATCCACTAGCATTGCATGCTTTCGAACTGATAGGTTGGGAGAAGCTAGGACTGACAATCCGGAGCTCACACCGAACATAATATATGTGTAGTATGATCTGAAAGATGCACACGAGGGGAAAAGGTCCCACTGAATTCAGTACATCTTTTCAATAATCATATTGCAGATACTTTACTGTTAATGAAATGTGTAAATATTAAGTGTACAATATGTTTATTTTGCTTTCAGTAACTCTACCAAGTCTTGAGGTAAGAAGAAAGCTACCAGGAATCTCAAAGGGGGACACAGGAGGACTGAACAGGAGATATCACATGAAAGAATAACTTCCCAACTTCTGTAAATATTAATTATTTTGTTAAGATCTTTAAGAGCTTTTAATACCTAATAAGAGCAGTGCTTCATGCAAAATTAACTCCCATAAGGAATGTACATACGCATCGCTATGAACCGTTCCCAAAGGCCGTCTTTAAAAAGGAGATTGATGGGCAGAATCATTCACGGATAACAGGAAACGTATCATCATAAAAGCTGAGTCTGGCTTCTAACACATGCGCTTTCTACCTTGCAAAAAGGTGACATGAGCACAAGTATCCAAATCTAATAGAAAATGCTTGTATATGTTCTTTCCAAAGAGCATATAAAAGGTTTGTTTCAACATAAAAAAGCAGGGGAGAAAGGTGCTTTGGGGGAAAATATAATAATATCTTTGTTGTTGTTTCTTCGTTTAGTTGCTTCCAACTCTTGGTGACCTCCTGAAGCAGCCCAGGCGAGAGCTCCCTGTGGGCCGTGGCCACTCCCAACTCCTTCAAGGTCAAGCCAGTCATTTCAAGGATAACATTCATCCACCTTGCCCTTGATCGGCCCCTCTTCCTTTTTCCTTCCATTTTCCCCAGCATCATTCTCTTCTCCAAGCTTTCCTGTCTTCTCCTTATGTGGCCGAAGTACTTCATCTTTGCCTCTAATGTCCTTCCTGCCAGTGAGCAGCCGGGCATTATTTCCTGGAGGATGGACTGGTTGGATCTTCTCGCAGTCCAAGGCACTCTCCGCATTTTTCTCCAACACCAATATTTTTAAGATTAAGTAATTTATTTTCGAATAAGCTTTCACACATAGACTCATAGAATCAAAGAGTTGGAAGAAACCTCATGGGCCATCCAGTCCAACCCCATTCTGCCAAGCAGCAGGAATATTGCATTCAAATCACCCCTGACAGATGGCCATCCAGCCTCTGTTTAAAAGCTTCTAAAGAAGGAGCCTCCACCACACTCCGGGGCAGTGAGTTCCACTGCTGAACGCCTCTCACAGTCAGGAAGTTCTTCCTCGTGTTCAGATGGAATTTCAATGTACGTCTTCAGACACACTGAACATTCATGTTTTGGTGCATCAGAAGTGGACTAAAGGCTATAAAAGTGTATGATGAAAGAAATCAATCTCAAAGATGCTACTGGATCCTCACTCCACTTTTCATTCTCATGCCTTTTCCTTTCTCTTGTCCTTTTTATGTTCACTTGCAGGAATTCACAAGAAGCAAAGATGACTAAGGCTGTCAATTTATTTATTTACTTACTTGCTGTATTTGTATACCACCTTTCTCAGCCAATTAGCGACTCAAGGTGGTTTCCAACGAATCAGTATACATAAAACATAATATAGATAAAAAAAACCAAACAGTGTAAGAAATCACAAAAGCAATAAAAACAACATCATCAGCGTCTCATTATTCTCAAGCATTGTCTAGTTCCATTGTCAGGTCATTCGATTTCCTATATTAGCTACTCTGTATTTGTAAATGCTTGCTCAAATAGCCATGTTTTAACTTGCCTTCGAAACGTCAAGAGGGAGGGAGCAGATCTGATTTCCCTAGGGAGGGCGTTCCATATCCGAGGGGCCACCACTGAGAAGGCCCTGTCTCTCGTCCCCGCCAAACGTACTTGTGATGAAGGCGGGACCGAGAGCAGGGCCTCCCCAGATGATCTTAAAAGTCCTCAGTGGTTCGTAAAGGAGAGATATGTTTGGACAGGTAAGTTGGACCAGAATTGTTAGAACTGTCTAACCTGGACATATCTTCAATCTCATTGGAAAATATCATAATGTGTGGTAAAATGGAAGGCACTAGGGTAAAAGGCTACAGCCTTGATTAAATCAAGGAATCCTGAGCTAACAAGATCTTAGCAGGGGTCCCAATAATAGAGTGTACTAGATGTTCCTTGTTCCTCATTCATAGGGTCACCATAAGTCAAAGTCGGTGCAATAGCAAATAACAGCCACCACAAAAGCCACAACAACCACAGCAAATTACACAAAAAAATCCCCAGAACTACCACAGAAAACAACAACCATACCAATTGCTGCAGTTGCAATAGATGTGTGAACTGAAAAAAATGGATGCAAAACTAAATAATGAAGCTTTCCAACTATTTTGACTAAGACCATAAAATATCAAAAGAAAGTCACTCAAATATTTAATGCATTTCATAGAATCATAGAATCAAAGAGTTGGAAGAGACCTCATGGGCCATCCAGTCCAACCCCATTCTGCCAAGAAGCAGGAATATTGCATTCAAATCACCCCTGACAGATGGACATCCAGCCTCTGTTTAAAAGCTTACAAAGGGCAAATAAGCATTTGCCCTTATGCAATGTGAAGCTTAAACATTTTTTTTGTTTAAACTAGCCAAATAATATAATCTATGAGTGTATGTTCTACGCTGCTTCTGCAGCTCCTCTTATACAAGTAGAGCACATCTTACCTAGAATTCCAAAATCTGAAATTGTCCACATGGGTGGCTGATGCTTTTCTAGTGGTTCAATGTACACAAAAACTCGGTTTCATACAAAAGAATCCTTAAAAATATTGTATATAGGCATGCCTAAAATGTGTATATGAAACATAAATGTCATGACACAGCCAATGGGCCCTCCTTTCCTACAAATATTGACTTTTTTCAGTTTGCAAGCTTTGAATTTTCTTGATATACCCAGGCCAGAATTCTATGTCTGAAGCAATGGCTAAATGTCAACTGGACTTGTCTGAGAAATAAGTTGTGGGCTTTATAGAAAATATTCCTAAACCTTGGAGGGAGGAGAGGGCTATCTTCAAAGAGATGATGCTGTGCAAATCCACTGATCCAAATAAAAGTTCACCAATAGGAGCTGCTTTGCAAAGCCACAAAGTTCTCCCTGCCGTGCAAAACCATTAAAGAGCAAAAGAAAACCTGCACAGTGCTCCAAAGCACACACAAGGCATGTTTCTTGACCACAGATGCCACATTTCCACTTGGAACTAGAGACAGGAAGCTGGCTCCTCCACATCTGTGCAAGTTTGAACCAAAACAGGGATGGCTGTGTTATGATTTTCGGAGAAGGGGATAAAACAGCCTTTGGATTTGCAAACACAGAACGCACAGATACCGCTGACATGGAAAGACAGAGTCAAAGAGGCAGCTCCAGTCCTAGTTTTGTAAGCAACATCGGGTGGTTGGATGTGAGGTGAGCATTTGGAGTGGCCCATCCCAAAATAAACAGATAGAGATGGATACCCAGTCTATCCTGCTCCAACCCCACCCCCCACCCCAATAAATCATCCACAAGTGACTACAATATACTCTTCTTAAAATA
The DNA here is from genome assembly GCF_025583915.1 of Anolis sagrei ordinatus. NCBI lineage: Eukaryota > Metazoa > Chordata > Lepidosauria > Squamata > Anolidae > Anolis > Anolis sagrei. The sequence goes on along the minus strand of NW_026847771.1, from coordinate 104,751,069 downwards.
TATTCCTGATTTGGCTTCCCCAATCCCTATGGTTTCTAACATGCTTGGACAGAAGGGCATACAAGAGGCACTGCTGGATTTGATGTCAGGTTCAACTAAGTCTGAATATTTTGCAAATAACAGCCAGATGCTGCGCAGAAGCTTACCAGCAAAGCACAAAAACATGTTCTCTTATTGCTGGTCTACCTGGTTTTCAAAAGCAGGGTTGAAAAGTTGATATGCCAAACCCATGACTCTGTTTTTCAATTGCTCGACTCTGACTTCATCTCCTTACGGCAAATGTATATCAGTAATAACAAATGACCTGTAGCAAAAAGCACTATTGAATCATCTCAAGTTAACAGAGCATTAAACATGTTTCAATTGGTCAACATTTCTGAATCAGCAAACATCCCCGAATTTCAATAAAAGTAAACAGGGAACAAAGTAGGCACTGAATATTGTAAGTGCTTATTTTGAAGCTGAAGTGGGTACGTTTCTATTAACTACATCTCCACCCCAAATTGCTTCCAACGCCAACACAATGATTTCAAATTTTACCTTTTGTATACAAAGTTGTATGTAGCTCCAAAGCATAAACACTGCATTCCTTTGTCAGTATTCACTTTCTCCTTTTCCAAAAACATTTTAGCAACTTTGGCCCCTGATGAACTGCATACTATAGGCATTTTGAGGCAGAAATATGCCTTCTCTGATTATGAATTGCTATTGTTATCAGTGTTACAGTAAACGGGTATGTTTGTAATAATAGCAATGGAAATACACACAAAAAAACAGCACCTACATTCCCTGCCTTCTTATTTAAGGGGGCATAATTATTTATTTATTTACAGCACTCTTCTCCCACCCTTTTAATAATAATAATAATAATAATAATAATAATAATAATAATAATAATACTTTATTTGTACCCCGCTACCATCTCCCCAAGGGACTCGGTGCGGCTTACATGAGGCCGAGCCCACAATACATCAGCAAAAAACAACAACAGTAATACAAAACAATAAAGGCGACTCAGGCGACTCAGGGCGGAGTACAAACTGGCAACAATTAGATGCCACAACACACACACATACATCCGTTAAAAGCAGTTAAATCACATAATAAAGTCCATATAAAAACCATTAAAGGTAAAGGTAGTCCCCTGACATTAAGTCCAGTCATGTCTGACTCTGGGGTGTGGTGCTCATCTCCATTTCTAAGCCGAAGAGCCAGCGTTGTCCGTAGACACCTCCAAGGTCATGTGGCCGGCATGACTGCATGGAGCGCCGTTACCTTCCCGCCGGAGCGGTACCTATTGATCTACTCACATTTGCATGTTTTCGAACTGCTAGGTTGGCAGAAGCTAGGGCTGACAGCGGAAGCTCACGCCGCTCCCCAGAATCGAACCTGCGACCTTTCGATCAACAAGCTCAGCAGCTCAGTGCTTTAACCCACTGCGCCACCGGCCTCATGTAACACTATATTAACACTATAATAATCAATGTCTTCCAATTCAACTCCTTGTCCACTTACATTGTTTAAGCCAGGGGTCCACAAACATTTTAAACAGAGGGCCAGGTCAAAGTCCCTCAAACTGTTGGAGGGGTGAATCATCATTTGAAAATAATGAATGAATTCCTATGCACAGTGAACATATCTTATTTGTAATGCAAAAACACTTAAGAATACAATAATTAAAACGAAGAACAATTTTAACAAATATAAAGTTATTAGTATTTCAATGGGAAATGCAGGCCTGCTTTTGGCTGATGAAATAGCATTGTTGTTGTTGTGTGCTTCAAGTTGTTTCAGACTTAGGTTGACCCTGAGCAAGGGCTGGGTAAATGACCTTGGAGGGCCATATTCGGCGCCCGGGCCTTAGTTTGAGGACCCCTGGTTTAAGCCATTTCGTGTTCGTTCATAACATTCGTTCATAACACTGTGTTTGGTTACCCTGATGTTTCAAAAGCTTGCTCGAAGGGCCAGGTTTTTACACTTTTCCAAAAGGTCAGGAGGGAGGGGGTCGATCTAATATCCCTGGGAAGGGAGTTCCACAGCCGAGGGGACACCACTGAGAAGGCCCTGTCTCTTGTCCCCGTCAAGCGCACATGAGAGGCAGGCGGGATTGAGAACAGCCCCCCCCCCCCCGATGATCTTAAATTCCTGGAAGGTTCGTAAGAGGAGATATGTTCGGATAGGTAAGCTGGGCCGGGATTAAGGCAATATTCTCAAGTGATTTGTGCCTTTGCAAAGTCAAGTTTCAAGTCGGGTTTTTTTCGATGTTTAGACCATAGGTCTTTCACATATAAGGCCAACAACATAAATGAAAACCAGATTATTAAATACAATATACAGTACACCATTAAAATCCTCAGAGGCTAAGGTCAGTCAGTGGGCTTCCTGAACATTAATTTCTACACCATGCTGGCTACTGACACCCAAATAGGGCACATTTATTTTGGGGCAAATCCAGCAACCACCATGTCAGACAACACAGAGAAGCCACTGAAATTCAAAAGCATGTGGACAATTTCACCAGAAAGGAGGAAACCATGAAAATGAACAAAATCTGGCTACCAGTATTAAAAAACTCCAAAATTAGAACAGCACAACAGAGAGGAAACAAACAAGGACATGTAATCACCTTTCAACAAAGGATTGCTCCAGGCACTGCCAAGCAATCAAATGCAGTTGAAACATTCACACCTGGCTCCAGCAGACAAGAGTCCTTTGTCCCACCCTGGTCATTCCACAGATATATAAACCCTTTTTCCTAATTGCAACAGACCTCACTACCTCTGAGGATGCTTGCCATAGATGCAGGCGAAACATCAGGAGAAAATGCCTCTAGAACATGGCCATATAGCCCGAAAAAACCTACAACAACCCAGTGATTCCAGCCATGAAAGCCTTCGACAATACAAAGTTTTGCTTTGTTTACATAAACACGGTACTCAAGGCAAAAGATCTTGAAAAAAGTAAAAGAACAGTAATTTTATTTTTGGTCTTCCGAAGTAAAACGTACACTGTGCAGTCAATGGCAAACAGACAGTCAGAGGAAAATAATTAGAAGACAGGTTAAGTATGTATCACCTTGTTAACAGCGCTGGGTTTGAACTAGCAGTTATGTGGTCAAAGTAACTCCCCAGAGAACAGAGGTTACTGTTCTCTCTTAACTCTGAGCATGTGTACACATACATGTATCCTGATAACATCATCTTAACCACAAGAATAGAATATCCAGGCATCCATTGAGGTCACAAGAAAGCAGACGCCATGATGCGCAATGCTGCCAGCGACCGTGTTGAGCCTCGCTATTTAAAAGGCTATGCCTGAGCATTTGGGGTTTTGCAAACACACACACACACTCAAACAGCACAACTTAAAATGGCTCCTAGCCCATGGAAACTTTCCAAGAAAGAAAAAAGCCAATGTATCCTACAGAAGGGTTGGGTGACTAAGGGAACAGTTTTCTACCTGGGAATAATCCAGGAATTGCATGGTTTGCCAAAAATGATTGTGCAAAAAGGAAGAAAAGTGGTTCCCTATTATGTATTTCCCTACTTCCACTTGAAAGCAGTTACTAGATGCCCTTGAGCATGTCACAGTCTCTCAGCCTTAGAGGAAGACAAGATAAACCTCCACTGAGTAAATCTTGTCAAGAAAATGCTAGGATACTTACAACAACAACAACAACAACAAAACTTTATTTATATACCCTCTATCTCCCCGAGGGAAGATACCAAAAACATTAATTGATTTGAATGAATATGGCAACAACATAGAGATATGGAGAGACTACACACCTGGAGTCCAATAATTACTGTATATACTCGAGTATAAGCCTACTTTTATAAGCCAGAATGACTGCATGGAGCGCTGTTACCTTCCCGCCGGAGCAGTCCCTATTGATCTACTCACATTTGCATGTTTTTGAACTGCTAGGTTCGAAAACTGTATGGATATATGCCTTGGATATATACCTTGTAAGCCGCTCTGAGTCCCCTTCGGGGTGAGAAGGGCGGCATATAAATGTTGTAAATAAATAAATACCCCCCCCCCCACACACACACACACATTATATATATCCGGAAGACCAAAGCTTTTGGGAAACGCTGTTTTACTTCCAAGGCCTGGAAGTTGTGGTTTCAAAAAAAAAAGGGGGGTTTTTTGCGCTCTGGGGAGAGGGATGGATTTTGGAGGATGGAAACGAGAAGGAAGGAAGCCAGGTAGGTGCCTTCTCTCCAAAGCTGCATCCCTTTTCTTTAGGAAGAGGAGTCACCCAGCATTTTGGGGGGTTTGGGGGGACTCCCTGAATGTTTTAAAGAGGAGGGGATCGTCCACCCAAGCAAGTCATGCCCTAAGCCTCCCCTCTTAAAGGGCCATGCTCTTTATTTTGGCCAAGGAGGAGGGGTGACGTCGTCGTGCTTTGCTTGCTTCAGGAGAGGGGAGCCAAGCTGCCATTTTGAACCGTTGAAGGGGGCTCCACTAGGCAGCCATTATCCGTACCCCCTCCCCCCCAAAATAAAAAAGTTCAATGAGAATGCCTATGGACTCCAATGCTTGCTGGTCACCCCGCCAGCGAGGACGCAATGCCTTTTGGGAGGGTTACAAAACGAGGCCGGTGCTCCGCCGATCCTGTCCACAGCTGGAGTTTCTCTTTACAAAGATGTTGATTATATCTATATATATATATATACACACACACACACACACACACTCATACATACACACACACACATATACATATATATATACACACACACATTCACACACTCCATGCACTCCCCCTGTTCAGAAAGCCAAACAAAACAAACCCTTGGACTTCATTTTATGTTCCACTTGAGGTTGGATGAGCCGACAGTCAAACACCCCCAGGAAAAATGATTCTGAAGAATGACTTAAAGAACGCAGGCAAACCGGCAACTATTTGCCTGCAAGAAACGACAGGGCAAATTCCATTTTAAAGACAGCAATGGGAGGAGTTTGCATCATTTCTTTTACAACTTGCAAAAAGAGTTTATTTACTCCATTCATAAACACTGGCCGGAAAGGCATTGTATTGTTTCAGGGCTCCCAGTTGCCTAGAAATAACTGAATGAAACCCTCCCCCCCCCCCCCCCCCCCCCCGCTTTCTTTCAAAGCTTAAAAGGAAAGTCTTTTCCCCTGTTCCAAATAAAAAGTACAGACAGCTTACTTTGTCCTCTTTTAATTCGACACAAGGTTTACTTCTCGGGGAAGGAAGTGACAAGGCGCAGAAGAAATGTACACAAGTAAATCAAGAGCTTATAGGAGAAACACAAGAATGCCCTGGGCTTCACAAAAAGAGGGGAGGGGAGATAGAGAGAGAACCCGGCTTGTTTTACAAGAGGAAATTAATTACACTGACATAGTCCAAGTGTTTCGCCTTCTAAAAAGAAGTATTTCAAAGCCCTTATGCCTCGGAGGAAGCAAGTGGCTGGGGATTTATAACTAAATTGCTAAACGCAAGAAAATGGCTTGTACAGCATTGAATCTCTTTTTTTTTTTAGGTTTCCAGAAAATATGGAGTAGGTGATTAACCTAATTAACCTACGTTTCCACCCATCACTTCCAAATGCAAGTTTAGCATCTCTTATCGGGAATTCCAAAATCTGAAATTCTCCAAAATCAAAATATGTTCACATGGGGGGGATTTGAAATAGTGACACCTTTGCTTTCTGATGTTTCAATGTACATCATTATTTCATGCATAACAAATAATTTTGAAGTATGTGTGTAAGTCAGTGGTTCTCAACCTTTGGGTCCCCAGGTGTTTTGGCCCACAAGTCCTAGAAATCCCAGCCAGTTTACCATCTGTTAGGACTTCTGGGAGTTGAAGGTCAAAACATCTGGGGACCCACAGGTTGAGAACGACTGGTGTAAGATGTATAGGAAATATAAATGAATATTTTGTTTAGATTTGGTTCCCATCGCCAAGATATCAAGGTAGGTAAAGTAAAGGTTTCCCTGGACATTAAGTTTATTCGTGTCCGACTCTGGGTGATGGTGCTCATCTCCTTTTTTTAAGCCAAAGAGCCAGTGTTGTCCGTAGACACCTCCATGACTGCATGAAGCTCCATTACCTTCCTGCAGAAACGGTAACTATTGATCTCACATTTGCATGTTTTCAAACTGCTAGGTTGGAGGAAGCTGGGCCTAACAGTGGGAGCTCACCCTGCTCCCCGGATTTGAACCACCAAACTTTTGGTCAGCAAGTTCAGCGGCTCAGCAGTTTAACCCACCGCACCACCAAGGGGTATAAAGGGAAAAAATGCAATTTTAAATGTACAACATACAATTGCTATGATCTTGTATTGGAAGTAGAAATCTTTCTCTTACTTGCATTGTATGTAAAGATTTGAGGAATGACTGGGGGGCTGTAAACAGAATACCTTGTTGTTTTATATGCTTACGTATTATTTTTTATTGTTGAGTTCCCCCCAGGCGTCAGAAAGGCAGTATATAAATACTGTAAATAAATAATGTGCAGCACTTGAAATGCTTCTGTGAGCTGCCCCAAGTCCTTCGGGCATATGGTGGTGAGGTACAAATAATAATAATAATAATAATAATAATAATAATTATTATTATTATTATTTTGTGAGGAGCCCCCGGTGGCACAGTAGGTTAAAGCACTAAGCTGCTGAGCTTGTTGATCGAAAGGTCGCAGGTTCGATTCCAGGGAGCGGCGTGAGCTTCCGCTGTCAGCCCTAGCTTCTGCCAACCTAGCAGTTCGAAAACATGCAAATGTGAGTAGATCAATAGGTACCGCTCCAGCGGGAAGGTAACGGCGCTCCATGCAGTCATGCCGGCCACATGACCTTGGAGGTGTCTACGGACAACGCTGGCTCTTCAGCTTAGAAATGGAGATGAGCACCACACCCCAGAATCAGACATGACTGGACTTAATATCAGGGGACTACCTTTACCTTTACCTATTATTATTTTTATTATTACCTCACCACCATATCCCTGAAGGGCTCGGGGTAGCTCACAGAAGCACTTCAAGTACTGCACATAAATAATAATATAAATAATATTAATAAACTTTATTTATAACCCATAAAACAACAATACATAAGTGTATATAAAACAACAAGGTATTCTGTTTACTGCCCCACAGTCATTAATACAAAAATTTACATACAATGCAAGTAAGAGAAAGATTTCTACTTCCAATACAAGATCATAGCAATTGTATGTTGTACAGTATCTGACAACTGCAAATGGGCACTTTACTTGGATCTGCACGCATCATTCGAAAACACATCACACAGTCCTAGACGCTTGGGAAGTGTTCGACTTGTGATTTTGTGATACGAAATCCAGCATAGAGATCTTGTTTGCTGTGACATACTATTTTTTGTGTCAATAAAATAATAATAATAATAATAATAATAATAATCTTGTCTTAAGCAATGTATTCTAAAAAGGAATATTCCAAAATCCTTTTTTTGTGTGCAAAATGTGTAGAAAAACACAATTACCCCGCCTCCCGGTACATTCCCCATGCATCCATCTACCTGGAGCCTCAATTCGACTATAAAAACAAGAGCCAGAAGATTCTTAGATAGCAAATTTGCTTTCTATACTGTTTCCATACAATCCAGCAAAAATACAACAGGACCCTAATATTTGTGATGGGTATGTTACCCAACAACGCACAGATAAGCTAAAATAATGCATAATAGTGCATTCTATTGAAATGGAAGACTTCCGGCTCAATAGCACTACAGAGGTTTCTAGGACAACCCAGAAAATGCCTAAATGACATATTTTGGCAGATGTGTATAAATGAAGCCACAGAGGTCTTATAGACATGTGTATATATTTCCTCGTGTAATCCGACCACTCTTGATGAACCACCATGTTTCCTTTCTATATATCCTACACCAATTGTGACCCTGGGATAGAAAGACAGCTGTTGTTCCTTTCCCATCTGTGGAAACCTTTTCCACTCCCACAATCCGATATCCCTTTGGAATTTCTTTCTTTTCCCACAATAAAGCTATTTGGTCCCTAAGGAGGAGAGGTATTTACTACAACCAGGCTTGCCTCAGGGATACTCTATACTTTCATTTTTTTTAATTAGCACCAATCAGATATGCATTTTAAGATTGTAAATAACTTAACTGTCTGCCTTCACAATTGTTCTGAAACTGATGATTTATATCCTGCTTTCATCTCTTGATTGAGACTCAAATAAACTCATATTGTGAGGGGGAGAAAACAACACAGTTTAAAATGTACAACAAACCAATATTAAAATGTATCATATTTGCAGGTTACTTGAAATCACTTAAAACTTGTCAAAACTGATAAAATAATCAAAACACTGCAAAGCACCCTCTGGATTGTTCTCAAAAACAGCTTCCTCCCAAGGTGACATCAAGTGATCCCTTGACAGGTAAAGGTAACATTTTTCCTCTGACATGAAGTCTAGTGGTGTCCGACTCTGGGGGTTGGTGCTCATCTCCATTTCAAAGCCGAAGAGCCGGTATTGTCCACAGACACCTCCAAGGTCAAGGATGATAAAACATCAAAATCATCCGGGCGTCTCCTGGGCAACGTCCTTGCAGACAGCCAATTCTCTCATAACAGGACACTCCTGACACGACAAAAAACAACAACAAAAAAAAACAAAACAAAAAAAAAACCTCCAAGGTCATGTGACCAGCATGACTGCATGGATTGTTGTTACCTTTCCGCCAGAGCAGTACCTACTGACCTACTCAGCAAGCAAGAGTCCAAAAGTGGCAGGCTCAAACCCAGAACCTCAACCAATGGCTGATACTCAATGAGAGACTCCCCCCTGGGCACACAGAAGTCGGGGCAACTTGGAAGGCGCTGAACAGACTGCGCTCTGGCACCACGAGATGCAGAGCCAACCTCAAGAAATGGGGCCGCAGAGTGGAATCCACGACATGAAAGTGCGGAGAAGAGCAAACCACTGACCACCTGCTGCAATGCAACCTGAGCCCTGCCACATGCACAATGGGGGACCTTCTTGCGGCAACACCAGAAGCACTCCAAGTGGCCAGATACTGGTCAAAGGACATTTAATCAACTACCAAACTCGCAAATTTTGTATTTTGTCTGTTTGTTTTGTTCTGTTAGAAATGTAATACAGTTGACTGGTTGCCCTGACACGACAAATAAATAAATACTCACATTTCCATGTTTTCAAACTGCTAGGTTGGCAGAAGCTGGGGCTAACAGCAGGAGCTCACGCTGCTCCCTGGATTCGAACCTGCAACCTTTTGGTCAGCAAGTTCAGTAGCTCTGCACTTTAACCCACTGTGCCACCAGGGACTCCTTTGATGTCCACAGGGATTTGGTTCCAGGGATCCGCATGAATATCAAAATCCATAGACGCTGGTGTGCATTAAATATAGTATCAAATGGTTCTCCTTATATAAAATGGCAAAATCAAGGTTTGCTTTCTGGATTTTTAAAGATATTTACAAGTTATGGATGCAGTATCCATAGATAAGAGAGCTGTCTGTAGTTAGATCTGAAAATAAACTTGAACGTTTGGACCACATTCTCAATATCATTTTTCTTCTCTAAGACTTACTCTAGAAATCTCATATTTTGACTAAGAGAATATTTTCCTACACGTCTATTCTATTGCATCTCAAGACAAAAAAGAAGCATCCACTCTGCTGTGAGTCCAGGGCCTTTCAACTCCACATCCTTCTAACATTTTCTCATTTCAACAAGTCTTTGCAAGAACTGGATGATGACTGCTTCAATTTGCTTCTCACCCTGTTTCCCATACTTCTGCAAGTCTGCAGAGTTTTGTTTCCTATTCGTCCATAAGCCACTTCAGAACAGTGAGGTTCAGAAAAATATTATTACACAAACCAACATTTTCCACTGAATATAACCTATACCATCAACAACACCAAAAGAGTTTGAATCTCCACTTGGCTACGGAAATCTACTAGGAGATCTCAGGTAACTTGTCTCCGTTTAAAAACCTTCGACGAAGGAGACCCCACCACACTTTGAAAGTAGCATTTTCACTCCTGAACAGTCTTACCATTTTGGTGGAATCTCTTTTCCTGGAGTTGAAATCCATTACTACCTGTCTTAATCTCCGGAACAGCCAATAGTGAAAGGACCAAGGCAGAGACATCTCCAGCTCATCCCTTGTTTGGGTATCAGCCAGCACGTCAACAACTTAAATCAAGAAATAGTTTTCTAAGATCTACAGAGACACTCGCTGGAACACCTCAGCAAGCGAGAGTCCAAAAGTGGCAGGCTCAAACCCAGAACCTCAATCAATGGCTGATACCAAATGAGAGACTCCCCCCTGGGCACACAGAATACTGGGCAACTTGGAAGGCACTGAACAGACTGCGCTCTGGCACCACGAGATGCAGAGCCAATCAAGAAATGGGGCTACAAAGTGGAATCCACAACATGCGAGTGTGGAGAAGAGCAAACCACAGACCACCTGCTGCAATGCACCCTGAGCCCTGCCACATGCACAATGGAGGACCTCCTTGCAGCAACACCAGAGGCACTCCCAAGTGGCCAGATACTGGTCAAAGGACATTTAATCAACTACCAAGCTTGCAAACTCTGTTTTGTCTATTTGTTAAAAATTTGTTAAAAATGTAATACAATTGTCTGGTTGATACGGACACGATAAATAAATAAATCTCCAGAACAGAAGAAAACAAGCACTGGTAAAGACTAAAGTTATTGGACCACAATGTGCTGACTGAGTTGGACAATGTTTTTAATTTGGAGAATGGTTTTATATGTATTTTAATCTTATGTTTTTTAACCTATAGTTTTATGTATGTTGTTTTAAATTATTTATTGTCTAGCATTTATTTTTTTGCTGCTAGCTGTACTGAGTCCCTCCACGGAGGTAGAGAAGAATTGGATATAAAAGTTCTAAATAAAGAAATAATAATAATCAATCTTCAATATGAAACCTTTCAAATATTTAAATATGGTTATCATGTCCCCTAGTTACCTTTTCTTCTCCAAGCTAATCACACCTGGCTCTTTATATTGCTAAACATAGGGCTTGGGTTCAAAACTTTTTTACCATTTTGGTTGTCTTCTCAATATTCTTCTTGAATTGTGGGATCCAGAACTGGACAGATGATGTCTCTCCAAAGCAGAATAGAGTGGGACAATAACTTCCCTCAATATTGACATTGTATTCCTATTGAAGCTATCTAGAATTGCACTGGCCTATTTAGGCTGCCAAATCACATGGTTGACTCATGTTCAATTCAACAGATTGAGAATTCCTTATTTGGAATTCCCAAAATACTTCAAAATTGTCCACATAGGTGTCTAGGATCCTTTGTTTTCTATTTTTCCAATGAATGCAAACTTCGTTCCATGCACAATCTTAGTATAAATCTATATAAATAAAAACATAACTCAGAAACCCACTGGACAAATTGACAATAAATATGGACACAATACCCCTATCAGGCCAACAAGTGACCATCACTCATGAAAACACTAGAAAACACAATGGAAGGGACTTAAAAGGCCAAAAAAAGAGCAAAAAGACGCTACAGCGCATGAGCAAAAACAATTCTGTCTGGCAAATAAAACACACAATAGCATATCAACACTCTCTTCTAGACTACAGTTCCTAGCATCCCCTAGACCAGGGCTTTTAGGAGAGGATGATCCAAATGCACTGCTTCCAAGCTGCAAGCTTTCTTCTCCTTGGATTTCTTTGAGAGCATCCCAATCCCTACTTATTTCCAATTCCCTATTCCTGGACTGCAACTCTCAGAAATCCTCCAAATAGATAGATTAGATAGAGATAGATAGGTAGGTAGGCAGATGGATGGATCAGGAGAACTGCTGGGAGTTGCAGTCCAAGAATAGGTAGAGAAGGAAGAAAGGAGAGAAAGAGGAAGGGAAAATGTGGGAGTGGGGGAGTGGAAGGGAAGAAGAGAAGGAAGGAAAGAGAAAAAGAAGAAGAAAAGGAAATGAAGGAAGAAAAGGGGGAGGGGAGAAAGTAGAGAAAGAGAGAGAGAGAGAGGGAGGGTTGGCCACAGCAATGTGTGACAGGTACAGCTAGTATTGTATAAAATTGCATCCATATGTGTGCAATGTGAATATGAAGCATAACTGATGCTCATGCTTAGATTTTGGGTCCTATCTCCAAGATATTGCATTATGTACATAAATGCAAATACAAGTTTTCTGAAATTGAAAATGCAAAATATTTCTGCTCCAATGCATTTCAGCTAAGGGATACTCAATCTAAACCGCCTTTACCTTCATATACAGCTTTCCTATTGACAGTTTATAATTTGGCCCAAAAGTCATCTTCAGGACAATTTTCAGCATTTGGTAGCCCATCCATGTTTACAGTGCAACAGAACTGAATCCTGAATCCTTTTTGTTGCTAACAGGAATTGTTATTTTTTAAAATTCTGCTGGTATAAACAGTAAAATAACCTTTTTGATATTTTTTAAAAGGAAAAACAAACAAAGCATCAACTATGCCACTCTGCCAGGCTGATTCAGTTTTCATTTTTCTCTCTCCATATATAGAATACGGTAACCACAAACCAGCCTCACATGTGTGTGTGTTTGTGTGGGAATCCTAATCAAAGCAAGCCCGAGTCCAAATATTTCTGAAAACGTTACCCACTACCTAGCAACAGACCCCCAAAACAAAACAAACCCAACTACTACTTTCACAGGTTTAATTCAGCAGTATCCTCTCCCAACAAATCCCATCTGAAATTAATTCTCAGGAATCACATGGTAAAATTAATGTAGTTTTGACATGACTACAAACTACAAGAAAGGACTGGGTAGTTGTAGTTTTTTTCGGGCTATATGGCCATGTTCTAAAGGCATTTTCTCCTGACGTTTCGCCTGCATCTATGGCAAGCATCCTCAGAGGTACCTCACTACCTCTGAGGATGCTTGCCATAGATGCAGGCGAAACGTCAGGAGAAAATGCCTTTAGAACATGGCCACATAGCCCGAAAAAACCTACAACAACCCAGTGATTCTGGCCATGAAAGCCTTCGACAATTCAAGAACGGAGATTCCATCTGAACGTTAGGAAGAACTTCCTGACTGTGAGAGCTGTTCAGCAGCGGAACTCTCTGCTCCAGAGTGTGGTAGAAGCTCCTTCTTTGGAAGCTTTTAAACAGAGGCTGGATGGCCATCTGTTAGGGGTGCTTTGAATGCAATTTTCCTGCTTCTTGGCAGAATGGGGTTGGACGGGATGGCCCATGAGATCTCTTCCAACTCTATGATACTATGACTTTATGGCTCAATGCCATGGAACCATGAGTTGTAGTTTGGGGCAGCACCAGCACTGTTGAGCAGAGAATGCTAAAGATCTTGTAAAACTAAAACTCCCATGACTCCATAACATTGAGACATGGCAGTGAAATGATGTCAAAACGTATTAATTCTACAGAGTAGACACATCCTAAGACACAACTCAGAACTATCTGGGGTAACTATAAAGAAGGGGGATTACCATGAGGATTTTGGATTTTACTTTGGGCCAGACTTGTAAGTCATGCCAAATTCATGTCATCTGAGATGAGGAGAGCATACACCCCATCACATCCAAGACACTAAGCACAACAAATATTTTGAGCCACTCTGACTTCCAATTTGGAGGAATGAAAGCAGGGTACAGACAGACAAACCAACCACATTCTCCCTTCCACTGAGCTTCTTCCTTACTGGGCTCACACATGGGTCTTATTCTTTTCCACTGTGAACTGTTTTGAGTGGGTTAATAATCTTGATGGTAATATAGTAACAACCAGTACATAAATCAATAAACAAACAAACAAACAATAACAGAATATCTATTTCTTGGGCCAGCACATGGGCCGCATACTTTACAACTGTCAGCCACTTTGAGTCCCAATAAACTTTGGGAACGCAGGATAGCAATAAATAAAACAGATAATAAATCATAATAATGATATAGTTAAACATGATAACAAATACGTAATGATATAACAATACATTATCCTCCTCCCTATGAGCTCCTTGCTTTGGGGGCACATCTGGCTTGTATTATTTGCAACTCTAAGCCACTTTGGCATTCCAATTTTTTTGGGAGAAAGTGGGTATACAAATAAACAAACATATACACAAACCACAAAGCACTGCCGTCCTCCATCACAACTCTCTATGTCTGGGCCCTAACATTATATATTTGCTATAATAAATATAATAAATATGACGAATATAATAGTACATTCTCCTCCTCTTCTCTCAGATGTCTCTACTCGTAGGTTTCCTTCTTTGCCATTGTAGAACACCACTTTGCACTCTCTTGGGAGAAAGTAGTATACAAACAAACAACAAAATATCCCCTTTGCAATAGTATATATAGGCTATCATCAATATAATAAACATGAGAAATATAGTAGTACATTCTCCTCCCTCCTCAGAGGTTTCTACACATGGGTCACCTTCTTTGCAACTGTGGGTTGCTCTGGGCTCTCTTGGGAGAAAGCAGTATAAAAATAAATGACAAAACTTTCCCTTCCCAACAGTATAGATTAGCTATAATCAGTAAACCAAATACAGCAAATAGAGTAGCATATTCCTACGTGGATCGCCTTCTTTGCCACTGTAGGCCACTGTGGGCTCTCTCGGGAGAAAGGGGCATACAAATAAATGACACAACTTCCCCTTCTCAACAGTACAGATTCACTGTACAATAAATATGTCAAATAGCATAGTGCCTTCTCTTCCTCCCTACGCATGGGCTGCCCTGTTTGTTACTATAGGCTGCTATGGACTCTCTTGGGAGAAAGTGGCATACGAATTAAAAACACAACTTTCCCTTCCCAACAGTATAGATTGGCTATATAATAAATATGACAAAATAAACAACAAAACATTCCCTTCCCAACAGCAGATATTGGCTATATCTATATAAATAAAAACATAATGTTCGTTTGTGGGATTAACATAACTCAAAAACCACTGGACGAATTGACACCAAATTTGGACACAATACACCTATCAGGCCAACGTGTGACCATAACTCATAAAAACACTGAAAACACAGCAAAAGAGACTTAAAAAGCCAAAAAATAAAAATTACATTACAACACATGTGCAAAACCACACACACACATATATGCAAACACACATATACAGACACACAAAGAACATATATACAGACTAGGTCACAGTAATGCTTGGCAAGGGATGGCTAGTAATAAACATGACAAATAGAGTAGTGCCTTCCCTTCCTCCCTACACATGGGGTGCCTTATTTGTTACTGTCGGCCGTTTTGGATTCTCTTGGGAGAAAGTGGCATACAAATACACAACATAACTTTCCCTTCCCAACAATATAGATTGGCTGCATAGTAAATATGTCAAATGGAGTAGTGCCTTCTCTTCCTCCCTACACATGGGTCACCTTCTTTGCCACTGTAGGATGCTTTGGATTGTCTTGGGAGAAAGTGGCATACAAAGAAACAAGAAAACATCCCTTCTGCAGTAGTTTATATCGGCTATAATAAATATAAACAAATATAGTAGGACATTCTGCTCCTCCCTCAAATGTCCCTGTCACCTTCTCTGTCATTGTAAACCACTTTGGACTCTCCTGGGAGAAAGCAGGATACAAATAAACAACAAAACGTTCTCTTCCCAACAGCATATATTGGCTATATAATAAATATGATGAATCGCATAGTGCATTCAGACATAGCTCGTCTTCTTTGCCATTGTAAGCCACTTTGGATTCTCTTGGGGGAAAGTGGCATACAAATAGACAATAAAATTTCCCCTTTCTAACAGGATATATTGGCTATATAATAAATGTGACTAATAGAGTAGTGCCTTCTCTTTCTTCCTACGCATGGCTCACCTTTTTTCCATTGTAGGCTGTTTGTGCCCTCTTAGGAGAAAGTAGTATAAAAATAAACAACACAACTTTCCCTTCCCAACAATATAGATTAGCTGTATAATAAATATGATATAGTACCTTCCGTTCCTCCCTACACGTGGGCTGCCTTTTTGCCATTGTAGGCTTCTGTGGACTCTCTTGGGAGAAAGCAGCATACAATAATAATAATAATAATAATAATAATAATAATGATAATATAAAACCTTATTTATACCCCGCCACAATCTCCCCAAGGGGACTCTGGGTGGCTTACATGAGGCCATGCCCATCAATACAGTGGAACAATGTAACACAAATAAACAACACAACTTTCCCTTCCCAACAGTATAGATTGGCTATATCATAAATAGGACAGAGTAGTGCCTTCCCCTCCTCCCTACAAGTCAGTTGCCTTCTTTGCCACTGTAGGCCGCTTTGGACTTTCTTGGGAAAAAGTGTCAGACAAATAAACAACACAACTTTCCCTTCCCAACAGTATAGATTGGTTACATAATAAATATGACGAAGTAGTGCCTTCCCTTCCTCCCTACACATTGGCTCTTTGTTTACCATTGTAGACCGCTTTGGACTCTCTTGGGCGAAAGCAGCATACAAATAAAAAACGCAACTTTTCCTTCCCAATAAGACAGATTGGCTATATAATAAATATGTCAAATAGAGTAGTGCATTCACACGTGGCTCACCTTCTTTGCCACTATTGGCCACTTAGGACTCTCTTAGGAGAAAGTGGCATACAAACAAACAAGAAAACATCCCTTTTGCAATAGTTTATATAGACTATAACAATCAATATAATAAATATGACCAATATTGTAGTGCATTCCCTTCCTCCCTACACATGGGCTACCTTGTTTGTTACTACAGGCCGCTTTGGACTCTCTTGGGAGAAAGGAGCATACAAATAAACAACACAACTTTCCCTTCCCAACAGTATCAATTGGCTATATAATAAATATGACAAATAGAGTAGTGCCTTCCCTTCCTCCCTGGCTTCAAACTACAAGAGAGGAGATTCCATCTGAACATGAGGAAGAACTTCCTGACTGTGAGAGCTGTTCAGCAGTGGAACTCTCTGCCCCGGAGTGTGGTGGAGGCTCCTTCTTTGGAAGCTTTTAAACAGAGGCTGGATGGCCATCTGTCAGGGATGATTTGAATGCAATATTCCTGCTTCTTGGCAGGAGGTTGGACTGGATGGCCCATGAGGTCTCTTCCAACTCTTTGATTCTATGATTCTATAAGTGGGCTGCCTTGTTTGCCACTGTAGGTTGCTTTATTTATTTATTTACTTACTTACTATATTTATATGCTGCCCCTCTCAGCTCAGAGGCAACTTGGAGCTTTGGAGTATCTTGGGAGAAAGTGGCATACAAGCAAACATGAAAACATCCCTTGTGCAACAGTTTATACACACTATAACCATCTATATTATAAATATGACCAATAGAACAGTGCCTTCCCTTCCTCCCTACACGTGGGCTGCCTTGTTTACCATTGTAGGCCACTTTGGACACTCTTAGGTGAAAGCAGCATACAAATAAACAACACAACTTTCCCTTCCCAACAGTATACATTGACTATATCATAAATAGGACAGAGTAGTGCCTTCCCTTCCTCCCTACATGTGGGCTGCCTTGTTTACCACTGTAGGCCGCTTTGGACTCTCTTGGGAGAAAGGGACATAGAAATAAACAACACAACTTTCCCTTCCCAACAATATAGATCGGCTATATCACAAATAGGACAGAGTTATGCCTTCCCATCCTCCCTACACGTGGGCTGCCTTGTTTACCATTGTAGGCCGCTTTGGACTCTCTTAGGAGAAGGCGGCATACAAATAAACAACACAAAATAAACAACACAACTTTCCCTACATAATAAATATGACAAAGTAGTGCCTTCCCTTCCTCCCTACACGTGGGCTGCCTTGTTTACCATTGTAGGCCGCTTTGGACACTCTTGGGCGAAGACGGCATACAAATAAACAACACAAAATAAACAACACAACTTTCCCTACATCATAAATATGACAAAGTAGTGCCTTCCTTTCCTCCGTACACGTGGGCTGCCTTGTTTGCCACTGTAGGCTGCTTTATTTATTTACTTACTTACTATGTTTATATGCTGCCCCTCTCAGCCTTGTTTACCATTGTGGGCCACTTTGGACTCTCTTGGAAGAAAGGGGCATACAAACAAACAACACAAAACAAACAACACAACTTTCCCTACATAATAAATATGACAAAGTAGTGCCTTCCTTTCCACCCTACACGTGGGCTGCCTTGTTTACCATTGTAGGCCGCTTTGGACTCTCTTGGGAGAAAGAAGCATACAAATAAAGAACACAAGGTTCCCTTCCCAACAATACAGATTGGCTATATAATAAATATGTCAAATGGAGTAGTGCATTCACACGTTGCTCACCTTCTTTGCCACCATTGGCTACTTAGGACTCTCTTGGGAGAAAGTGGCATACAAGCAAACAAGAAAACATCCCTTTTGCAATAGTTTATATAGAGCATAACAATCAATATAATAAATATGACCAATAGAGTAGCGCCTTCCCTTCCACCTGACAAGTGGGCTGCCTTGTTTGCCACTGTAGGCTGCTTTATTTATTTACTTACTTACTATATTTATATGCTACCCCTCTAAGACCAGAGGCGACTTGGAGCTTTGGAGTCTCTTGGGAGAAAGCTGTATACAAATAAACAACACAAAATAAACAACACAACTTTCCCTACATCATAAATATGATGAAGTAGTGCCTTCCTTTCCTCCCTACACGTGGGCTGCCTTGTTTACCATTGTGGGCCACTTTGGACTCTCTTGAGAGAAAGCAGCATACAAATAAACAACACAACTTTCCCTTCCCAACAGTATAGATTAGCTATATAATTAATATGTCAAATAGAGTACTGCATTCACATGTGGCTCGCCTTCTCTGCCACTATAGGCCACATTAGGCTATATAGGCTCCCTACACGTGGGCTGCCTTGTTTACCATTGTAGGCCACTTTGGACTCTCTTGGGAGAAGGCGGCATACAAATCAACAACACAAAATAAACAACACAACTTTCCCTACATCATAAATAGGACAGAGTAGTGCCTTCCCTTCCTCCCTACACGTGGGCTGCCTTGTTTACCATTGTAGGCCGCTTTGGACTCTCTTGGGAGAAAGCGGCATACAGATAAACAACACAAAATAAACAACACAACTTTCCCTACATAATAAATAGGACAGAGTAGTGCCTTCCCTTCCTCCCTACACGTGGGCTGCCTTGTTTACCATTGTAGGCCGCTTTGGACTCTCTTGGGCGAAAGCAGCATTCAAGTAAACAACACAACTTTCCCTTCCCAACAGTATAGATTGGTTACATAATAAATATGACAAAGTAGTGCCTTTCCTCCCTACACGTGGGCTGCCTTGTTTGCCATTGTAGGCTGCTGTGGACTCTCTTGGGAGAAAGCAGCAAACAATAATAATAATAATAATAATAATAATCAAATAATACCTTATTTATACCCCGCCACAATCTCCCCCAGGGGACTCTGGGCGCCTTGATGAGGCCATGCCCATCGATACAGTGGAACAATGTAACACAAATAAACAACACAACTTTCCCTTCCCAACAGTATAGATTGGCTATATCATAAATAGGACAGAGTAGTGCCTTCCGTTCCTCCCTACACGTGGGCTGCCTTGTTTGCCATTGTAGGCTGCTGTGGACTCCCTTGGGAGAAAGCAGCATACAATAAATAATAATAATAATAATAATAATAATAATACAAAACCTTATTTATACCCCGTCACAATCTCCCCAAAGGGACTCTGGGCGGCTTACATGAGGCCATGCCCATCAATGCAGTGGAACTATGTAACACAAATAAACAACACAACTTTCCCTTCCCAACAGTATACATTATAGTATAGGATTATAGTATAGGATTATAGTATAGGAGCCCCCGATGATGCAGTGGGTAAAACCCCTGTGCCGGCAGGACTGAAGACCGACAGGTCGCAGGTTCAAATCCGGGGAGAGGCGGATGAGCTCCCTCTATCAGCTCCAGCTCCTCATGCGGGGACATGAGAGAAGCCTCCCACAAGGATGATAAAAACATCAAATCATCCGGGCGTCCCCTGGGCAACGTCCTTGCAGACAGCCAATTCTCTCACACCAGAAGCGACTTGCAGTTTCTCAAGTTGCTCCTGACACGACAAAAAAAAGTATAGATTGGCTATATCATAAATAGGACAGAGTAGTGCCTTCCCTTCCTCCCTACACGTCAGTTGCCTTGTTTGCCACTGTAGGCCGCTTTGGACTTTTTTGGGAGAAAGTGTCACACAAATAAACAACACAACTTTCCCTTCCCAACAGTATAGTTTGACTATATCATAAATAGGGCAGAGTAGTGCCTTCCCTTCCTCCCTACACGTCAGTTGCCTAGTTTGCCACTGTGGGCCGCTTTGGACTTTTTTGGGAAAAGTGTCACACAAACAAAAAACACAACTTTCCCTTCCCAACAAGATAGATTAGCTATATCATAAATATGTCAAATGGAGTAGTGCATTCACACGTGGCTCACCTTCTTTGCCACCATTGGCTACTTAGGACTCTCTTGGGAGAAAGTGGCATACAAGCAAACATGAAAACATCCCTTTTGCAATCGTTTATACACACTATAATGATCAATATAATTAATATGACCAGTATAGTGCCTTCTCTTCCTCCCTGCACATGGGGTGCCTTCTTTGCTATTGTAGGCCGCTTTGGACTCTCTTGGGAGAAAGTGGCATACAAATAAACAACACAACTTTCCCTTCCCAACAGCCTATATTGGCTACATAATAAATATGACAAAGTACTGCCTTCCCTTCCTCCCTACACGTGGGCTGCCTTGTTTACCATTGTAGGCCTCTTTGGACTCTCTTGGGAGAAAGCAGCATACAATAATAATAGTAATAATAATGACAATATAAAACCTTATTTATACCCTGCCACAATCTCCCCAAGGGGACTGGGCGACTTATATGAGGCCATGCCCATCAATATAGTGGAACAATGTAACACAAACAAACAACACAACTTTCCCTTCCCAACAGTATAGATTGGCTATATCATAAATAGGACAGAGTAGTGCCTTCCCTTCCTCCCTACACGTGGGCTGCCTTGTTTGCCACTGTAGGCCGCTTTGGACTTTTTTGGGAAAAAGTGTCACACAAATAAACAACACAACTTTCCCTTTCCAACAGTATAGATTGACTATATCATAAATAGGACAGAGTAGTGCCTTCCTTTCCTCCCTACATGTGGGCTGCCTTTGGACACTCTTGGGAGAAAGCGACATACAAATAATCAATACAACTTATCCTTTCCAACAGTATATATGGGCTGTATAATAAATATCACAGAGTTGTGCCTTCCTTTCCTCCCTACATGTGGGCTGCCTTGTTTACCATTGTAGGCCGCTTTGGACACCCTTGGGAGAAGGCGGCATACAAACAGACAACACAAATAAACAACACAACTTTCCCTACATCATAAATATGACAAAGTAGTGCCTTCCCTTCCTCCCTACACGTGGGCTGCCTTGTTTACCATTGTAGGCCGCTTTGGACTCTCTTGGGAGAAAGCAGGATACAAATAAACAACACAACTTTCCCTTCCCAACAGTATTGATTAGCTATATAATAAATATGTCAAATGGAGTAGTGCATTCACACGTTGCTCGCCTTCTCTGCCACTATAGGCCACATTATGATATAATTATTATTATTATTGTTGTTATTATTATACAAGACTCTCTTGGGAGAAAGTGGCATACAAACAAAGAAAACATCCTTTTTGCAATAGTTTATATAGAGCACAACAATCAATATAATAAATATGACCAATAGAGTAGTGCCTTCCCTTCCTCCCTACACGTGGGCTGCCTTGTTTACCATTGTAGGCCGCTTTGGAATCTCTTGGGAGAAGGCGGCATACAAATCAACAACACAAAATAAACAACACAACTTTCCCTACATCATAAATATGACAGAGTAGTGCCTTCCCTTCCTCCCTACAGAACTTTCCCTTTCCTAGTAGTTTCCACGCCCGAGGAGGGCCTTCCCACGTGGGCCGCCTTGAGGCCTCTGCGAAAGGGCGAGGAGAGCGGCCTGCAAGTCCAGAGAGGCGGCGGGGACTCACTGTGGCGGGAGGCGCAGGGCCGGGGCGCTCCTCCGCTGGAAGGCCCCGTCGACGAAGACGCCGTTCTTTCCGAGGCAGCTCAGGTAGAAGTGCGGGGCGCGGAAGGCGAGCTCGAGGTGGCGGCGGGAGATGAAGGAGGAGCGGCCCATGGGCACGTCCACGGCGCCCTGCGAGGAGTTGCGCCCGATGGTCACCGCCGCCCGCCGCACCAGGAACTCGAAGTCGCGGCCTAGCAGACGGGCCAGCGGCGCCGACAAGGGCTCCCCCGCCGCCGAGGAGGAGGGAGCGGGTCCCGCCGGAGGAGGAGGCGAGGGGGCCGAGCGAAGCTCCAGCAAGGCCCGCGCCCCGCTCCGCTCCTCGCCCGCTTCCGCCATCTTTGCCCAGCCAGGCGAGCAGGCAGGGGAGGAGGAGCCAAGGCCGAAAGGGAGGGAAGCAAGCAAGGAAGGAAGCAAGGAAGGCAGGCCTCCGCCTCCTAGGCCGCTTGCCACGCTCTGGGCCCTCAAGTGTTTTGGACTTCAGCCCCCAGAGTTCCTCCTCATTGGACTCAACAGCTGAGGCTCACGGGAGTTGGAGTCCCAAACTCGAGGCCTAGCTAACCAAACCTCTAATCTGGGCCCTCAAGTGTTTTGGACTCCATCCCCCAGAGTGCCCTCTCATTGGTCTCAACAGCAAAGGCTCACGGGAATTGGAGTCCCAAACTGGAGGGTTGGTCAACCAGGCTTCTACTCTGGGCCCTCAAGAGTTTTGGACTTCATCCCCCAGAGTGCCCCCTCATTGGCCAAAGTAGCTGAGGCTCATGGGAGTTGGAGTCCCAAACTCGAGACTTAGGTAACCAGGCCACTCTGGGCCCTAGAGTGTTTTGGACTTCACCCCCCAGAGTGCCCCCTCATTGGCCAAAGTAGCTGAGGCTCATGGGAGTTGGAGTCCCAAACTGAGGCTTAGCTAACCAGGCCAACCCCCAGAGTGCCCCCTCATTGACCAAAGTAGCTGAGGCTCATGGGAGTTGGAGTCTGAAACCCAAGAGTTGGTGAAGCAAGGACTCTACTCTGGCCCTCAAGTATTTTGGACTTCAGCCCCCAGAGTTCCCTCTCATTGGACTCAACAGCTGAGGCTCACGGGAGTGGAGTCCCAAAGAGGCCTAGCTAACCAAACCTCTAATCTGGGCCCTCAAGTGTTTTGGACTTCATCCCCCAGAGTGCCCTCTCATTGGTTCAAGTAGCTGAGGCTCACAGGAGTTGGAGTCCCAAACTCGAGGCTTGGTCAACCAGGCCTCCACTCTGGTCCCTCAAGTGTTTTGGACTTCATCCCCCAGAGTGCCCCCTCATTGGCCAAAGTAGCTGAGGCTCATGGGAGTTCGAGTCCAAAACTGAGGCTTGGCTAAACAGGCCTCCACTCTGGGCCCTCAAGTGTTTTGGACTTCAGCCCCCAGAGTGCCCTCTCATTGGTCTCAGCAGCTGAGGCTCATGGGAGTTGGAGTCTGAAACCCTACTCTGGTCTACTCTGGGCCCTCAAGTGTTTTGGACTTCAGCCCCCAGAGTGCCCTCTCATTGGTCTCAGCAGCTGAGGCTCATGGGAATTGGAGTCTGAAACCCAACTCTGGTCTACTCTGGGCCCTCAAGTATTTTGGACTTCGGCTCCCAGAGTGCCTCCTCATTGGTCCAAGTAGCTGAGGCTCATGGGAGTTGGAGTCTGAAACCCAACTCTGGTCTACTCTGGGCCCTCAAGTGTTTTGGACTTCGGCCCCCAGACTGCCTCCTCATTGGTCTCAGCAGCTGAGGCTCACGGGAGTTGGAATCCCAAACTCGAGGCCTAGCTAACCAAACCTCTAATCTGGGCCCTCAGGTGTTTTGGACTTCAGCCCCCAGAGTGCCCCCTCATTGGCCAAAGTAGCTGAGGCTCATGGGAGTTGGAGTCCAAAACCCAAGAGTTGGTGAAGCAAGGCCTCTACTCAGGGCCCTCAACTGTTTTGGACTTCAGGCCCCAGAGTGCCCCTTCATTGGCCAAAGTTGAGGCTCATGGGAGTTGGAGTCCCAAATTTGGTTAACCAGGCCCTCTACTTTCATGAAAGAAAGGAAAGCTTAGAAAAGAGTATGATACTGGGGAGAATGGAAGGGAAAATGAAGAGGGGCCGACCAAGGGCAAGATGGATGGATGGTATCCTTGAAGTGACTGGGTTGACCTTGAAGGAGCTGGGGGTGGTGACGGCTGACAGGGAGCTCTGGCATGGACTGGTCCATGAAGTCACGAAGAGTCGGAAACAACTGAACGAATGAACAACAACTACTCTTGATATCGAGCTAGAATTTGGAGGCTCCCACCCACGAGAGAGGAGCTCTTAGACTCACGAACGAGAAAAGAGAAAAGAGCCAAGAATTTCCCCTGAATTTTCCCAATAAATCTCACCAAAGTTGAAGAAAAGCCACCGAGTTGTATTTATTTGGTCCAGCTGGAACAGATGTCATCAGGAGAGA
This sequence comes from Anolis sagrei ordinatus, assembly GCF_025583915.1. Classification (NCBI taxonomy): domain Eukaryota; kingdom Metazoa; phylum Chordata; class Lepidosauria; order Squamata; family Anolidae; genus Anolis; species Anolis sagrei. The sequence goes on along the minus strand of NW_026847771.1, from coordinate 104,726,496 downwards.
CATACATGCAGTGAATTTTGGTCCAAGGCCTCTACTCTGGCCCCTTGAGTGTTTCGACCTTTGGCTCCCAGAGTTGCTTCTCATTGACCACAGTGGCTGAAGCTCATGGGAGTTGGAGTCACAAACCCAAGACTTTGTTCGCTAGGCCCTCTATTCTGGTACTCCAAGTGTTTTGGACTTCTGCTCATTGGCCAAAGTAACTGGGGCTCATTTCCTAGAGACCTCTGAGAAACCTCTGGCTGCCTGCTGTAGATGCAGGTGAAGTGACAAGTGGAGTGCCGCAGGGTTCTGTCCTGGGCCCGGTCCTGTTCAACATCTTTATTAATGACTTA
>NW_026847771.1:104700841-104725221 GCF_025583915.1 Anolis sagrei ordinatus | reverse complement strand
TGTTCTCTAGACCCTTGATCATTTTAGTCGCCCTCCTCTGGACACATTCCAGCTTGTCAATATCTCTTCAATTGTGGTGCCCAGAATTGGACACAATATTCCAGATGTGGTCTAACCAAGGCAGAATAGAGGGGTAGCATTACTTCCCTAGATCTAGACACTATGCTCCTATTGATGCAGGCCAAAATCCCATTGGCTTTTTTTGCCGCCACATCACATTGTTGGCTCATGTTTAACGTTGTCCACGAGGACTCCAGGATCTTTTTCACACGTACTGCTCTCGAGCCAGGCGTCCCCCATTTTGTATCTTTGCATTTTGTTTTTTCTGCCTAAGTGGAGTATCTTGCATTTGTCCCTTTTGAACTTCATTTTGTTAGTTATGGCCCATCTCTCTAATCTGTCAAGATCGTTTTGACTCCTGCTCCTGTCCTCTGGAGTATTGGCTCTCCCTCCCAATTTGGTGTCGTCTGCAAACTTGATGATCATGCCTTCTAGCCCTTCATCTAAGTCATTAATAACTTTATGACCATTGTGATCTTCTCCAGCTCTATGAATCTATGAATATATACACATGGAGTCTTGCTTGGCCAGCTCCGGCCATTGTGAGGGACAAAGCCTTGCCAGATTGCACCGTGTTGATTTTGCCGCTGCGTCCTTCCGTATCGCGGCACTACGCAAACAGAAGGGCTTTGTGGAAGAAGAACGGATTTAAAAATATGTCTTTCTCTTCTGTTCTTCCACAGGATGTGTGCCCAAGCCAAACACGTTCCTGATAACGCTGTGTTAGGCCCGTTGCCGTTTTCCAGGGCTTATTATTCTCCTGAATGTAACTGAATACACTTTATTTCCAATTCCAAAAAGAGAGAGAGAGATTGGTCATAGACATAGCAGGCAGGTAAACTTCACTTTCTCAGTGTCTTGTCAGTAAATGTATGGGGCCCACAAGCCCTGTTGTACCCTGCTTCAACCCTCAATAATAATAATAATAATAATAATAATAATAATAATAATAATAATTATTATTATTATTATTATTATTATTATTATTATTATTATTATTTGAAACACAACAAGATGAGTGAACAGCAAACAAGATCACTCTGCTGGCTGTTGTATTGGATCACACGTCAGACCCTTCCCAAGTGTCTAGGACTGTGTGATGTATCGGCGAATAATGCGTGCAGATCCCAGTAAGGTGGCCTTCTGCAGCTGCAACACAGCGCCGATTGTGTTTAAGTGCAGGCCAAGGTCTTTAGGCACTGCACCCAGTGTGCCGATCACCACTGGGACCACCTTTAGTGGTTTGTGCCAGAGTCTTTGCAGTTCGCTCTTTAAATCCTCATATCATGTCATCTTTTCCTCTTTCCATGTCATCTTGTTTCTCTTCAATCCTGCTGTCGCCTGGGATTGCAACATCGACAATCCATACTATGCTGGCTGTTGTATTGGATCACACGTCGGACACTTCCCAAGTGTCTAGGACTGTGTGATCTGTCAGGTGATAATGCATGCAGATCCGAGTAGAGTGACCTTTTGCAGCTGACAGGTGGTAATTTTGTCAGCGCCGATTGTGTTTAAGTGCAGGCCAAGGTCTTTAGGCACTGCACCCAGTGTGCCGATCACCACTGGGACCACCTTTACTGGGGATGAGTCTTTGCAGTTCGCTCTTTAAATCCTCATATCGTGTCAGCTTTTCCAGTTGTTTCTCTTCAATCCTGCTGTCGCCTGGGATTGCAACATCGACAATCCATACTATGCTGGCTGTTGTATTGGATCACACGTCGGACACTTCCCAAGTGTCTAGGACTGTGTGATCTGTCAGGGGATTATTATTATTATTATTATTATTATTATTATTATTATTAAACTTTATTTGTACCCCGCTAGCATCTCCCGAAGGACTCGGTGCGGCTTACAAAGGCCAAGGCCTCAACACACAACATAACAATACAAAACCCAAGGCAAATTAAAATCAATTGAAGCAATAACAACAAGCAATAAACAATACACGAAGACACAATGAAACTGGGCCTGGCCAGAGTAATGGGTACAGGATTAAAAGTGCTGGTGTGACAGGTGGAATATAAGGCTTATAGGGCAAGTGCAGTGTGCAGTGTGCAGTGTGCAGTGTGCGGCAATCTTATTTTAATAAAGTGCTTATGGGACTTGGTACTGGAGATGTCCTATTCTGGGAAGGCACATCGGAACAGCCAGATCTTCAAGTTCTTTCTAAAGAGTGCCAGGGTAGGGGCCTGTCTAAGATCTTTGGGGAGGGTGTTCCAGAGTCGGGGGGCCACCACAGAAAAGGCCCTGTTTCGTGTCCCCACCAAACACGCTTGCGACGCAGGCGGGATCACGAGCAGGGCCTCTCCAGATGACCGAAGTGAACACGTGGGTTCGTAGACGGAGATGCGGTCACGCAGGTAGGATGGTCCCAAACCGTTCAGGGCTTTGTAGGTAAGCACCTGCACCTTAAATTGGGCTCGGAAAATAAACGGCAGCCAGTGGAGCTCCTTGAACAGGAGGGTTGACCTCTCTCTGTAAGGGGCCCCAGTTAACATCCTGGCCTCTGCTCGTTGGACCAGTTGGAACTTCTGAGCCGTTTTCAAGGGCAGCCCCACGTAGAGCGCATTGCAGTAGTCCAATCTGGAGGTGACCAAGGCATGGACCACCCCGGCCAGATAATGCATGCAGATCCGAGTAGAGTGACCTTTTGCAGCTGACAGGTGGTAATTTTGTCAGTGCCGATTGTGTTTAAGTGCAGGCCAAGGTCTTTAGGCACTGCACCCAGTGTGCCGATCACCACTGGGACCACCATTACTGGGGATGAGTCTTTGCAGTTCAATCTTTAAATCCTCATATCGTGTCAGCTTTTCCAGTTGTTTCTCTGCAATCCTGCTGTCACCCCGGATTGCGACATCGACAATCCATACTTTGTTTTTTAACACTGGTGATCCACCAAGCACAGGTTGGGAACCACTGGTGTAGACCCATACAATGCGCTTTCATTGAACTGCATTGTATGGGTCTACCCTGACCATATAATGCAGTTCAAGAGGCATTCTATGGAAGTGCATATCCATGCTTTGTTCCATACTACAAAGATTGTATGACATTATGTGACAAATGCAAGATACTCCACTTTGGCAGGAAAAACAAAATGCAAAGATACAAAATGGGGGATGCCTGGCTCGAGAGCAGTACGTGTGAAAAAGATCTTGGAGTCCTCGTGGACAGGAAGTTAAACATGAGCCAGGAATGTGATGTGGCGGCAAAAAAAGCCAATGGGATTTTGTCCTGCATCAATAGGAGCATAGTGTCTAGATCTAGGGAAGTCATGCTACCCCTCTATTCTGCCTTGGTTAGACCACACCTGGAATATTGTGTCCAATTCTGGGCACCACAATTCAAGAGAGATATTGACAAGCTGGAATGTGTCCAGAGGAGAGCGACTAAAATGATCAAGGGTCTGGAGAACAAGCCCTATGAGGAGCGGCTTAAGGAGCTGGGCATGTTTAGCCTGAAGAAGAGAAGGCTGAGAGGAGATATGATAGCCAAGTATAAATTTGTGAGAGGAAGCCACAGGGAGGAGGGAGCAAGCTTGTTTTCTGCTTCCCTGGAGACTAGCGGAACAATGGCTTCAAACTACAAGAGAGGAGATTCCATCTGAACATGAGGAAGAACTTCCTGACTGTGAGAGCCGTTCAGCAGTGGAACTCTCTGCCCCGGAGTGTGGTGGAGGCTCCTTCTTTGGAAGCTTTAAACAGAGGCTGGATGGCCATCTGTCAGGGGTGATTTGAATGCAATATTCCTGCTTCTTGCAGAATGGGGTTGGACTGGATGGCCCATGAGGTCTCTTCCAACTCTTTGATTCTATGATTCTATGATTCTATGATATAATGCAGTTCAAGATGCATTCTATGGAAGTGCAAATCCATGCTTTGTTTCATGCTCAACGTTACTGCAAAGATTGCATGACATTATCTTCAGGCTATGTGTATACGTAAGATGCAAATTAAGCATAAATTGACTTCATGTTTAGACTTGGGTCCCACCTCCAAGGTACCTCATTATGTGCTTAGATACAAATACAGGTATTCCAAAATCAGGAGAAACCCAGTAGAGTTTGGGTGCCAGGCGTTTCGGAGAAGGGTGACTCAACCTGCACACTTAAGCCCTGAGAATGGCTCAAAACGAGTCAGTGAAAGAATAATGATTTATATATACATCAAAATTCTCTCTTTGACGTTCTCTACAGTTTGCTCCCTCTGACCTCCCTCTACTCCTCTTTCCGAGTTGCTTAGCAATCTCTACAGCCTCGGATGAGAGTCTGTTCCGCAAGCCTATAATTCCACCCGGAAGCTGCCGCGTTAGTAGCCAAGCGAAGGCCTTAAACAAGACAACATCAATTCTCCCTCGTCCTTAGAAGAGCAAGAAAGAGAAATAGGAAATAATTATGATAGACATGCCGCAACGGCGCCTTGAGATTGGATTTCTGCGAGGGAACAGCAATGTGAGCGGCTCCCGGCCCTGTTTTTCTCCCCAGAAATCAAAAAGCCTGCCCCAGAAAATATTTGCCAGCGCTTTGAGGCTCAGAAAATAAATTCCAAACAAAAGTAGGCAGATTTGATTGAAACGACCCCGGCCAGCGCTTGATATTCAGCATTTGGCATTTGCCCTGCGAGCCTTGAGTGGAATGGATTTCCACAAACCCCTTTGCTCAAAGAGAGAGGGAGGCAGCAATGGCAGGCTTTACGGAGACTTAGGAAGGCATTAATAATTCAAGGCAGAAGGTCTAAGGCCATCCTGTACAATTACAGCCTGAGCAATCAGCATTATATTTACATGAAACGCGGGTGGAAAACAACGCTGGAAGGCAGAGCTTGTCGGTTGCAGTGGATTAGACGGAGAAACAAGAGCCCTGTAGCCAAAGTTTTGGCTGGTTGTTTTAAAGCAATATGTGAACTTCGCTCTTCATTACCTCTGAGGCTCCTGGCCCAGTGAGTTGGGCGTTCAAAGCGCTGCCGCCGAGCCTTTAGGCAGAAATGCAACTACCTGAGTTGAGAGTCACTCTGCCGTATTTGGCAGGCAAAAACTGGGATACGACGGGCCAAGAAACATTAAAGAACAGTCAAGATGGCCAAACAATTCATGACAAAGACCATACATTAGATTTTGTTGTTCATTTGTTCAGTTGTCTCCGACTCTTCGTGACCTCATGGACCACTCCACGCCAGACCTCCCTGTCGGCCGTCACCACCCCCAGCTCCTTCAAGGTCAGTCCAGTCACTTCAAGGATGCCCTCCATCCATCTTGCCCTTGGTCGGCCCCCTCTTCCTTTTTCCTTCCACTTTCCCCAGCATCATTCCCTTCTCCAGGCTTTTCTGTCTCCTCATGTTGTGGCCAAAGTACTTCAACTTTGTCTCTAGTCTCCTTCCCTCTAGTGAGCAGCCGGGCTTTATTTCCTGGAGGATGGACTGGTTGGATCTTCTCGCAGTCCAAGGCACTCTCAGCACTTTCCTCCAGCACCACAGCTCAAAAGCATCGATCTTCCTTCACTCAGCCTTCCCGAAGGTCCAGCTCTCACATCCGTAGGTGACTACAGGGAAGACCATGGCTTTGACTAGGCAATGGATCTTGGTTGCCAGTCTGATGTCTCTACTCTTTACGATTTTATCGAGACTGGACATTGCTCTCCTCTCAAGAAGGAAGCGTCTTCTGATTTCCTGGCCACAGTCTGCATCTGCAGTCATCTTTGCGCCTAGAAATACAAAGTCTGTCACGGCCTCCACAATTTCTCCCTCTATTTTCCAGTTGTCAATCATTCTTGTTGCCATAATCTTGGTTTTTTTTGATGTTGAGCTGCAACCCGGCTTTTGCGCTTTCTTCTTTCACCTTGATTAGAAGGCTCCTCTGCTCCTCCTCGCTTTCGGCCACCAGAGTGGTGTCGTCTGCATATCTGAGGTTGTTAATGTTTCTTCCAGCAATTTTCACCCCAGCCTTGCATTCCTCAAGCCCCGCACATCCTCGCATGATGTGTTCTGCGTACAAGTTAAAAAGGTTGGGTGAGAGGATGCAGCCTTGCCGTACGCCTTTCCCAATCTTGAACCAGTCTGTTGTTCTGTGGTCAGTTCTGACTGTATACAGCTCCTCTTCTAATGATCTCAGCCCATCAAAAGCAGAGGATTTAAACCTGAACTCTTACCTGGAGGTGATACATAAAACCGGGGCTCCCAGGGCTAACCCTGAGATCTGACAACTCTGCTTTTAAGTCACATTGAATTGTGGGCTGAGTGAAAAGGCAGGATATAAATAAATATCATCGGAATTATCAACAACAAAAATCATCCCAATTTTAAACCTTAGTGGAAATACAATAGGGTTTGCCACAGGATCCCTGGGGAAATAATAGTTGCCCAAATGGGCCTGTGGTGCCACCTTTTAAGAGCCCAACAGTGAGATACAATTCTCGGCTTCTCTCAAATCCACACAACCTTTCCCCCCTTTGCAAATGCTCATAGACCCTCCGCTCCCCTCCCTCCTTTGTACCACAATCTTTCATGCTTGTTCTCAGCCCAAAGGTGATTTTTAAAAAAATGTGCAAGAAGTTTGAAGAAAATCCATTCAGCTATTTCTGAGTTATCGGAGCATGAAAATAACATCTGGTTTCGAGGGGGAAAGCGGCGCGCTTCCCCCGCTTCCCCTCCATTCTTTTTGTTCATCAGAGTTAGAAAGATGGGGAAAAGAGGGGGGACACTCACAAATATGATTTAATGCATCTAATTTGGCATGTACACATCCTCGCCTGGAGAACGGAAGGCGAGGCCTTCATCGATTCATCCGGGACGAACCTTGATTGGGGAGTAACGCAATTAGATGCTTACAATTGTGCCCAAGTGCATTCTGGCATGCTCCATTAGCGATGGAAACATTGTCCGTTGAGGGACCAAAGTTTATGGGGGCCGGGGTGTCCCTGGGAGAGAGAAGTGGGGAAACGTGGAAGAGGAGGAACATCGGGGTTTACCACCACATTGCGTACAACTCTCCAGTTGCATCGCATACAACTCTCCGGTCTGTTGCGGGTGATCAAGCCTTAGAGGACTCGGACCCATGTTTGGAGGACTATATCCTGCCATAGTTTGAGATCTTCTGGAGAAGGCCTTCTCTGTGGCTGCCCCCTGCTCTGGGTGTGCTTCCACACTCTTGTATTGATACAGTTTGTGTTGTAGATCATCCACCAGGCTGATCTACAATCACAACTGATGATTTAGAGAGGATTGTGAGCTCTCCCGTGGCACAAGGTGATGGAGTCTCAAGTGCGCCAACTGCGCCAACTGCGACCGTACCTCGTGAAGGCAGATCTGGCCAGGGTGGTCCATGCCTTAGTCACCTCCAGATTGGACTACTGTAATGCACTCTACGTGGGGCTGCCCTTGAAAACGGCCTGGAAATTTCAATTGGTCCAGCGGGCGGCGGCCCAGTTGTTAACTGGTGCTCCTTACAGGGAGAGGTCAACCCTCTTGTTTAAGGAGCTCCATTGGCTGCCGTTCATTTTCCGGTCCCAATTCAAGGTGCAGGTGCTTACCTACAAAGCCCTAAATCCATGATGGCGAACCTATGACATGTGTGTCAGCACTGACACGCGTAGCCATTTTCGATGACACACAGCCGCATGCGGCTGCATACAGAGAAGATGGGGCCGCATCCCAAGAAGGACATTTCATCCTCGGCTCCTACTTGGCTCCTAATGCTGAGATATATGGCATTATAGAAAAAGCAGGTAAGTTAAATAATTAGTTTTTGGTTTATTAAATACAGTTATATATTACAATAATATATTTTTTGTTATTAAACTATAAATATCATGAAATTATGTTTTTTTTTCTCAAAGTGACATCCCACCCGAGTTATGCTCGGTTTTTTTTGGCGAGTATTGACACACCAAGCTCAAAAGGCTGCCCATCACTGCCCTAAATGGTTTGGGACCTGCCTACCTGCGTGACCGCATCTCTGTATACGAACCCACACGATCTCTTCGATCATTTGGAGAGGCCCTGCTCGCGATCCCACCTGCATCGCAAGCGCGATTGGTGGGGACGAGGGACAGGGCCTTCTCAGTGGTGGCCCCTCGACTCTGGAACTCACTCCCCAAGGACATCAGGCATGCCCCAACGTTGGCAGTCTTTAGAAGGATCTTGAAAACGTGGTTGTTCCAGTGTGCCTTCCCAGAATAAGGAAACTCCAAGCAATATGTCCCAAATGCACTTTACTAGAGATCTAGAATTGCCTGCACTCTCCACTTATCCCTAAAATATCTATTCTATTTCACCTAATCATGCCCAGCACTTTTAAAGATTTTAATTATTACATTTGGCCCTGCCACAGGTTTTAATGCGCCGTGGTGTTATTGTTAATGTTCTTGCTTGCTTATGAGTTTGTTGTTATTGTATTGTTTTTGTTGTGTTTTACTGATGTATTTGGGCTCGGCCTCTTGTAAGCCGCACCAAGTCTTTCGGGAGATGGTAGCGGAGTATAAATAAAGGATTATTATTATTATTATTATTATTATTAGTCTATGAGAAAACTGGTTTGGAAAGTGCAGGGCCTCAAGGGCATTCAGGGGAGTCAGAAGTAGCAACAGTAGATAATGACTTGAGTGAAGAACCCTCCTGTAGCGATGGTGTTTACAAATTGGAGCTGAAAATAGATTGCATCATTCAGAGACATTACGTGGGAAAGTTGTGAAGGAAATTCACAAGAAACAGAACTATTTCTTTTTTAAATAGTAATTTTTATTGATTTTTTAATGAATAAAATAAAAAAGGCAAAGAAAGAAAAAAAACAAGTGTGGTTATTGTGAAAGACGATGCAAAAAGAGAGGGAAAAAAAGAAAACTATATAGTGTTTCTGTACTACCAATCTTGTTCTATACTTGATAACTGTACTCTCCCTGAGTCTATAAACTTGTTTCTATTTTCGCCTTTCTTAACAATATCCTTGGATGTTATATAACTAGTAGTTGCTCACTAGTTATATAACAATCATTTTTTTCTCCTTCTTCATATATATCTTAGAATCATAGAATCCTAGAATCAAAGAGTTGGAAGAGACCTCATGGGCCATCCAGTCCAACCCCATTCTGCCAAGAAGCAGGAATATTGCATTCAAATCACCCCCGACAGATGGCCATCCAGCCTCTGTTTAAAAGCTTCCAAAGAAGGAGTCTCCACCACACTCCGGGGCAGAGAGTTCCACTGCTGAACGGCTCTCACAGTCAGGAAGTTCTTCCTCATGTTCAGATGGAATTTCCCCTCTTGTTGTTTGAAGCCATTGTTCCATTGCGTCCTAATCTCCAAGGAAGCAGGAAACAAGCTTGCTCCCTCCTCCTCCCTGTGGCTTCCTCTCACATATTTCTACATGGCTATCATATCTCCTCTCATCCTTCTCTTCTTCAGGCTAAACATGCCCAGCTCCTTAATCCGCTCCTCATAGGGCTTGTTCTCCAAACCCTTTATCGTTTGAGTCGCCCTCCTCTGGACACATTCCAGCTTGTCAATATCTCTCTTGAATTGTGGTGCCCAGAATTGGACACAATATTCCAGGTGTGGTCTAACCAAGGCAGAATAGAGCATGGGGAGCATGACTTCCCTAGATCTAGACACTATGCTCCTATTGATGCAGACCAAAATCCCATTGGCTTTTTTTGCCGCCATCTTGAACAATTGCCAGTCCATAGAAACAGAATGATTTCATGGGTGTCTATTAAACAAGTTGTTTACCTTAAGGTCAGTTCAGGCAACACTGCTTTAGAGTGAGAAGCTAAGTCTGAGTTCTCTTGTTCCTGGTTCAAGTCAAGCTTTGATTTTGGATTTAATATATCCTGTAAGTTTTCTATGTTCCTGTTCATGTACTCCTGTTGAAGTTTTACTAGTTATATCTTCTTGATTGTGGAGTTTTGCTGCATCTGTGATTACTGGCTGTTCCTGGGCTTTGTCACCTCTGGAACTTTACGAGACATTTGGATTATTGCTTGGGTGTCACCTGTTGCAAAACCCTTTTGGATTCTATATCTTCCTTTCTTATTCCCGATTTTGATATGCCTTTTATTTGTTTATACAATAAACTGTTTGCTTATATTCCTGGACTCTTGTGTCGTGCGGTGATCATAGGTGTTTCCAGTTCAGTACCACTTGGCCTGCAATGGCTCATGGCTATGGGACCATGGGATTGGGAGTTTGGTGATGGACCAATGCTTTTAGGCAGAGAAGGCATACAAAAATAAAGCTCTCATGGTTCCACAGTGCCAGTAAAAGTGGTGCCAAACTTCATTAATTCTACAGTGTAGATGCACCTTGGGACTTCATTCTGACTAACGTTAGAGCAGATCTCTTTCTACTATCCTTTTATAGGTATGGAAAAAATTTCTGCTGGCTTTTGATGACTGATTCCACAAACAGAAAGGACACGTTCAGAAGGTGCTGCCATTGTTATTCATTGCTTTCCTTTTTGATGCCATGCTCTGAATGGCTTCTAATTCTGTTGTGAGTTGAATAGCACAGTTAGTCCTCAATATCCATAGATTCTGTATCCACAGATTCAACTATCCACTATGTGGAAATATACCCAAATAAATACATTCCAAAAACTATGCCATTCTGCTTGAACAGCTACGATTTTGGTATCTGTGAGGCATCCTGGAACCAGACTCGAATGGATACCAGAGGCTTGTACTTTTAATTTTCACATGATATGGATTTTTGTAAGATGTATCTGTTTTAAACCTTTAGAACAGTGTTTTTCAACCTGGGGTGGGGACCCCTGGGGGGGTCACAAAGGGGTATCAGAGGGGTCACCAAAGACCATCAGAAAACACAGTAGTTTCTGTTGGTCATGGGAGTTCTATGTGGGAAATTTGGCCCAATTCCCTCATTGGTGGGGTTCATAATGCTCTTTGATTGTAGGTGAACTATAAATCCCAGCAACTACAACTCCCCAATGTCTATTTTCCCCAAACTCCTAGTGTTCACATTTGGGCATATTGAGTATCTGTGCCAAGATTGGTCCAGATCCACCATTGTTTGAGTCCACAGTGCTCTCTGGATGTAGGTGAACTACAATTCCCAAACTCAAGGTCATAGAATCATAGAATTGAAGAGTTGGAAGAGACCTCATGGGCCATCCAGCCCAATCCCATTCTGCCAAGAAGCAGGAATATTGCATTCAAATCACTCCTGAAAGATGGCCATCCAGCCTCTGTTTAAAAGCTTCCAAAGAAGGAGCCTCCACCACACTCCGGGGCAGAGAGTTTCACTGCTGAATGGCTCTCACAGTCAGGAAGTTCTTCCTCATGTTCAGATGGAATCTGAGGTCATTGCCCACGAAACTCTTCCAGTGTTTTCTGTTCATCATGGGAGTTCTGTGTGCCAAGTTTGGTTCATTTCCATCATCGGTGGAGTTCAGAATGCTCTTTGATTGTAGGTGAACTATAAGTCCCAGCAACTACAACTCCCAGATGACATCAACAATCGCCCCCAACCCCACCATTATTCAAATTTGAGCGCATCGGGTGTTCTTGCCAAATTTGGTCCAGTGAATAAAAAATACATCCTGCCTATCAGATATTTACATTCTGATTCATAACGGTAGCAAAGTTACAGTTGTGATGTAACAATGAAAATAATGTTATAGTTGGGGGCCATCACAACCTGAGGAAGGGGTCACAGCATTAGGAAGGTTGAGAAACACTGGCTCTGGTTGCTTCCTGCCTGGGGGAATCCTTTGTTGAGAGGTGATTAGCTGTCCCTGATTGTTTCTTGTCCGGAGTTCCCCTGTGTTTGAGTGTTGTTCTTTATGTGCTGTTATATTTTGCAGTTAACGGCATTTACTCCTTCAAGTCCTTCTGTGACACCAAACACAGAGCCCTAGGTGGCAGCAGAGGATCCAGATTGCAGATCTGTTTGGCTGAATCACACCCTTGAGGCCAAAGAATAAGGCGGCAGGAGAAGGAACACAATGACAAAAATATATATACAAGACTTGGCCATCCGTGTGTCCGAACAATTCCTTGGCTTCGCAAGGCCTAGGATAATATAACTTGCATATTGTCCAAGGTTCCAATCTGTCAGGGAGGATCTTGTTTGATCTCCTATCATCCCAGTTTGTCTGATGCTTTTAAAACATTTTCTTGTGTTGCTGCAAAATGAGTGCAAAAGTAGGCTGTTCAGCCAGATAAAGAAAAGGGAAAGGAGGGAAATGCCTTTCCCTGTAGACTTAGGAAAAAATAAAGTGCTGCAATATCTCCTAGGATACTTACTTACTTTGCTTACTTACTTAGGCGATCCCTCGTAGCTTGAGGATGATTGTCTTCCAGGTGTGGTGTCCGTAGGTGGCTGTGGAACCTATTCTTGATCCGCATGTTCTCCCACAGTGGTTTCCAGATAGAAGGCGGTCCTGGTCAGGGTTGGCTTGACATTCCTTCCTCTTGGCACGTTTTTCTTTTTCGCCCTCCATTTGTGCCTCTTCAAATTCTGCAGCACTGCTGGTCACAGCTGACCTCCAGTTACAGCAGGAGAACCAGGTATCAATGCCACAGTTTTGGTATCAATGCCACAGTTTTCGAGGCTGTTTTGGAATGTTGGAGGACAGAAAAAGACATCGAAAGATGGTAATATTTCAGTGTCTTTTCCTGTCCTCCAACATTCCATTTCCCATTCTTGAGTTGGGATGTATATTCTATTGGGATGTTCTAGGACTCACTCAGTTGAGCTTTAACTGCCCCCCTGTATCCTAGGAGGTAAAGGGTTATAAAGGGTGAGGACTGGGACATCCATAGGGAGACCAAGGTGCTTGTTTATTGTCACGTTGCCAGGGCCAGGCATGTAGCCGGGGGGGGGGGGGGGGGCTCGGGGGGCTTCAGCCCCCCCCCCAAATTCTCATGGTGGTTCGCGAAAAGGCCTTACTGGTGCATTATTTAAACTGTTATGTTTATTCATATCATGATCACCATACTCAATATATCCCATATGCATGGGGGTTTTGGGGTAATGATACAAAAGGTTTGCTAGGCTAGACCCTCTTTCACTCAGACTCAGCCCCCCCCCCCGAAACTCAGCCCCCCGAAACAAAATCCTGGCTACGGGCCCCCCCCCCCCCCCCCCCCCACGAAACGAAATAGAAAGAAAAAAAAAACTCAAAAAAATAATAAATAAAAAAATAAAAAAATAAAAAGAAATCTTGCTAATTTCCACTGCCATGATGCCTTATTCAGGCAGAGATGAACAAACAAACACCCAGTTTGTGCTAAACAATTAAATTAATTAAAACAGCACTTACTTTCTGGCTGTTTAATAGTCCAAAATATAAAATAAAGATAGCACTCAGCCACAGAATAACAAAAACAGCAAACACTGTTGCAGGTTCAAGATAGTCCAGTCCAGTGGTCAAACGCGGAGAGTTGAGTAAACAAAGTCCAGGGATCAAGAGTCTATACCGTAGTCAAAAGCCAGTACAGATTCAAGGTTCCAGGATTCCAAAGGTTCAGGAGACAGATCACTGTAAAGATCCCTTACCTTGCCAGCCAGGATGGCAGGGCCTAGGAACAGCAGGCCAGGTAGTTGCAGCTTTAGTAGGCCTGGCAGAGGGCAGCAGTAGCCATTTTAGTTCAGGAAAAAAAACACAATTTTAGAGAGGGGGAGTGTCCTAGGCCTGAGTTAGCATTAGAACAGCCAGGATTGGTTCAGAAAGGGGGCGGAGTTTAGCAAGGTTTGGAGGGAAAGAAAGAGAGCTTTTTGAGGGAGTCTGTTGGTGTTAGCAAGTAGAGTAGGAAGGTAGTTTAGGAGTTCGTGTGTTTGAGATTAGCTAAGAAGGCAGTTTGCCTTAGGTTTGCCAGCAAAGGAAGCTGTAGCAAACTAGAATAGCTATCAGGGAGAGATAGCTGGTTTTGTAGTTAGCTAGGCCTCAGTTTAGGGTAGCTAAGCTACAGTTGTATCTTGACAGAGATTCAGCTCCTGTCAAGTGTACTTGTTGTTAAAGGGAAGAAAATCTCTGTATCTGTAACAAAGAAAGAGCCATTACATGTAACCATTACGCTTTAAAGACAAGAACCAACATTTCTCTGTAACAGCAAGATTCTTAACAGCACTTACTTTCTCTTTTATGTTATCAATAAACTTTCCTTGATATTTTAAAACTTAAGAAGCCTGAGTCCCGTGTGCCTTTGTGGCTATAGTCCCTTTTTCAGTCAACCTCAACTAGTTGTCCTTTAAAGAAGCAAATAATAAAATACAGTGATTGGTGGTCTCAAAAGCCTTTTTAATATTTAAACAGCTAGGGTGTTCCTGTACTTTTCAGTGTTGGTGGCAGCGGACGTTAATTAGAGAGACATCCCCTCATAACATTTATATTGGGGCCAGCGAATTCTTTATTTTTGGGGGGGGGGGGACAGTTGGTGGGATTTTTTTTTTTTCCCCCTGTCCAGATACCAAAAGCCTTTTGATTAGCCTTTATAATCACGACACGGAAAATCCACAAACCTGGGGGGAAACCAGCAGCATCTACCACCAAAATAACACAAATACTTTTCTCCCAAAGATCAATTCCAAAGATTGCTCCTTATATCCAGAAACACCCAGCTGCAAACTATCTCTTGCATACCTCCACCCTTACTTCCTTTCACCCATGAACTCCTACTTACAGATTACTCAACCCTTTAGAACTAAGAATTACATTAACCCTTCCATCACCAACCACCATCAATTGGAGAACATAATATATGACATTTATAAAGCTATTGTCCTCCCAACCCTGCTATACGCCTGCAAAACGTCAACTGTCTACAGACGTCATAGGCAACTCCTGAAACGATTCCATCAGCGATGTTGCCGAAAAATCCTGCAAATCTCTTGGGAAGACAAGCAGACAAATGCCAGCATGCTGGAAGAAGCAAAGACCACCAGCTCTGAAGCGATGGTTCTCCACCATCAACCGCTGGACTGAAGGCCACATTGTCCGAATGCCCAATAACTGTCTCCCAAAGCAGTTACTATACTACCAACTTGAGAATGCGAAATGTAATGTTGGTGGACATTACATTTTTTTTGTCGTGTCAGGAGCGACTTGAGAAACTGCAAATTGTTTCTGGTCTGAGGGAATTGGCCGTCTGCAAGGACGTTGCCTAGGGGACGCCCGAATGTTTATTTATTTATTTATTGAAAACTTTTATATCCCGATCTTCTCAACCTTCGTAGAGGGACTCAGACCGTTTTGATGTTTTTACCATCCTTGTGGGAGACTTCTCTCATGTCCCTGCATGAGGAGCTGGAGCTGATAGAGGGAGCTCATCTGCGCTCTCCCCGGATTCGAACCTGTGACCGATCGGTCTTCAGTCCTGCCAGCCAGAGGCGGCCCTAGGTAATTTTCAACGGTAAGCAAACAATATTTTGGCACCCCCCCCCCCCCAACCAATCACTGATATATATTTTCTGTGCATCGTGGGAGTTCCGTGTGCCATATTTGGTTCAATTTCATCATTGGTGGAGTTCAGAATGCTCTTTGATGTAGGTGAACTATACATCCCAGTAACTACAACTCGCATATGTCAAGGTCTATTTTGCCCCAAGAGTGCCTCAAGAGCACCCCTGGACAAAATCAACTATACTGCAAATGCTTACTTTACGTAATGGGTTGAGCCGCTCCTGCTGCCGGCACAGGGCCCTGGGAGCTCAAGGAAAAGAGATTGAAAGATGGGCTTAAAGCTAACCTCAAAAACTGTGGCATAGACACTGAGAACTGGGAAGCCCTGGTCCTGGAGTGCTCTATTAGGAGGTCAGCTGTGACCAGCAGTGCTGTGGAATTCAAAGAGGCACGAATGGAGGGTGAAAGGGAGAAATGTGCCAAGACGAAGGTGCATCAAGCGGATCAAGAATAGGGCTCCACAGCCACCTACGTACCCACTGTCAAGACACCCCACTTGGAAGGCCATCATCCTCAGACAACGGGGGATCGCCTAAGTATATTCCAGTTTATTCATTTATTTACTTTATTTGTATACCACTGTTCTCAGCCCTTAGGCGACTCACAGCGGTTAACAACAGTAGCAGCAAAAATTCAATGCAACAACAACAAGATATTAAAAACAATTAACACAATAACAGACTAATCAATTAACGACAATAACCACTCACTGGCGTCTCATAAGTGAAAACATGATCCAAACTCGTCATCCGTTGTTCCGTTCCTATATTCATTGCACTGCCTGTTCAAATAACCAGGTTTTCACTTTTCTCCGAAATACCATTAGCGATGGAGCCGATCTAATGTCCGTGGGAAGGGCGTTCCACAGCCGAGGAGCCACCACCGAGAAAGCCCTGTCTCTCGTCCCCGCCAACCGAGCCTGTGTTGCAGGCGGGATCGAGAGCAGGATCTCCCCGGAAGATCTCAAAGTTCAAAGCAGATAAAGTGAATGAATGAATTGTTTATTGTACTAGCCATAGACCATGACATCAGTAAAATACTAACTTTATAAACACTTTCCAATATAAACCTTAAAACGTAACAAGAATTAAAACTAAAACAAGTTATTTAAAATTACGAAAGCAGAAACATGACAATAACAGTGTCTGCTTTGTGTCATTCCAAACCGTTTCCATTTCTGACCCCCAGTATGGATTTTGCTACTTTGGCTCTGATCTTTTGGACTGCGATTGCGAATGTGGCAACCTTCAGTGTTATATTTTTAGAATGATCTGCTAGCAAGTCGCAGATCACCGCATATTGTTGCCATGATGCCCTTTCTTCCAAGAGTGATCCTAGGAGATTTTTCCTAGGGTCATTGTACAAGGGGCAACGTAGCAAATAGTGTGTTAGGTCTTCTCTTTCCCCTGTGCCACAAAAGCAAAGTCGTTGGGCATGGGGGATCCCTCTGTATCTTTCCTCTAGCCAGTTTGATGGCATTGTTTGGAATCGCAGAGCTGTAAATGCTTTCCTCAAGACCGCTGACGTTAGGTCTTGAAGATATGGACGAACCCAGAGGGTGCTCACCAATGCTTCCTCTTCATCCTGACAAGTGGAGTGCCACAAGCAGGGTTGCGTCCTGGGCCCGGTCCTGTTCAACATCTTTATTAATGACTTAGATGAAGGGCTAGAAGGCAGGATCATAAAGTTTGCAGACGACACCAAATTGGGAGGGATAGCCAATACTCCAGAGGACAGGAGCAGGATTCAAAACGATCTTGACAGATTAGAGAGATGGCCAAAACTAACAAAATGAAGTTCAACAGTGACAAATGCAAGATACTCCACTTTGGCAGGAAAAACGAAATGCAAAGATACAGAATGGGGGACAGCCTGGCTCGAGAGCAGTACGTGTGATAAAGATCTTGGAGTCCTCGTGGACAACAAGTTAAACATGAGCCAACAATGTGATGTGGCGGCAAAAAAAGCCAATGGGATTTTGGCCTGCATCAATCGGAGCCTAGTGTCTAGATCTAGGGAAGTAATGCTACCCCTCTATTCTGCTTTGGTTAGACCACACCTGGAATATTGTGTCCAATTCTGGGCACCACAATTCAAGAGAGATATTGACAAGCTGGAATGTGTCCAGAGGAGAGCGACTAAAATAAAAGGTCTGGAGAACAAGCCCTATGAGGAGCGGCTTAAGAGCTGGGCATGTTTAGCCTGAAGAAGAGAAGGCTGAGAGGAGATATGATAGCCATGTATAAATATGTGAGAGGAAGCCACAGGGAGGAGGGAGCAAGCTTGTTTTCTGCTTCCCTGGAGACTAGGACGAGGAACAATGGCTTCAAACTACAAGAGAGGAGATTCCATCTGAACATGAGGAAGAACTTCCTGACTGTGAGAGCCGTTCAGCAGTGGAACTCTCTCCCCGGAGTGTGGTGGAGGCTCCTTCTTTGGAAGCTTTTAAACAGAGGCTGGATGGCCATCTGTCAGGGGTGATTTGAATGCAATATTCCTGCTTCTTGGCAGGGGGTTGAACTGGCTGGCCCATGAGGTCTCTTCCAACTCTTTGATTCTATGATTCTATGATTCTATGTTATGTTGACGATATTGGTCACTTTTTAGCCGAGGATACCAGGTAGAGAAACCTTGCAGTTTGCTAATCTGCAAGTTGTCAGCTGCATCCCTCTCAAAGATTTTGTCTCTAATCGCCTTCTTGTCCAGATGCATTAGGGTATTTGTTGACCCATCAAAGTACTGAAGGAGCAAGGCTTGCCAGTATTGTGCCCATTCTCCTAGATAATGTGAGATTTTATTCAGCTGTGTGGAAGGGGCCTGGCTGTGTTACCTGGGAGTATTCAGGGAGCTATACTCCAAAAAAGCAAAACATTTCTTTGAAAACTGCGCAGTGGGCCTGCCTGAAACATGGACTGTTAACAGGTGCTCCCTGTTCAAAGGATTTACAGATGCTCTGTGCAAAAAACATGGCTTTTTAAACAAGCAGTTAGAATGCTTTCGTTTACAACCCTGCTGCTTCCCTCCCCATCTCTTCCTCGGTGGTTTCTCTCCCGCTTTTGTACAGAAGCAGATCTTGTTACAGAAGGGAAGATGGAGTAGCTGTACAATGCCTTTTGACTGGCCGCGCCAGGAGCTGTCCGTCCCGAATCACCCCCCACGGTTGAAATTTAGATTGGTTTTTGGAGCTGCAGACTAGACTTGCCGGGAGTTGGAGAAGTCTGATGCCCGGAGAATTATCGGCGTGATCATTCCTCTCTGGACAGCCAATGGCCGCCTCGTTCCGATCAATACTTGGAACATGATGATGTGGCGTGGAAAATTCTCCCCTTTTCTGTATTGTTCCACGAGGAAAAAAAATCCCCCCCGCCTCACTATTATACATGGGCCATTTCATACAGCGGATTAAGGACCACAATGCGCCGACACAATACGAGTCAAATTGGCGACGGGAATGCTTGCAACACTAGTCAAATCTAAAACCAAAGTTGTAATTAACTTTCTTTCGGGTGGATACCTCCTCTGAAGCAGAGCGATTTATTCTCACAAGCCTCTTGGCGTGCTAAAATGGGCATGTTTAAATGTAATTTTTCACAGCAGCTCCAGTGCTCCAGATAAAGGTGTTGCTGAACTGTGGGTTGTGTTTTGCTCACGGAAGACAGCACATCTGTCTCTGCTTCTTCTTTTTCTTCTTCTTCTAAATGCAAAAATAATGTTTCAGTCCTGCTATTTTTAAATGTAAGTTTTATACGAAGCGAGGAAAGGAGAGATATGTGTAAGTCCAATACAAGGAATCATCTGCAGAGGAATACGTTACCAAATTTTGCATGGACAACAGTGAGCCAAATGGAAATGAAGGCCTTTTGTCCCAAGAATACCATTTTAGGAAGGCATGACTTTTTAGGGATCATAACCTTGGTGGTGGCAAGTTCTTGGTGGCACCGGGATTGTGGCGCAGCTGGCTGAGTGTCACTCTGACCAAAAGGTCATGAGTTCGAAGCCAGCCTGGGTTGGAGTGGGTTTCCAACCAATTATGTGTAGCCTGCTGTCGACCTTTGCAACCCGAAAGACAGTTGCTTCTGTCAAGTAGGAAAATTAGGTACCGCTTATGTGGCGAGGCTAATTCACGACACCATAAAAATCTCCAGCAAGCATGCAAAGAATGAGGAAGTACTTCATCAGTGTCACAAATGGACGGTGAAGCGACAGCTCCCCTGGTGGCCAGAATAGCCTCATGAAAAAAGCTGGAATGTTAAAAAGCCTCCATGTATATGCATCTGTTGTGTGTCTATGGCATTGAACGTTTGCCATGTATATGTACATTGTAATCTATCCTGAGTCCCCTGCAGGGTGAGAAGAACAGAATATAAATACTGTAAACAAACAAACAAACAAACAAACACCAATGTCCCTCCCTCCAATGACATTGCAGGTTATTGTGAGCACCCTAAACATGCGCAAGAGCCCTGCCAATGTCCTCCACAAACCCCACCCTGCCCACCACCCAAGTGAAGGCTTTCATATGGGGACAATTCCAATCTAGATTTTAGGTGTACCACCTTAAAGTGTGGGGAGGCTAAATTAACTGATTTATGAGGCCATAAAGAAGACTCCAGCAAAAGCATTCCAGCGGGGAAGCATGCGGGGAATGCGGAAGTGCTTAATCAGCATCGCAGAAGGACAATGAAAGCGACAGCTCCCCTGGCGGCCAGAAAAAGTTAAATAGCCTCTGTGTATGTCTGTATATGTTGTATGTCAAAAATTGGCATTGAATGTTTGCCATATATGTGTACACTGTAATCCGCCCTGAATCCCCTGCGGGGTGAGAAGGGCGGAATATAAAAGATGTAAATAAATAAATAAATAAATAAATGGGCATCCCAAGCCCCCTTCCCTCTCTCCTGAGGAATCTGTACAAGGACCAAGGAGCAACAGTCAGAACTGACCACGGAACAACAGACGGGTTCAAGATTGGGAAAGGCGTCCGGCAAGGCTGCATACTCTCCCCCAACCTATTCAACTTGTATGCAGAACACATCATGTGAGGATGTGCGGGGCTTGACGAATGCAAGGCTGGGGTGAAAATTGCTGGAAGAAACATTAACAACCTCAGATATGCAGATGATACCACTTTGATGGCCGAAAGCGAGGAGGAGCCGAGGAGCCTTCTAATCAAGGTGAAAGAAGAAAGCGCAAAAGCTGGGTTGCAGCTAAACGTCAAGAAAACAAAAAAAACAAAACAAAACAAAACCAAGATTATGGCAACAAGAATGATTGACAACTGGGAAATAGAGGGAGAAAATGTGGAGGCCGTGACAGACTTTGTATTTCTAGGCGCAAAGATTACTGCAGATGCAGACTGTGGCCAGGAAATCAGAAGACGCTTCCTTCTTGGGAGGAGAGCAATGTCCAGTCTCCATAAAATAGTGAAGAGTAGAGACATCAGACTGGCAATGAAGGTCCTCATAGTTAAAGCCATGGTATTCCCTCTTGTAACCTATGGATGTGAGAGCTGGATCTTAGGGAAGGCTGAGCGAAGGAAGAGAGATGCTTTTGAACTGTGGTGCTGGAGGAAAGTTCTGAGAGTGCCTTGGACCGTGAGAAGATCCAACCAGCCCATACTTCAGGAAATAAAGCCGGACTGCTCATTGGAGGGAAGGATATGAGGGGCAAAGATGAAGAACTTTGGTCACATCATGAGAAGAAAGGAAAGCTTAGAGAAAACAATGATGCTGGGGAAAATGGAAGGAAAAAGGAAGAGGGGCCGACCAAGGGCAAGATGGCTGGATGGCATCCTTGAAGTGACTGGCTTGACCTTGAAGGAGCTGGGGGTGGCCACGGCCGACAGGAAGCTCTGGCGTGTGCTGGTCCATGAGGTCACAAAGAGTTGGAATCAACTGAACAAATGAACAACAACAACCTTTTGGGAAACCAGAATCCCCAAAGCCTTTTGGAAGCATGACCTTTTGGAGATTAATTAGCATTTACTAGCTCCATGCAGTCATGCTGGCCACACGACCTTGGGGGCGTCTATGGACAACGCCTGCTCCGCTTTAAAAATAGAGATGAGTACCAACCCCCATAGTCGGTTATGACTGGACTTAATGTCAGGGGGAAACCTTTACCTTTACTCCATTCTTGGTGGAGTTCAGAATGCTCTTTGATTGCAGGTGAGCTATAAATCCCAGAAACTACAACTCCCAGATTACAACAACAACCCCCCTCCCCAACCCCACCATTATTCAAATTTGGGTGCATCGGGTGTTTGTGCCAAATTTGGTCCAGTGAATGAAAATACATTCGGCATATCAGATATTTACATTTTGATTCAAAACAGTAGCAAAGTTACAATTGTGACGTAGCAATGAAAATAATGTTATGGTTGGGGGTCACCACAACCTGAGGAACTGTATTAAGGTTGAGAACCACTGGTCTAAAGCATCTTTGCCGTAATGGAGTCAGATGTCTAAAATGGAGTCTGAGTCCTGAATAGTCCCAGATCCGATCACATGGTTTGCAGCTCCTCCCTGTTATACTTCACAAGCCATCTAAAGATCATTTGTGGTGAAAAATCTCTGAGAACTCCTCTTCGGGGGGTCCCTGGCTTCCCGCTGGGCTTAAGTTGCACATCCTATTTAAAAGCAATTATTTACAGACCCAGCGCACGACAGAACACTCCCACAACATAGATTTAAGGAAAACTGCATACCAATGCACACACATATAATATAGTAAGCAATACCAAATATATGCATAACGATTTACATAACGAGCTCTTGAGGATTACCTGGGAAGGAATCCCACTGGAGCATTGCAGCACACCCAAATACCTGGGAGTCACTCTGGACCGTGCTCTGACCTACAAGAACCACTGCCTGAACATCAAGCAAAAAGTGGGCGCTAGAAACAATATCATACGAAAGCTGACTGGCACAACCTGGGGATCACAACCAGATACAGTGAAGACATCTGCCCTTGCGCTGTGCTATTCTGCTGCTGAGTATGCATGCCCAGTGTGGAACACATCTCACCACACTAAAACAGTGGATGTGGCTCTTAATGAGACATGCCGCATTATCACGGTGTCTGCGCCCTACACCACTGGAGAAATTACACTGCTTAGCCGGTATTGCACCACCTGACATCCGCCGGGAAGTAGCAGCCAATAGTGAAAGGACCAAGGCAGAGACATCTCCAGCTCATCCCCTGTTTGGGCATCAGCCAGCACGTCAACGACTTAAATCAAGACATAGTTTTCTTAGATCTACAGAGACACTCGCTGGAACACCCCAGCAAGCGAGAGTCCAAAAGTGGCAGGCCCAAACCCAGCACCTCAATCCATGGGTGATATCAGATGAGAGACTCCCCCCTGGGCACACAGAAGACTGGGCGACTTGGAAGGCGCTGAACAGACTGCGCTCTGGCACCACGAGATGCAGAGCCAATCTTAAGAAATGGGGCTACAAAGTGGAATCCACGACATGTGAGTGTGGAGAAGAGCAAACCACTGGCCACCTGCTGCAATGCAACCTGAGCCCTGCCACATGCACAATGGAGGACCTTCTTGCAGCAACACCAGAGGCACTCCAAGTGGCCAGATACTGGTCAAAGGACATTTAACCAACTACCAAGTTTGCAAAATCTGTTTTTGTTTTTGTTTTCTTTTTAATCTGTGTGTTTGTTTTGCTCTGTTAGAATTAATACAATGGTATGGTTGCTGATGACACGATAAATAAAACCATGAAACTCTGTTGCGGGACCTAGAAAATGCCCAGAGAAGACATATTTTGGATACACACAACTGTAGAAACTGGTTCTATGGATACAGAAGTGTCATACAGTATTCCAACCAAAATAGTTTATGAGCAAAGTTTGGAATATACCATTTAAACTACACTAATAAAGTGTTCCTATGCATTCCTATTCAGAAGTCATAGTGTCCTCAGTGAGACTTACTTGCCATTAAGTAGGCAAGGATGGTAGCACATAAACTCCATCAAATCTCGCATTCCCTCTGGCCATCAAAATATTTCAGTTTGACTCTTGTTGGAATTTTTTTTGCACTTATCAGTACAGTACAGACATACTTCCCTTAATGAAATAGATATATTCTTGGGCATTATGCCTTTAACAGAAAGTTGGTACCAGAGGCAGAAATAGCATGGAAAGAACAGAGAGAAAGACTTCTACACCACCAGAAAAGAATACATATTTTATCAAAAGCCCTCTTTATTCAGCACTAACAATATGTTTATGTGGAATGACCAAAAAAAGAGGTCAGGTAAGCCTTGCAGAAGTAAACAAAAGCATTTCCGAGTTTCGAGAAACCACTCAAAAGCTTCTTCAAAAATGCATTTAGGGATTATTATTTTTTTCTCCTTTTTCCACGCTCTGTATTTCTATTTTGTTGGCCAGATGTATATGTCTATATATAAAAATAATCTGGTTATACCTAGTGAGGCAAGCTTTATTCTCTCCGGTCAGCAAGGGATTCTGGAGGCAGCTGCTGTTTAACTGGCCTGTTCTTGTCAGTCGGCAAAGCCAACTGGAAAAGTGGTATTCAAAGTAGAATTTCATTATTGCATTATTACTGCAGTCAGTAACTGCTACCCATGACACAAAATGTGTGCTTCACCAGTCCTCTTTTCATCGTTTTCTCTTTGCCAGTGTTTCTCAACCTAGGGGGTCACGACCCGGGGGGGGGGGCTGCGAGAGAATGTTAGAAGGGTCGCCAAGGACCATCAGAAAACACAGTATTTTCTGTTGGTCTTAGGAGTTCTCCATGCCAAGATTGGTTCAATTCCATTGTAGGTAGAGTTCAGAATGCTCTTTGATTGTAGATTTATTTATTTATTTATTTGCTATACTTGTATACCGCCGTTTCTCAGCCTAGCCAGCGACTCAACGCGGTT
>NW_026847771.1:104495149-104695874 GCF_025583915.1 Anolis sagrei ordinatus | reverse complement strand
ACCATCATGCACCTGCCAAAGGGCATCTGGCTACCAAACTAGTAAGAAAAGTATACATTCGGGAAAAAAAAACGATAAGAAACATAGAAGGAGAAAACAAGCGAGAGAAAGAAGGATAGAGAAGAACAAGCGATGAAAGATACGCGCAAAACGAGAGCGTAGCGGAGTACAGAAAGAAAAAACTCTACAATCAACACACGAGCCAGCAAATACGCGAATCGGAGAACGACCCATGAC
Organism: Anolis sagrei ordinatus; assembly: GCF_025583915.1. Taxonomy (NCBI): domain Eukaryota; kingdom Metazoa; phylum Chordata; class Lepidosauria; order Squamata; family Anolidae; genus Anolis; species Anolis sagrei. The sequence goes on along the minus strand of NW_026847771.1, from coordinate 104,695,637 downwards.
TACTACATCTCTTCTCTGTGCCTGTTTGGTCAACTGTTGGCAGAAGACTTCATCAAGTTCTTCCTCCTGGCTTGGGGGTCTGTAGTAGACGCCTACAACGACATCTTTTTGAGTCCCAGTTCCCTTGATTCTTATCCAGATGATTTCAAGCTGGTTTCCCAGATTGCTGTCTTGAATCTCTTCTGCAGCATAAGAGTTTTTGACATATAAGGCTACTCCGCCTCCTCTCCCCTTTGTTCGGTTTCTGTGAAAGAGGTTATACCCCTCGATATCTACATTCCAGCGATAGGAGTCATCCCACCAGGTTTCAGTGATCCCTATGATATCATATTTGTGGTGTTGTGCTAAAAGTTGGAGTTCGTCTTGTTTATTTCCCATGCTCTGTGCATTAGTGTAAAGACATGTGAGCCCCTGGGATCTTCCCTTGAGCTGTTTAATTGGGATTATTGTGCTTTTGGTACTTGGTCCTTGTTGTGTTTGTGCAGCCCTCCGTTTAGCCTTCTGGCGATTCCCAGACATTATGGGTAAAGTAGTGTTCGCAAGGCTGTTGTCCCCCTCCCCCGGTGGACCTAGTTTAAAGTGCGTCTAATGAGGTTTGCGAGTCTGTGAGCAAAAAAGGTGTTTTCCTACTTGTGTGAGATGCACCCCATCCCTTGCCAGTAGGCCATCCTCCTGGAAAAGCAGGCCATGGTCGAGGAAGCCAAAGCGTTCCTCCTGACACCATTTTCTAAGCCAGTCATTGACCTGTACTATTTTTCTGGCTCTTGTGGGTCCGTGTCTTACAACAGGGAGGAGGGATGAAAAGACCACCTGTACATTACATTCTTTTAGCTTTGCTCCTAGAGCTCGAAAATCATTTGTGATCTTTTGAAACGTATGCCTTGCAGTATCATTGGTTCCTACATGAATCAACATGAGGGGAGGACGGTGATAGGGCTTGAGGAGCCTGGTGAGCCTCTGAGTGATATGGTGTATTTTTGCCCCCGGTAGGTAGCATATTTCTCGAGCCATCCCATCCGGTCTTTTAGTAAAATTCCACTCCTATAATACAATAATCAGACACAGGGCTGTAGCCAGAAAAAAAATTTGGGAGGGGTTGAAATTTGGGGGGGGGGGGTTGAAAATTTCGCGGGGGGGGGGGTTGAAACCTGCCTCCTAGCTCACACTGAAGCAAAGAGCACAGCAGGGGGCAGAGCAGCCTTCAATAGCCTGCAGCTCCGCCCCTGTCAACCACCTCCACCAAGTCTGGCCTCCTTAATGAGAGCATTCAACACCCCTCCCTACTTGGTTGCTTCACTACATCGGCTATTGCTGCAAGTAATGACAGTGTGAATAAATTTAAAGTGCTGGTTCTAGCCTATAAAGCCCTAAATGGTTCTGGCCCAACTTACCTGTACGAACGTATCTTCCCTTACGAACCATCTAGGACCTTGAGATCGTCCGGAGAGGCTCTGCTCTCGGCCTCGCCTTCGTCACAGATACTTTTGGCAGGGACTAGAGACAGGGCCTTTTCAGTGGTGGCTCCCCGGCTATGGAACACCCTCCCCAGAGAGATTAGATCTGCTCCCTCCCTCTTAATGTTTCGGAAGCAACTCAAAACATGGCTGTTTGAGCAAGCGTTCACAAACACAGAGTAACGGATACAGTTAACTGATATAGCAACGGATAACTGACGATGGAATTGGACAATGCTTGACAATAAGGAGACACCAATTATGTTGTTTTTATTGCTGTTGTGATTTATGTAATTTTAATGTTTTTAAAAGGAAGAGGGGCTGACCAAGGGCAAGATGGATGGATGGCATCCTTGAAGTGACTGGACTGACCTTGAAGGAGCTGGGGGTGGTGACGGCCGACAGGGAGCTCTGGCGTGGGCTGGTCCATGAGGTCACGAAGAGTCGGAGACGACTAAACGAATGAACAACAATGTTTTTAAATTGTATTATGATACTATGTATACTGTTTTGTTGGAAACCGCCTTGAGTCACCGATAGGCTGAGAAAGGCGGTATACAAATACAGTAAATAATAATAATAATAATAATAATAATAATAATAATAATAAATTGTCATAGGGCTTGTTCTCCAGACCCTTGATCATTTTAGTCGCCCTCCTCTGTTGTCCATAGGCACCTCTGATTGTGTTGTCAGCATGTTTGCATGGGCCACCCTTTTACCTCCCTGCCAAGGCAGTACCTATTGATCTACTCACTTTACATACTTTTGCCGCACACTGCACACTGCCGCACACTGCACTTGCCCTATAACCTTTACATATCACCTGTCACATCGGCACTTTTTAATCCTGTACCCTTTACTCTGGCCCGGCCTAGTTTTATATTGTTTGATGTACTGTTTATTGCTTGTGGTTTTGTTGTTTTAATACTGCTTTAATTGTTTTAATTTGCTTTAAGTGTATTGTTATGTTGTGTATTGAGGCCTTGGCCTTTGTAAGCCGCATCGAGTCCTTTGGGAGATGATGGCAGGGTACAAATAAAGTTTAATAATAATAATAATAAAATAATAATTTTGAACTGCTAGGTAGGCAGAAGCTAGGGCTGCCAGATGGGAGCTCACCCCAACTCACAGCTTTGAATTGCTGACCCTCCAATCAGCAGATTTACTGCAGATAGCTGTTTAACTTGCTGCACTACTGTGACCCCTTAATGCAGTTTGACACTACTTCCCACTTCATCACACTATAGAAAACACTCCACTTTAAATCCGGTTTCTGCCTCCTGCAGAATTCTGGGGTTTATAGTTACGTGAGGCCATTAAAGGCTCTAGACTACAAACCCCAGAATTCTGCAGGAGGCAGCAACCAGATTTTAAGTGGATTTTTTTCTCTAGTGTGATGAGGCTCACAATGTAAAGTTTAGTGAATTGCTTTCAGCCGCCAAGTCTGAAAAGTCCAAAAAACTCAGCCGGAGGTCTCCCGGGGCATATTGGATCAAAGGAATCGGTCACACGCTGCTCCACAAAGCGAGAGGACGAGGATTCAGAGGCAATGTTGATATATTGAAGTGGCATTAAACTTCTCATTAGCCCCGATGAACTCTTTCTCACTGTCTCCCTTTGTGTGTATCTCTGGCATGCATGAAAGGCCTTCAGGACAGGTGGAAATTTCACTTGGGGAACCTGTTCCTATTATTCCGTCTCCGTGCTATGAAAAGCTGCAACAGCTGGATATCTGACTGCCACACAAAAATGGGCAGCCACGCCAGTGGTGTGCTGGGAACAGAGATCGCAAGGGGAAACCGTTGGATTGTTTGATCAGCGAGGACAACACAATCACCTGCCCTGTTCCTGTTATTGTTATATGTCTTCAAGTCAACTCTGATTTATGGAGACCCCCATCATGGGGATTTTTTTTTCAGAGGAGGTTTCCTATTGGGTTGAAACAGTGCAACTTGCTCAAGATCATCTAACGAAGTGGTTCTCAACCCTCCTAATGCCATGACCCCTTGTCGGCTACACAACCAGGAGGTGACAATGCAGGCTCCTCGGATTGAAAATGGAGAAAGCATCTCCGCAGAGCCTGAAATGAGCAACGCCTCCAGAAGCTGGAAATGAAAGGAGAAGCCTCTGCCTTTGTTTGTGTTTGTGTGTCTCATTGTATATCAGTGTTTCTCAACATTCCTAATTCCTAATTCAAAAGGGGGTAACTGTCTAGATCAAGGGTTCTCAACCTTCCTAATGCCGAGACCCCTTATTACACTTCCTCAAGTTGTTGTGGTCCCCATCCATAAAATTATTTTCGTTGCTACTACATAACTGTCATTTTGCTACTGTTATGAATAATAATGTAAATATCTGATATGCAGGATGTATTTTCATTCACTGGACCCAATTTGGCACAATAATCTCATACGCTCAAATGTGAATACAGGTGGGGTTGATTTTGTCATTTGGGAGTTGTCGTTGCTGGGATTTGTAGTACCCCTACAATCACAGAGCATTTCAAACTCCATCAACGATGGAATTGAACCAAACTTGGCACACAGAACTCCCATGATCAACAGCAAACACTGGAAGGGTTTGGTGGGCATTGATCTTGAGTTTGGGAGTTGTAGTTCGCCTACATCCAGAGATCACTGTGGACTCAAACAATGATGGATCTGGACCAATCTTGGCATGCAGAACTCCCAATTGGCACATTTCTCCCTTTCGCTCTCCATTAATGCCTCTTCAAATTTTGCAGCACTGCTGGTCACAGCTGACCTCCAGCTGGAGCGCTCAAGGGCCAGGGCTTCCCAGTTCTCAGTGTCTATGCCAGAGTTTTTAAGGTTGGCTTTGAGCCCATCTTTAAATCTCTTTTCCTGTCCACCAACATTCCATTTCCTGTTCTTGAGTTGGGAGAAGAGTAACTGATTTGGGAGACGGTGATATTTGGGCATTCGGACAATGTGGAGTTGATCGTGGAGGACCATCGCTTCAATACTGGTGGTCGTTGCTTCTTCCAGCATGCTGACATTTGTCCATCTATCTTCCCAAGAGATTTGCAGGATTTTCTGGAGGCAATGCTGATGGAATCATTCCAGGAATTGTGTATGACATCTGTAGACAGTAGGCCTGTGCGATTTGGTTCGTTAATTCGTTAATTCGTTAATAATTCGTTAATTTTACCATTTCCGAAGCGATATTGAAACAAATCTCCAAACCCGGAAGGGTTTTTAAATATCGAACCAGCAGCCCCCATAGTATTTACGAGCCTCCGCTCGTTTCGTTAATGGGGTGGAGGCTGCTGGAGTGCTGCTGCATGGGAGCCAATCCGGCGCTCCCAAGCAGTGCACCATGGGTGTTTCTGATTGGCCGGCGAGCCCTTTAAAAGCGGCTCTGCGCGGCCGTACAGCTCATTGCTGCAGAGGGCGAGGGAGAAGAGAAGAGGTCCGGGAGAGTTTGCATTGGGTTGGCTTGCAAGCTGCTAGCAACTGGATTGGATTCATTCCTTGCTGCTGTGAGTGCTGCTTGCTTCATTTGCTGTCTCCTGCCTGTGTTTGGTCCACATTTGGCCATTTTTTGGTTAATTTTCCATTTTAAAATATTTTTAATATTATTTTTAATATATTTTTTAATATTATTTTAAGATTATTTTTTAATATTATTTTAATATTATTCTTAAAAAATATTCTAAAAAAGAAAAGACTCTTCTGTTGGTGTGTGCTCTCATTTGCTGTCTCCTGCCTGTGTTTGGTCCACATGGGCCATTTTTGGTTAATTTTCCATTTTTAAATATTTTTTAATATTATTTTAATATTATTCTTAAAAATACAAAAAATATTCTAAAAATTCGTTAATATTTACAAAATTTCGTAAATACCAAAACTTTTTTTGGAAAGTTTTGTAATTATTTTAAATATCGAAACAAAAAAACACCCCAATTACAAATCGATTTTAGAAACAAATTTTTTCTTGATCAAACAGGCCTAGTAGACAGTCGACGTTTTGCAGGCGTATAGCAGGGTTGAGAGGACAATGGCTTTATAAATGTCATGTATTATGTTCTGCAGTTGATGGTGGTTGGTGATGGAAGGGTTAATGTAAGTATTGAGTAATCTGTAAGTAAGAGTTCATGGGTGAAAGCAATTAAGGGTGGAGGCATGCAAGAGATAGGCTGCAGCTTGGTGTCTCTGGATATAATGAGCTAGCCTCGGGACTGATCTTTGGGAGAAAAGTATTTGTGTTATTTTGGTGGTAGATGCTGCTGGTTTCCCCCAGGTTTGTGGATTTTCAGTGTCCTGATCTGTCTCCTGAACCTGTGGAATCCTGGAACCTTGAATCTGGGCTGGCCTTTGACTACGGTATAGACTCTTGATCCCTGGACTTTGTTTATTGAACTCTTGGCATTTGACCATAGACAGTCCATGTTTCGCAGGTTTGGGAGGACAATGGTTTTATAAGCAAGCACCTTGGTTTCCCTATGGATGTCCCGGTCCTCAAACACCCTCTGCTTCATTCAGAAGAATGCTGCACTTGCAGAGCTCAGGCGGTGTTGTATTTCAGTGTCAATGTTGACTTTTGTGGAGAGGTGGCTGCCAAGGGAGCAGAAATGGTCAACGAGTCAATTAAACTGAATTTCTGGCATTGCAGAGCAGCAATGTCTATTTCATACTTTTATACATTTTATTATCTTGGCGGCCAATTTCTCAATATCATGATTAAAATGCTGCCAAAGGTCTATGTCAGGGCCAGGGAATCTTCATCAGACCATGCCATGCTGAAGTACAATGAGATCCAACAGGATTTGGAGAAAGAAAACATCCTTTTCTCTGGGATTTGTAGCTTGCTGAGGCAGCGGCACTCTTTGGCAGAGAAAATCAGGACCTTATAAAACTTCAACTCCCAGGAGTCCATACCATTGATCTTTTGGCAAGCAAATGTGGCTTTGCTCTGCAAGAAGTCAAATCGTGCCTGCCCTGCAACAACCAGCAATGTGACTTCTTAGGGAGAGGATGTGGAAGCGAGGGAAATCGCGACAATGTTATTAATGTACTGGTAGGAATTCAATTACGAGACAATTACTTGAATTAATTACATATCCAGGCATTGGTCTCGCAGGACCCTGGCATCTGATTTGGCTGAGTGTTGATAACTAAGGAAGAAGCACCGGGAGAGGGGAAACGTAGGGCGGTCCAACCAGGTTGCATCTACACCAGTGGTTCTCAACCTTCCCGATGCTGTGACCCCTTAATACAGTTCCTCATGTTGTGATGACCCCCAACCATAACGTTATTTTTGTTGCAACTTCATAACTGTCATTTTGCTCCTGTTATGAATCATCATGTAAATATCTGATATGCAGGATGTATTTTCATTCACTGGACCCAATTTGGCACAAATACCTGATATGCCCAAATTTGAGTACTGGTGGTGTGTGTGTGTGTGTGTGGGGGGGATTAATTGTGTAATTTGGGAGCTGTAGTTGCTGGGATTTATAGTTCACCTACAATCAAAGAGCATTCTGAACTCCACCAATGATGGAATTGAACCAAACTTGCACACAGAAATCCCATAACGAACAGAAAATACTGGAAAGGTTTGGTGGGCATTGACCTTGAGTTTTGGAGTTGTAGTTCACCTACCTACAGAGAGTACTGTGGACTCAATGATGGATCTGGACCAAACTTGGCATGAATACTCAATATGCCCAAATGTGAACACTGGCGGAGTTTGGGGAAAATAGACCTCGACATTTGGGAGTTGTTATTACTAGGATTTATAGTTCACCTACAATCAAAGAGCACTCTGAACCCAGCATGGTAACTCAATATGCCCAAATGTGAACACTGGTGGAGTTTGAGGAAAATAGACCTTGACATTTGGGAGTTGTTATTACTAGGATTTATAGTTTTCCTACAATCAAAGAGTATTCTGAACTCCTCCAACGATTGAATTGAACCAAACTTGGCACACAGAACTCACATGACCAAGAGAAAATACTGGAAGGGTTTGGTGGGCATTGACCTTGAGTTTTGGAGTTGTAGTTCACCTACATCCAGAGTGCACTGTGGACTCAAACAATACTGGATCTAGACCAAACTGGGCATGAATACTCAAAATGCCCAAATATGAACACTGGTGGAGGATTATGTTGTCATTTGGGAATTGTAGTTGAAGGGATGTATAGTTCACCTACAATCAAAGAGCATTCTGAAGACCACCAACGATAGCATGATAACTCAAATATGCCCAAATTTGAACACTGGCGGAGTTTGGGGAAAACAGACCTTGACATTTGGGAGTTGGTGTTGCTGGGATTTATAGTTAACCTACAATCAAAGAACACTCTCAACCCAGCCCTGAGTGCATCTGCACCAAACATGGCATACTACCAACATGACCAACACTGAATACTGTTGGGGTTGGGGAGAGGGCTGTGTATGAATTCTGGGAGTTGTAGTTCACCAAAACCAAAAAGGAAGAGAAGGACAGGTGGAGAGATTTTCAGCCTTCTCTGCCAAAGGGGTTCCTAAGACCATCAGAAATATATGTTTTCTGATGGTCTTTGGCAACCCCTCTGAAACCCCTCTCGCAACTCCCGCAGGGGTCCCGATGCCCAGGTTGAGAAACACTGATCTACACTGTAGGAGAAAGGCAGTTTGATACCATTTTAACTGCTATGGTTCAGTGCTATGGGATCCTGGAAGCTGTAGCTTGGTGCAGCACCATTACTCTTTGGAATTGAAAGCTAAACTACAAACCCAAGGATTTCATGGCACTGAGTCATAGCAGTTGAAGTGGAGTCAAACTGCATTCATGCTACAGTGTAAATGCAGCCTGGGATTCATCTCAGTGTGCAGGTACAGCTCCAATTTTGTTTGCTTTGCATTGAATGTTTGTTGCAGTCCTAAGTTTCAGGGACTCTGCAGATAGGTGGCTTCCTTTGGCTGCAATCATAGGGCAAGCCACCTGTCAATTATAGTTAGGTTCCCTGCTCCCGCTCCTGCCCCCATTTTGGTTTTTTTTGAGGGAATAGGAGCCTTTTTGGGTTCAGTCCACACAGAGAAGCTTTTCCTGCAGGACATAATACCAAGAGCTCCTGCAGAAAGCTTCGTCTTCTACGGCTTGGCTGGGGAGATATACAGCCCACAGTTTGGCCGAGGATCATACAGCCTTACAGCTTCTTTGCTGAGGGACTTCAGCCTGCCATCACTGAAACCTGAACTCCTGGAAGTCTACAAAGCTCTGCTTGGTAAGGGTCACTCGCGGAAGCCAGAAGCAGTTGGTACCGGGTGCCAACAGAGGCAAAGACAGACTGCCCAGATTAGAAGTTAAGGATTTCCCCATTAGTTACAGTTATGAAGATAGTGCCTGTTCCCTGTGGACAAGATTGAGAGAGAGCCAATAGACTGTCAAGAAAGCCTTAAAGTACCTGGTTGTTTTCATTAACAAAGAACTTTGTTGAACCTTTAAGCAATCTAAAGACTCTGTTTTAAGGAAATCCAAAGGCCTTTAATCTGAGGCAGCCCCGGCGTCCCGTTGGGAACACAGAATTTATGTCCTGTCTACAGTCTTATGCACAGGCCCAGCGTGCGACAGCACACTCAGAGATTCCATGTTTTCGAATACCTTTGGAAATGCCATCATTACTGCTGTCATTGCCATGGTCCCATTACACAGGATTTGCCAGTCCAGATATAACACATATTATCAACTTTTCATTTCCAAACAATATTATAAACATTAGTTATGGTCATCTTCTCATAGCAAGAAGCTGGTCCGGACAGGAGCAGCTAATCACTTATCACTTACCAATTTTTTCAAGCTAATCTGATACGAATGGGACAGATCTGATCTGATCCATCTGAACCCAAGAGGAGCACAATCCAAGTACAAAAAGCAGGCTCTAAAAGAGCAAAGGCGTTTTCCCTCCCCCTAAGCAACAGCATTAATATGTCAGGAATGATTTTGCTCTTATTTCTTTTGACAAAAATCAATAGCAGCAAGTTCTCATTACCACAATATTACAAATTAACCTGTATGGTGGCTGCGACGGGAAGCCGAGCGGTGGGTGACAAACATCTTTCTGTGTATCGAATTCTGGTCCCAAGAAACAACGATCAGAATAAGAAGTCGTGTTCTCCCGCCTACATCCTCCTTTCTTCCACACAAAGCCTTTCCAAAGAATGCTCGTGCCTCACCAAACTACAACTTCCAGGCTTCCATAGCATTGACCCAAAGCAGTGAAAGTGGCACCAAACAGCATTAAACGCTGCAGTGTAGACGCATGACTACACCGATTTATTTATTTGTTTATAGTATTTATATTCCACCCTTCTCACTGTGCCGTCACGCCTGGGGGGGCTATAACTCTTAATGAAAGAGGCATGGGCGTGACATCTTTCCCCCAGGGGATTGCTTCTTGCCCTCCTTTAGGAAACTGGAACTCCCAAGGACCAAAACACTGTAGATAACTCTAAATAGGTTTAATTGTTCACAAAGAGTTATCCCTTTAAGGCAATAAGCCCTAAACGACTCCGGCCCAGTTTACCTGTCCGAACGTATTCTCCCCTATGAACCATCTAGGTTGTTAAGATCATCTGGAGGGGCCCTGCTCTCGGTCCCACTGGCCTCTCAGGCGCGTCTGGTGGGGACGATGGACAGGGCCTTCTCGGTGGTGGCCCCTCGACTCTGGAACACTCTCCCACTGGAGATCAGAACTGCCCCCTCCATTCTGTCGTTCAGAAAACGGGTGAAAACCTGGCTATGGGGTTTGGCTTTCGACGAGTGAATCAATATTTCTGTGATCGGATAGATGACGATGAATGATGGACAACAAATGATGGACAGTTTCAAAGGGGTAAAGGAAAATATACATTACAGTCTCTGGTTGTCTTGGGTCCAAGAGTTTTGCATCTGAGAAGCTTTTCCAGGTCCCTCTTTCTCAATGGCTGTGAATATCAGAATAATCACAACCCCAATTCCAATGGCCTATATTTTGAAGGCACAAAGCCTTCCTCTGGTGCCAAAGAACTGGTTTGAAGGCGCTTGAGACTTCTCGACGTTGTCCAGGTTGATCTGAACATGAAGCATAAGTCTCAAGGGTAAGAACCTCAGAATTGGTGCCGAGAGGTAACTTAATCAAGGGGTTTTAGAGCCAAGTCTCTTTCTCATGTCCATCTGATAGAAAGTTTGATAGTGGAATGGAAAAGGAAATACTGTCCTGCTCCAGGAAGAGGTGGAGCCAAACAATTGAGCTGAGGAAGCAATATAACTGGTGCAAACAACACTGATTGACAGCTATAAATAACCAATCAATCCAACTATACATTTACAGGGTAAAAGGGCAAAATCAGGCCTGATACAACAGTTCAAATCTTGCAAATTGCAGTTCTACATATAGGTGGCGCCACTCGCGCCGTGACATTCCAACAGACAAAAGTTCTTTCTCCCACCCTGGACATTATTCCATAGGAGTGTGTGTGTGTGTGTGTACACTCACTCTGTGTCACAGTGTCAGGCCTCTGCCGTTATTTAGGTAGAGGTGAATCAAACAAGCACCCAGTTTGTATCAAACAGTTTAATTAAAACTGCACTTACCTTCTGGCTGTTTTAATAGTCCAAAATATAAGACATAAAGATAGCATCCACAGAATCTAAAACAAAAACTGATAGCCAACGCTACATCGTAGTCAAAGGGTCCAGTCCAGTGGTCAAATGCCAAGAGTTCAATGAGCAGGTCCAGGGATCAAGAGTCTATACCGTAGTCAAAAGCCAGTCCAAAGATTCAAGTGTCCAGGAGACAGGACAGGACACCGAAAGTCCACAAACCTGGGGGAAAACCAGCAGCATCTACCACCAAAATAAGACAAATACTTTTCTCCCAAAGATCAGTCCCAAGGCCAGCTCCTTATATCCAGAAACACTCAGCTGCAACCTATCTCTTGCATACCTCCACCCTTAATTGCTTTCACCCATGAACTCTTACTGACACATTACTCAACCCTTTAGAACTAAGACCCACATTAACCCTTCCATCACCAACTTCTAGGCCTGCCACCACCTACTATCATCAAATGCAGAACATGATACATGACACTCTGAAGAGGACTCAGGGTGGACCATAATGCACACATACACCGCAAACATTCAGTATCGTTTTAGACATACAAGACAGACAGATTTTGGCATTTTCCAACTTCGGTTCCAATTTTGCTCTCTTTTGCTATCCACATATTTCTCTGCAAGATTCAGGATGGATACTGAGGTTGTTAAAAAAAAGGAAGAAAAGGGTTCATTCTGAGAACTAGAGAGGGGGGGATCTCTGCAACCCATATCTGCAATGTTTGAAATTTAATTCTGTGCTATACTGCTCCGTTTCGAGACTCGCGGCTTATAACAATGTCATCATTCCCAGAGACACGTGGTTTCCAAATCCTCATAATGCTTCTCGGAGAAACCCATCTGCAATATTTCCATCTGTTCTGGCATTTCTGTTTTGCAAAGAAAAGGCAATTTCTACCTCCATCCACCTTTCCAGTTGGATATTATTCTCTGCTCCAGTGAATAATCAGTTAAACATTAGATAAGGGAATCAAAACCAGAGCCAACCTCACTGCAGAGAAGGTGCTTCTCAAGGAGGGAGCAGGCCAGGTTTTTGCCTTGGCTTTCTGACACAATCTACAAATCTCTAACCAACTCTCCACTTGCCCTTGACCCAATATATGCTTCCTCTGGATGGATACAAACCAGAACTGTGGCGCAGCTGGCTGGGAGTCAGCTGTTCTGCAGTGGAACTCTCTGCCCCAGAGTGTGGTGGAGGCTCCTTCTTTGGAGGCTTTTAAACAGAGACTGGATGGCCATGTGTTGGGGGTGCTTTGAATGTCATTTTCCTGCTTCTTGGCAAAATGTGGTTGGATGGATGGCCCACCAGGTCTCTTCCAACTCTAGGATTCTAGGATTCTAAGTCCTTCAGATTCCTATCCCGATCCTCGTAATTGTTTATCAAGTCCTGAAGACTGTGATTTGTTTTGCTTTCCACACACAAAAGGAAGGATATGAGGGTGTGACAAGTCTCTGTGACACCTTTGTTTTTGTTGTTGTTGTTTTTTTTGCCCCAGGGTGGCATCCTGTTAAGCCTGCAAATCACTGTTCCTGTTGCTCTCAGCAGGGAATCCCATTCCACCTCCCCAAACTCACCCTCTGTGGATTGAGCAGAGCCATTCCATTTTCCAAGGTCACTTTCACATTCTCTGGAGACTCATTCCTTTTCCTTGTCATCACAGGCACAGGAGTGATCTTCACATTGATTCAGTCACCCCAAATTTACAGAAAACTCTCAGGCCGTTTCCCTACAGTTCTCTTTCTGCGTTCTTGGAGGCTGCAATTCTCTTTCCTCCATTCGCTACAAAAGGTGTTTCTAAACACCTTCGCAGAAGCATACGAGAAGCTCGGCCTGTCACTGAACATCGAGAAAACCAAGGTGCTGTTCCAGCAGACACCAGCCAATCCCTCTCCAATCCCAGTGATACAGCTTAATGGTGTAACATTAGAAAATGTTGACCATTTCCGCTCCCTTGGAAGCCACCTCTCCACCAAAGTCAACATTGACACCGAAATACAACACCACCTGAGCTCTGCGAGTGCAGCATTTTTCCAAATGAAGCAGAGAGTGTTTGAGGACCGGGGCATCCGTAGGGAGACCAAGGGGCTTTTTTATAAAGCTATTATTCTCCCAACCCTGCTATACGCCTGCAAGATGTGGACTGTCTAGAGACGTCACATGCAGCTCCTGGAACAATTCCATCAGCGCTGCCTCTGGAAAATCCTGCAAATCTCTTGGGAAGACAAGCGGACAAACGTCAGCGTGCTGGAAGAAGCAAAGACCACCAGCATTGAAGCGATGCTCCTCTGCCATCAACTCCGCTGGACCGGCCATGTTGTCCGGATGCCCGACCACCGTCTCCCAAAGCAGTTGCTCTACTCCGAACTCAAGAACGGAAAAAGGAAAGATGGGCTCGAAACCAACCTTAAAAACTCTGGCATAGACACTCAGAACTGTGAAGCCCTGGCTGTGCTGGTACGGCTGTACCAGGAGCTCCAACTTTATTTGCTTTGTATTAAATGTTTGCTTGCAGCCCTGGGTTTCAGGGACTCTGCAGATAGGTGGCTTCCTTTCAGGCCTGTAGCGAGGGGGTGGTTTTAGGGGTTCAAACCCCCCCCCCGAAATGTTTCAGATTTTTTTTTTAAAAAAACCTGGTTTACTCATGAATTTTAACTGGTTAACCAAATCCCCATGCTAAGTCTATGAGATGCAAAAAATTAAGAGTCCCTCCAGAACTGTAAGCACTATCTCAGGCAAATATTGACAGTTTATTCACACTGTCATTACTTGCAGCAATAGCTGATGTAGTGAAGCAACCAAGTTGGGTGTGTGTGTGTTGAATGCTCTCATTAAGGAGGCCAGACTTGGTGGAGGTGGTTGACAGGAGTGGAGCTGCAGGCTATTGAAGGTTGCTCTGCCCCCTGCTGAGCTCTTGGCTTCAGCGTGAGCTAAGAGGAAGGCCTTCACCCCCCCCCCCCAAATTTTCAACCCTCCCCGAAATTTTCAAACCCCCTCCAAATTGTCAACCCTCCCCGAAATTTTTTTCTGGCTACGGCTCTGCTTCCTTTGGTTGCAGTCATAGGGCAGCCCCCGGTGGCACAGTGGGTTAAACCCCTGTGCCGGCAGGACTGAAGACCAACAGGTCGCAGGTTCGAATCCGGGGAGAGGCGGATGAGCTCCCTCTATCAGCTCCAGCTCCTCATGCGGGGACATGAGAGAAGCCTCCCACACGGATGATAAAAACATCAATTCATCCGGGCGTCCCTTGGGCAACGTCCTTGCAGACAGCCAATTCTCTCACATCAGAAGCGCTTCCTTTGGTTGCAGTTGTAGGGCAAGTCACCTGTCCATCATCGTTAAGTTTTGGTTCCGCCCCTTGCTCAGGGCAATTGGGAAGGGAAGGGAGCCATTTTTAGTTAGTCTCAGCAAGGAAAGCTAATGTACAGGACGTGTACAAGCTTCCCCTGTACAAAAGCTTCAACCCTTAAGACTTTCCGGGGGAAAACAGTCTTAAGAGTCTCCAAAGATTTCCAGGGAAACAGCCCTAAAGACCAAAGAACTCCAGCTGGAGAACATCTAAGCCTTTACTGGTAGGTCCACTCTGCGTTCGAGAAGCAGTTCGACCCGGTAGTGGAGCCCACATCAGTAAGGGTTAGATTACAGTCAGCCTGGGAGAAGTTAAAAGGGGGACTTTCCTTTAAAGTAAAGAAGAAGTTATTGAAGACAGTTGCCTGTCCTTCGTGGGCAAGTTTAGGATGCTACCAGTTGCATAAAAGACTGGAATCATTTGTTTATCTTTATTGAAGACAAGAGAAGTTTCTGTTTGATTGTTCATTGATAAAGGACTTTGTTACACTTCACAAGCCATCTAAAGATAATTTGTGGTGGAAAACCTCTGAGAACTTCTCTTTGGGCCCCCTGGCTTCCCGCTGGGCAAAGGTTACACGTCCTGTTCTAAAGGAAATTCTTTACAGGCCCAGCACGTGACAGAACACTGGCCCTTGAGTACTCCAGCTGGAGGTCAGCTGTGACCAGCAGTGCTGTAGAATTTGAAGAGGCATGAATGGAGGGTGAAAGAGAGAAACGTGCCAAGAGGAATGCGTGTCAAGCCAACCCTGACCGGGACCGCCTTCCACCTGGAAACCAAAGCCCTCACTGTGGGAGAAGATGCAGATCGAGAATAGGGCTCCGCAGTCACCTACGGACCCACCAGTACACTGATCTTGGAAGACTATCCTACTCGGACAACGAGGGATCGCCTAAGTAAGTAAATAATTCGCTCCAAAAGTTACCTTTATTCCAAAAGCCTCCTCCGAATGCTTTTCTCAATTCCTGAGCTCGCTTCTCTCCCAGGATGGATGGAGAGATGCGCTTCCCGGTAGCAAAGATGCTGTGGGTATTTTGATTTGCATAGTAATTGTCTATCTTCTCTGCAGCCTATGAATTTTTAAAATCAGGCCCATAATTGAGGGATGCCATGGCACTGATGCATGGGCTACCAGGCAAATTGCACAGCTAAGTGGGGAAAGGAGGCATTCAGGGGCTATCAGCACCACAACACACGCCGGCGTAGACCTTTACAGTTGTGCCATTAGGCTTCTCTTCTTGTCGGTTACACATAGTTATGGCTTATTTTGCAAACTGGTTGTGCAAGAGTTCAGTTGAAGATGCCAGGAGAGGGCAGCATTCACTCACGGCTATGGCCTGAACCCAAAAAGAGAAGGACCCCAACCTTCTTAGACACAAAAATGATACAAAATGCCCTTAATATTTATTTGCAAAGGGGGATTCGTCCTCCCCTTAGGAATGAGGCTAGAGCAGCCACAGGCAAACTTGGGCCCTCCAGTTGTTTTGGACTTCACCTCCCACAATTCCTAACAGCCTACCGGCTGTTAGGAATTGTGGGAGTTGAAGTCCAAAACACCTGGAGGGAGGGCCCAAGTAGTAGCTCACCTACATCGAGAGCAGTGCAGAATCAAACAATAATGGATCTGGACTAATGTATTGTCGAAGGCTTTCATGGCTGGAATCACTACACGAATCAAGGAACATGAAAGGCACTGCAGACTACTTCAACCAGAGAAGTCAGCCATAGCAGAGCACCTGATGAACCAGCCTGGACACAGCATATTATTTGAAAACACAGAAATGCTGGACCACACCAACAACCACCATGTCAGACTACACAGAGAAGCCATTGAAATCCACAAGCATGTGGACAATTTCAACAGAAAGGAAGAGACCATGAAAATGAACAAAATCTGGCTACCAGTATTAAAAAACTCAACAGCAAAACAGCAGAGAGGAAACAACCAGGCACAGCTTAACACCTCTCAACAAAAGATTTTCCCAGGCTCAGCCAGGCCTTCAAATGCTAATGAAGGTGGTCAGTTGAAACATTCACACCTAGCTCCAGCAGAGAAGAGCTCTTTGCCCCACCCCAGCCATTCCACAGATATATAAACCCATTGTCCTATTTCCAACAGACCTCACTACCTCTGAGGATGCTTGCCATAGATGCAGGCGAAACGTCAGGAGAAATGCCTCTAGAACATGGCCCTATAGCCCAAAAAAACCCACAAGAACCTAGATCTGGACTAAACTTGGCACGAATCCTCAATATGTCCAAATGTGAACACTGGTGGAGTCTGGGGGAAATAAATCTTGACATTTGGGAGTTGTGGTTGCTGGGATTTATAGTTCACCTGCAATCAAGGAGCATTCTGAACCCCACCAATGATAGAATTGGGCCAAACTTCCCACACAGAACCCCCATGAACAGAAAATACTAGACTGGGTGGCCTTAAGACAGCATTTCTCAACCTGAGAGGGATCGTGAGAGGGTGTCAGAAGGATTGCCAAAAACCACCAGAAAACACAGTATTTTCTCTAGGCACTGTCAGGCCATTATTTTTATAATTATTATAAACATTTATTACGGTCAATGACCAGCATCAAAGAGGTACAAGTGACAGGGTGTGCAAGTGTCAGAGTACGCACACATGTACAAGCACAAGTACAGAAGTATACAAGCATCAGGTTACACACACATCCGGGTATCAGGAAACAATGTAAAAACAAAGTTTATATGCTAATCAAGGTGGTCAGTTGAAACATTCACACCTAGCTCCAGCAGACAAGAGTCCTTTGTCCCACCCTGGTCATTCCACAGATATATAAACCCATTTTCCTACTTCCAACAGACCTCACTACCTCTGAGGATGCTTGCCATAGATGCAGGTGAAACATCAGGAGAGAATGCCTCTAGACCATGGCCATATAGCCCGAAAAAACCTACAACAACTCAGTGATTCCGGCCATGAAAACCTTTGACAATACAGTATTTTCTGTTGTTAATGGGAGTCCTGTGTGCCAAGTCTGGTTCAATTCCATCGTTGGTGGAGCTCAGAATACTCTTTGATTGTAGGTGAACTATAAATCCCAGCAACTACAACTCCGAAATGTCAAGATCTATTTCCCCCAAATTCCATCTGTGTTCATATGAAGTATTCGTGCCAAGTTGGTCCAGATCCATCATTGTTTGAGTCCACAGTGTTCTCTAGATGTAGATGAACTACAACTCCAAAACTGAATATCAATGCTCACCAAACCCTTCCAGTATATTTTGTTGGTCATGGGAGTTCTGTGTATCAGGTTTGGTTCAATTCCATCATTGGTGGAGCTCAGAATGCTCTTTGATGGTAGGTGAACTATAAATCCCAGCAACTACAACTCCCAAATGGCAAAATCATTTTTTTTTATTGATGGTCACTCCTTGGGTTAGTAGATGTCTTGTGGCCAAATTTGGCAGTAGTTCGTCCAGCAGATTTTGAGTTACAATGTCACTCAAAACGAACAGAGAATTTATATATACACACACACATACACACACACAAGCTGTCCCTTGCCACGCGTTGCTGTGGCCCAATTTGTGTATTTTATTTATTTATTTACTGTATTTATAAGCTGCCCTTCTCACCCCGAAGGGGACTCAGAGCAGCCCTACAATAGGCAATAATTCACTGCCACATAAAACTGACATATAATAAAATAAATATATACATTAAAAACATAAAATTTAAAAACATATAAACATTCAAACCCATAATTAAAAATCACACAATCTGAGAAGAAATCTAACATAGGTTTCTGAGTATATGCGTATATATATATTCTGTGTATATGTGTTTTGTGTGTGTATATATTGTGTGTATTTGTGTATATATGTGTATTTTGCATGTATATGTGGTTTTGCACATGTGTTGTAATGTATTTTTTGTTTTTGGGCTTTTTAGGTCTCTTCTGCTATGTTTTTCAGTGTTTTATGAGTGATGGTCACTTGCTGGCCTCGTAGGTGTGTCGTGTCCAAATTTGGGGTCAATTCGCCCAGTGGTTTTTGAGTTATGTTAATCCCACAAACAAACATTACATTTTTATTTATATAGACAAGTCGTTCCCTGCCACACTTTGTTGTGGGCCAGTCTATGTGTTTGGTGTATATATATATATGGGTATATGTGTGTATATATATTTGTGTATATGTGTTTATATGTGTGTTTGTGTATATGTGGTTTTGCACATGCATTGTAATGTATTTTTTGTTTTTTGCTTTTTAAACCCCTTCTACTGTGTTGTTCAGTGTTTTTATGAGTGATGATCACTTGTTGGCCTGATAGGTGTATTGCGTCCAAATTTGGGGTCAATTCATCCAGTGGTTTTTGAGATATGTTAATTCCACAAATGAACATAACATTTTTATTTTTATATACTAGCCGTCCCCTGCCACGCGTTGCTGTGGCCCAGTCTGGTGATCTGGAAAATAAAGTAATATGATATGTAATTCCTTTATGCTTGTGGGTAAACAGTATTTCTTGTTGTTTCTTTGTCAGTGTAGATGTGGAGATTGTCTGATTTGCCTACTCTGGAACATGCAACATATAATTGTCCTTCTTTAAGGGTCCCTTTCAAATCTATGATACTATGTGTGTGTGTGAATCATATCTATATCTATGACTGGATGGCTCTTTGTCAGGAGGGCTTTGATTACATTTTCTTGCCCTGGTGAAGGGAGTTGGACTGGATGGGCTTAAGTATTTTCTGTTGGTCATGGGGGTTCTGTGTGGGAAATTTGCCCCGATTCTGTCATTTGTGGGGTTTAGAATACTCTTTGATTGTAGGTGAAATGTGAATCCCAGGGACTACAACTCCCAAATGTCAAGGTCTATTTCCCCCAAACTCCACCTGTGTTCATATTTGGGCGTGTTGAGTGCTTGTGCCAAGTTTGGTCCAGATCCATCATTGTTTGAGTCCACAGTGCTCTCTGGATATAGGTGAACTGCAACTCCCAAACTCAAGGTCAATGCCCACCAAACCCTTCTAGAGTTTTCTGTTGGTCACGGGAGTCCTGTATGCTACGTTTGGTTCAATTCCATAATTGGTGGAGTTCAGAATGGTCTGATTGTAGGTGAACTATAAATCCCAGCAACTACAACTCCCAAACTCAAGGTCAATGCCCACCAAACCCTTCTAGAGTTTTCTGTTGGTCATGGGAGTCCTGTATGCTACGTTTGGTTCAATTCCATAATTGGTGGAGTTCAGAATGGTCTTTGATTATAGGTGAACTATAAATCCCAGCAACTACAACTCCCAAGTGTCAAAATCAATTTTTGAGTGATGGTTGTTCCTTGGGTTAGTAGCTGTCTTGTGGCCAATTTTGGTGGCAATTTGTCCAGCAGATGTTGAGTTATGATGTCACTCAAAATGAACAGAGCATTTATATAGATAGATAGATAGATAGATAGATAGATAGATAGATAGATAGATAGCAGTTCATGATGGAATGCACCCCATTTCCCTTCACCTGGGAACCCAAACCAACCACATCTCTACCATCCCAATTGTGCCTTAAGGCTTGGGACCTTTCACAGGAGAGGACTTCAACAGGAGCACAAAGGACTAAAGAATAGCCCTCTGCCCCTGTCCAAAAAGAATCATTGTGCCCCATAGGCCAGGACGATGCACATTTCCATAAAGAGAGAATCCTGAGAAAGGCTGATATCATCACATGACAACAGTTTGCAGAGTCTTGTTGCAGGACTTTGCATCACTTTTGCTCATGCCCCAACAACACTTTTCTGAGTGAGTTGTAACTCATCACAAGTTGCACTCTCAATACGCAATCTGCTTGTAGTTTGGGCGACTTCCTGAATGGGAGATTCCCCTCTGCACGATTGCATCAGAGGTTCACGTTGGACATGCAATATTAGGTTCTTTCCTCCCTTCTGTGATTGCAATGCTCACTAAAGAGCAGGAAGAACGAGTAGAAGGAGGCACAGAACGAGCTTGTAAAACTGGCAGGGTTAAAGCAAAGGGATTTGATTCGTCCATGCGCAAGATCAATCAGCGAAATGCACCACTTTAGGGAATGGTCTGATCTGGAGATGTTATAGCTTGAGTACAAAAAGCAGGGAGGAAGCCAGACTCAGAAAATGGATTTAGATACTTTTGAACAAGATTCAAGAAGGTTGTGGGTTCCAGGGTTATGACATTTATATGTTCTACAAAAGCTTGGCGTCGGAGTGGTTGGATTCGGAATTTAATTGCTTTCAGTGAGAGTTATTAAAAACCCCAAGTACTCCAAGTCTTCTTTAGGAGAGAAGTGTATAGCCAGTATTGTTATGTCCTCTAACGTTTGACAGATGAAAACTGGGACATCTGGGGCCATGTAGCATCCCACTGTGGCCAAGATAGAAAATGTTATTGACAAGGGGAGACTTTGCACTGTTGAAGGGCTATGGAATCGAAGGAGTTGTAGTCTTACAAGGTCTTTAATCTTCCCTACCAAAGAGTGTGTTGGGAGAGTGGGCTTATTAACAAAAAAACTTTCCCCATGCAAAGTAACTTATTAGCAGTAGCAACAGTAATCCAAAGTGATACAAAGAACAAAAACACAAATAAAGTTCAACCTTCACAATGGAGCTTCACACACGAGGCCTTCTCCTACTAAGGCAGTGGTTCTCAACCTTCGTAATGCCGCGACCCCTTAATACAGTGCCTCACGTTGTGGTGACCCCCAACCATAAAATTATTATTATTGCTACTTCCTAATTATAATTGTGTTACTGTTATGAATCACAATGTAAAAAATCTGAAATGCAGGATGTATTTTCATTCACTGGACCAAATTTGGCACAAATACCCAAAAACAGCACTCCATGCCGTCATGTCAGCTACATGACCTTGGAGGTGTCTATGAACAACACCGGCTCTTTGGCCTAGAAATTGAGCACCAACTCCCAGAGTTGGACACAACTGGACTTAATGTCAGGGGAAAACTTTTACCTTACGTTATCCAATACACCCAAATTTGAATACTGGTGGGGTTGGAGGGAAAATTGATTATGTCATTTGGAAGTTGTCGTTGCTGGGATTTATAGTTCACCTACAATTAAAGAGCATTTTGAACTCCACCAATGATGGAATTGGACCAAACTTGGCACACAGAACTCCCACAACCAACGAAAAATACTGGAATGGTCTGGTGAGCACTGACCTTGAGTTTGGGAGATGTAGTTCACCTGCATCCAGAGAGCATTGCAGACTCACACAATGATGGATCTGGTCCACACTTGGCACAGATACTCAATATGCCCCAATGTGAACACTGGTGGAGTTTGTTGAAAATAGACCTTGACATTTGGGATATGCAGTTGCTGGGATTTATAGTTCACCTGCAACGAAGAGCCCTCGCTTGCTCCGCACCCCTGCCGGCCGGCGGGAGAGCGGAGCAGCCGAGGGCGCCTGGAGAAGGCCTTGCTCCCAAGGCCCTCGCCTGCTCCGCCCCCCCGCCGGCTGGCGGGAGAGCGGAGCAGCCGTGGGATTTATAGTTCACCTGCAACAAAGAGCCCTCGCTTGCTCCGCACCCCTGCCGGCCGGCGGGAGAGCGGAGCAGCCGAGGGCGCCTGGAGAAGGCCTTGCTCCCAAGGCCCTCGCCTGCTCCGCCCCCCCCCCCCGCCGGCCGGCGGGAGAGCGGAGCAGGCAAGGGCGCCTGGAGAAGGCCTTGCTCCACAAGGCCCTCGCCTGCTCCGCCCCCCCGCCGGCTGGCGGGAGAGCGGAGCAGCCGAGGGCGCCTGGAGAAGGCCTTGCTCCCAAGGCCCTCGCCTGCTCCGCCCCCCCCCCCCGCCGCCCAGGGAGAGCGGAGCAGGCAAGGGCACCTGGAGAAGGCCTTGCTCCAAAGGCCCTCGCCTGCTCCGCCCCCCCACCGGCCGGCGGGAGAGCAGAGCAGGCGAGGGGCGCCCAAGGAGCCACTCACCCATCCCTCACCTCCTTCTGCCATCAGAAGGAAGCAAGGGACAGGCAGATGGCTTCGCGTGTGGCCTAGCCGCCCGCGGAGCCGCTCGCCCGTCCCTCGCCTCCTTCTGCCATCAGAAGGAGATGAGGGACAGGCGGATGGCTTCACGCGGGGGAATGCCAGTGGCGCAGGGGGTCGGCCGCCATTTTGGAGGGGGCGTGGCCAGCCAATGCGGCTTCGCGACCCCTAGAAAATGGCCAAACGACCCCCTGAGGGGTCGCGACCCCCAGGTTGAGAACCGCTGTACTAAGGGTTCTCTCAGACTGAGGCCTTTCTGCCACTGAGGCCTTCTCCTACTGAGGGCTCTCTCAGACTGAGGCCTTTCTCCCACTGAGGCCTTCTCACTCTGAGGGTTCTCCCAGACTGAGGCCTACTAACATAGAAGCCTTCTCTCTCAGGCTGAGGCATTAACAAAAGACCTTCCCCATGGAAAGTAACTTATTAGCAGTAGCAACAGTAGCCCAAAGTGATACAAAGAACAAAAACACAAATAAAGTTCAACCTTCACACTGGAGCTTCACACACAAGGCCTTCTCCTACTGAGGGTTCTCTCAGACTGAGACCTTTCTCCCACTGAGGCCTTCTCACACTGAGGGCTCTCTCAGACTGAGGCCTTTCTCACACTGGGGCCTTCTCACACTGAGGGCTCTCTCGGATTGAGGCCTTTGTCCCACTGAGGCCTTCTCACACTGAGGACTCTCTCAGACTGAGGCCTACTAACATAGAAGCCTTCTCTCTCAGATTGAGGCATTAACAAAAGACCTTCCCCATGCAAAGTAACTTATTAGCAGTAGCAACAGTAACCCAATGTTATACAAAGAACAAAAACACAAATAAAGTTCAACCTTCATACTAGAGCTTCACACATAAGGCATTCTCCTACTGAGGGTTCTTTCAGACTGAGGCCTTTCTCTCACAGAGGCCTTCTCACACTGAGGACTCTCTCAGACTGAGGTCTTTCTCCACTGAGGCCTTCTCACACTGAGGGCTCTCTCAGACTGAGGCCTTTCTCCCATTGAGGGCTTCTCACAGTGAGGGCTCTCTCAGACTGAGGCCTACTAACACAGAAGCCTTCTCTCTCAAATTGAGGCATTAACAAAAGACCTTCCCCATGCAAAGTAACTTATTAGCAGTAGCAACAGTAGCCCAAAGTGATACAAAGAACAAAAACACAAGTAAAGTTCAACCTTCACACTGGAGCTTCATACACGAGGCCTTCTCATACTGAGGGTTCCATCTAGAAACTAAAATCAACCCAAGAAGGTTTGATCAACACGGTTTCCCTGCTTGTGAATGGCACACAACACAATGCAGTTTTCTTGTAAACAACATGAATTGTTTACAATGTTAATACTCATAGAGCAGTGGCGTCCAACTCATTTTCATTGAAGGCCATTGAGGGTTTTTTTTCCCCATGGGACTTAGCCATACAGCCTGGAAAACTCACAGCAACCTAGCTATTGAAATTCATGACTTCTGTTGGAAATTACCATAGATTTGCCCTGGAGATTTAGAACATTCCTAGAAAGGAATCCTCTGTAGGAACTTTCTAGGTCCTCCAACACAACACTATGGTAACTTCCTGTAGAAGCTCTGCCTGGAGGACATAGAAAATTCCTAGAGAGGATATATTTTGCTAGATGTGAGTAGGTGAAACCATCTGATACTCATCCCACTGGAGTCATTCTGTAAACTCCAGGAAAGACATTTAATCTTTTGATATTTTCTCTGTTCTCCAACACTATTCTATAGTACTTACTTACTTAGGTGATCCCTCGTTTTCCGAGGATGATTGTCTTCCAATATTCTTGTGGGTCCGTATGTTGGTGTGGAGCCCTATTCTTGCTCTGCATCTTCTTCCGCAGTGAGGGCATCGGTTTCCAGGTGGAAGGAAGTCTCGGTCGGGGTTGGCTTGACGCGCCTTCCTCTTGGCACGCTTCTCCCTTTCACCCTCCATTCGTGCCTCCTCAAATTCTGCAGCACTGCTGGACACAGCTGACCTCCAGCTGGAGCGGTCAAGGGCCAGGCCTTCCCAGTTCTCAGTGTCTATGCCAGAGTTTTTAAGGTTGGTAACTGCTGGTGGAAGAACATTATAGAAATGCCTATTTTGACATGGGAAGAATTCACACAAAAGCTAGAAAATGAGAATGATTTATTGAGAAATGAGGAAGCTCATTGGACTGGATTGGGACTCTAAGTGGGACAGGTTTGGCCCAGGGCCTGAGGTTCCCACTTAGTCCAAAGTTACCCAAGTGCAATCTTATTTATTATCTCAAAAGTGGAGGACGGCAATATCTGACATTGATGGATCTCAGGACAGGGAGGCCACTGTTGATGGATTGCCTACCAGCCTTTGGAAAGCATCATGATTTATAGCGTGTGACCTTCTCCCAGCAGGCACTGGAGGCTTCATCTCACCTTCTCCGGCCTTTGCTGTGACCTTCAGGGGCAAATCAATCAGCTGATTAATGTAGAATAACAATGATCTTCTCCAACAAAGGGACGTTTCAAACAGGTTGGAAACCAAGGTTCGTCTCCTTCCGCATCTTCCAACAGAAGCTGGAAACCCAGAAGGAAAATGGGCATCAATGGGGACATCCCATACTGCAGAAGACCCAAAGTTCAACCCCCAGCCTCTCTGGTCGAAAGATGCAGAGCATGAGAAAGGACTCTGCTGAAAAAGGACTCTGGAGATCACCATCGGAGGGATAGACTGTTGGTCTGACTCATAGAATCATAGAATCAAAGAGTTGGAAGAGACCTCATGGGCCATCCAGTCCAACCCCTTTCTGCCAAGAAGCAGGAATATTGCATTCAAATCACCCCTGACAGATGGCCATCCAGCCCCTGTTTAAAAGCTTCCAAAGAAGGAGCCTCCACCACACTCCGGGGCAGAGAGTTCCACTGCTGAACGGCTCTCACAGTCAGGAAGTTCTTCCTCATGTTCAGATGGAATCTCCTCTCTTATAGTTTGAAGCCATTGTTTTGCGTCCTAGTCTCCCAAGGAAGCAGAAAACAAGCTTGCTCCCTCCTCCTCCCTGTGGCTTCCTCTCACATATTTATACATGGCTATCATGTCTCCTCTCAGCCTTCTCTTCTTCAGGCTAAACATGCCCAGCTCCTTAAGCCGCTCCTCATAGGGCTTGTTCTCCAGACCCTTGATCATTTTAGTCGCCCTCCTCTGGACACATTCCAGCTTGTCAATATCTCTCTTGAATTGTGGTGCCCAGAATTGGACACAATATTCCAGGTGTGGTCTAACCAGAGCGGAATAGAGCATGGGGAGCATGACTTCCCTGGACCTAGACACTATGCTCCTATTAATGCAGGCCAAAATCCCATTGGCTTTTTTTGCCGCCACATCACATTGTTGGCTCATGTTTAACTTGTTGTCCACGAGGACTCCAAGATCTTTTTCACACGTACTGCTCTCGAGCCAGGCATCCCCCATTCTGTATCTTTGCATTTCGTTTTTCCTGCCAAAGTGGAGTATCTTGCATTTGTCACTGTTGAACTTCATTTTGTTAGTTTTGGCCCATCATCTCTCTAATCTGTCAAGATCGTTTTGAATCCTGCTCCTGTCCTCTGGAGTCTTGGCTCTCCCTCCCAATTTGGTGTCGTCTGCAAACTTGATGATCCTGCCTTCTAGCCCTTCATCTAAGTCATTAATAAAGATGTTGAACAGGACCGGGCCCAGGACGGAACCCTGCGGCACTCCACTCATCACTTCTTTCCAAGATGAAGAGGAAGCATTAGTGAGCACCCTCTGGGTTCGTCCACTTAACCAATTACAGATCCACCTCACCGTAGTTGTGCCTCGCCCACATTGGACTAGTTTCCTTGCCAGAAGGTCATGGGGGACCTTGTCAAAGAAGGCCTTCCTGAAATCCAGGTACGCTCCATCCACGGTCATTCCCCGCATCTACCCAGCTTGTAACTCTATCGAAAAAGAGATCAGATGAGTCTGGCATGACTTGTTTTTGATAAATCCATGTTGACTATTAGCGATGACCGCATTTGTTTCTAAGTGTTTGCAGACCACTTCCTTAACAATCTTTTCCAGAATCTTGCCTGGTATCGACGTGAGGCTCAAGATAAGGAAGCTTCCTGTGGGCAAGTGTCATGGCTTGAATTCCTGGCACCTCCGGACAAAGTTGTAAACTCTACAACTTCTTTCTATAAAATGAGTAGAAGTGTATAACTTACTTGATTCAGTCCCAGCACCTTCGCAGGCACATTCGGTGAAGACATCTAAGAGAGCCGTCTCCATGGGTATTCCCAGAGTGTGGTAATCCCTTCCACTAAGTCATCCTTCCCTTTGCTCTTCTTCCACAAGTAATTACGTTCTTAGGCGATCCCTCATTGTCCGAGTAAGATTGTCATCCAAGATCGGTGTCCTGGCGGTGGGTCCGTAAGTGACTGTGGAGCCCTATTCTTGACCTGCATCTTCTCCAGCAAGTGAGGGCATCGGTTTCCAGGTGGAAGGCGGTCCCGGCTGGGTTTGTTTAATGACAGGCCGAGCTTCTCGTATGCTTCTGCGAAGGTGTTTAGAGTGGCTTGTAGGTCTTCTTCTGAATGTGCACAGAAGACGTTGTCATCAGCATACTGGAGTTCTATAACAGATGTTGTTGTAATCTTGGTTTTGAGAACACAGAAATGCTGGACCACTCTGACCACCACCATGTCAGGCTACACAGAGAAGCCATTGGAATCCACAAGCATGTGGACTATTTCAACAGAAAGGAGGAAACCATGAAAATGAGCAAAATCTGGCTATAGGATTAAAAAACTCTAAAATTATAACAGTAAAACAACACTCAAACACAGGGGAACTCCAGAGAGGATACAATCAGGGACAGCTGATCACCGGGCTGGTAGCACAACTGATTAATCAGCTACAATAAATCACTGCTGACTGAAAAGTGGCAAGTTCGACACCCGAGTTGGGGTTGAGCGCTCGACTGTTAATAGCTGTTAAAAACAATAGCTGTTAAAAAAAATGCTCAGCTCACTGTTGACCTAAGCAGTTTGAAAACAGCTGTGAGCTGTGAGTAGAAAAATTAGGAATTGTTTAAAGCGGGGAGGCTAATTTATGACACTACTAGCTGTCCCCTGCCACGCGTTGCTGTGGTTAGTCTGTTGATCTGGAAAATAAAGTAATGAGAAAGTGTTGGGTTCTAATATATGTAATTTCTTTATGCTTGTGGATAAAGAGTATTTCTTTCTGTTTCTTTGTCAGTGTTGATGTGGAGAGTGTCTGGTTTGCCCACCCTGGAACATGCAAGATATCCTTGTCCTTCTTTAAGGGTCCCTTTCAAATCTATGATACTATATCGGTGTGTGGGTGAATCATATATGTATATATGTGCATGTGTGTATGTGTGTGTCTGGATGGCTCTTTGTCAGGAGGGCTTTGATTACATTTTCTTGCCCTGGTGAAGGGAGTTGGACTGGATGGCCTTAAGTATTTTCTGTTGGTCATGGGGGTTCTGTGTAGGAAATTTGCCCCGATTCTGTCGTTTGTGGGGTTTAGAATACTCTTTGATTGTAGGTGAAATGTGAATCCCAGGGACTACAACTCCCAAATGTCATGGTCTATTTCCCCCAAACTCCACCTGTGTTCATATTTGGGCGTATTGAGTGCTTGTGCCAAGTTTGGTCCAGAACCATCATTATTTGAGTTCACAGTGCTCTCTGGATGTAGGTGAACTACAACTCCCAAACTCAAGGTCAATGCCCACCAAACCCTTCCAGTATTTTCTGTTGGTCATGGGAGTTCTGTGTGCCAAGTTTGGTTCAATTCCATTGTTAGTGGAGTTCAGAATGCTCTTTGGTGAACTATAAATCCCAGCTACCACAACTCCCAAATGACAAAATCATAATTTTTTTTCAGTGATGGTCACTCCTTGTGTTGTGAGACGTTTTGTTGCTAAATTTGGTGTGATTTCGTTCATTGGTTCTTTTGTTTTTAAGGTACTCATTATGCACAGAGCATTTATATATATATAGATTAAAATACCGGAGAAGCAAGGAGGAAATGCTACAATCAAAAAGGCTCGGTGTCATAATAATAATAATAATAATAATAATAATAATAATCTTTATTTATAACCAGCCACCATCTCCTAAAGGGGACTCGGGGCAGCTAACATGAGGCCAAGCCCAAAATAATGCAACATAATAAACACACAATAACATAGTGGACGAATCGAGCAACCTCAAGGATCCGATGGAAGAACTGCTTAATGGCCTCTGTCTGTCTGTATGTCTTGTATGTCAAAAACGGCATTGAATGTTTGCCATGTACAGGCCTGTAGCGAGGGGGGGGGGGGTTTTAGGGGTTCAACCCCCCCCCAAATTTTTCAGGTAAAAAAAAACCTGGTTTACTCATGAATTTTAACTGGTTAACCAAATCCCCATGCTAAGTCTATGAGATGCAAAAAATTAATAGTCCCTCCAGAACTGTAAGCACTATCTCAAGCAAATATTGAACATTATTATTATTATTATTATTATTATTATTATTATTATTATTATTATTATTTACTGTATTTGTATACCACCTTTCTCAGCCTATCGGCGACTCAAGGCGGTTTCCAACAAAACAGTATACATAGTATCATAATACAATTTAAAAACATTAAAATTACATAAATCACAACAGCAATAAAAACAACATCATTGGCGTCTCCTTATTGTCAAGCATTGTCCAATTCCATCGTCAGTTATCCGTTCCTATATCAGTTATCTGTATCCGTTACTCTGTGTTTGTGAACGCTTGCTCAAACAGCCATGTTTTGAGTTGCTTCCGAAACATTAAGAGGGAGGGAGCAGATCTAATCTCTCTGGGGAGGGCGTTCCATAGCCGGGGAGCCACCACTGAAAAGGCCCTGTCTCTAGTCCCCGCCAAACATACCTGTGATGAAGGTGGGGCCGAGAGCAGAGCCTCTCCGGACGATCTCAAGGTCCTAGATGGTTCATAAGGGAAGATACGTTCGTACAGGGAAGTTGGGGCAGAACCGTTTAGGTCTTTAAAGGCTAGAACTAGCACTTTAAATTTATTCACACTGTCATTACTTGCAGCAATAGCCGATATAGTGAAGCAACCAAGTAGGGAGGGGTGTTGAATGCTCTCATTAAGGAGGCCAGACTTGGTGGAGGTGGTTGACAGGGGTGGAGCTGCAGGCTATTGAAGGCTGCTCTGCCCCTTGAAGATGTGCTCTTTGCTTCAGCGTGAGCTAGGAGGCAGGTTTCAACCCCCCCCCCTGAAAATTTCAACACCCCCCCCCCGAAAATTTCAACCCCTCCCGAAATTTTTTTCTGGCTACGGCCCTGGCCATGTATATGTGTATGAGTCCCCTTTGGGGTGAGAAGGGCAGAATATATATCTATAAAAAAGTAAATAAAAACCTCTCAACAAAGGATTCCCCAGGCCGTAACAAGCCACACCTAAAAACTGTCAGGGCATCAAATGCTAATCAAGGTGGCCAGTTGAAACATTCACACCTGGCTCCAACAGACAGGAGTTATTTCTCCTACCCTGGACTTTCCACAGATACATACACCCAATTTTCCTAGTTTCCAACAGACTTCACAACCTTTAAGGATGCTTTTCATAGATGCAGGTGAAACGTCAGGAGAGAATGCTTCTAGAACAGTGTTTCTCAACCTGGGGGTCGGGACCCCTGGGGGGGTCACAAGGGGTTGCCAGAAGGGTCACCAAAGACCATTAGAAAACACAGTATTTTCTGCTGGTCATGGGGGTTCTGTGTGGGAAGTTTGATCCAATTCTGTCACTGGTGGGATTCAGAATGCTCTTTGATTGTAGGTAAACTATAAATCCCAGCAACTACAGCTCCCAAATGTCAAGGTCTATTTTCCCAAAATTGCACCAGTGTTTTTGGGCATATTGAGTATTTGTGCCAGGTTTGGTCCAGAGCTATCACTGTTGAAGTCCACAGTGCTCTAGATGTAGGTGAACTATAACTCAAGGTCAATGCCCACCAAACCCTTCCAGTATTTTCTGTTGGTCATGGGGAGTTCTGTGTACCAAGTCTGGTTCAATCCCATTGTTGGTGGAGTTAAGAATGCTCTTTGATTGTAGATGAACTATAAATCCCTGCAACTACAACTCCCAAATGACCAAATTAATCCCGCCCAACCCCACCAGTATTCAAATTCAGGCATATTGGGTATTTGTGCCAAATTTGGTCCAGTGAATGAAAGTACATCATAACAGTAGTAACATTACAGTTATGAAGTAGCAACGAAAATAATTTTATGGTTGGGGGTCACCACAACATGAAGCACTGTATTAAGGGGTCGCAGCGTTAGGAAGGTTGAGAACCCCTGTTCTAGAACATGGCCATATAGCCCGGAAAACCTACAGCAACCCAGTGATTCCGGCCATGAAAGCCCTTGACAATACATTTCAAAAATGCTAAATATCCAAACTAGATCCGAATCAAGGGTATTTCCGCATCAAATGCACAAGTCTAAGTCATACAAAGTGATGCAACTTCTCAGCTGACTCAGGTTTCCAGGACAGAAGTGTAACTCCACCTCTCCCTTATTGAACAAATCAAAACAAGCAACTGGGTGAAATCCAGCCTTCCAGTCCAGGACAAGAGATTACATAAGTCATTGTGAAATTTCTGCCCTTTGCTCCAAGTGAGAAGAGGATATAAACCCAGCAGGATCACCGCTCGGATTAAAAGAAGAGGAAGAGCTCTCAACCGGTGAAACCAAGATGGAGCTTCTCCCAAGCTTCTCCATTGAGACGTGGTCACTTCTGGTTGTCTTGCTGGGACTTCTATTGCTGTACGTATTCCTTGAATTAATTGTTTGTATCACATCATTTTGGAAGTTTTTATTAACATTAATTGACTGCGAGGAAATTGCAGATGGTGAGATACATGAAAGGGGCAGAACTTTGTCTTCCTCAAACCCATCATTGTGCATATAATTCTTTGCAACTACCCTGTATTGAATCAACTTTGCTACCTTCCTGTGTTAGACAGTGCTTGGAAAGTTACTTTCTAGTGATAGGATCTTTAGTTTCATGAGTCATAGTAGTGTCTGGAAAAAACAATTGCTTCTGGAATGTATTGTTGAAGGCATTCATGGCTGGAATCACTGGGTTGTTGTAGGTGTTTCAGGCTGTAAGGCCATGTTCTTGAAGCATTCTCTCCTGATGTTTCACCTGCATCTCACAACCTCTGAGACCTCACAACTTCTGAGGATGCCTGTCATAGATGCAGGCGAAACATCAGGAGAGAATGCTTCTAGAACATGGCCACACAGCCCAAAAAACCTACAACAACCCAGCTTTTGGAATGCTTCTGGAGCATGGCTGTACATTATCCAGAGTTTTGGAGTGAGATGTCATTTGTATTCAGCTCTATCAATCCTTCCCACCTGTTCAGGCTAAACATGCCCAGCTCCTTAAGCCGCTCCTCATAGGGCTTGTTCTCCAGACCCGTGACTAAAATGATCAAGAGACCTCATGGGCCATCCAGTCCAACCTCCTGCCAAGAAGCAGGAATATTGCATTCAAATCACCCCTGACAGATGGCCATCCACCCTCTGTTTAAAAGCTTCCAAAGAAGGAGCCTCCACTACACTCCAGGGCAGAGAGTTCCACTGCTGAACAGCTCTCACAGTCAGAAAGTTCTTCCTCATGTTCAGATGGAATCTCCTTTCTTGTAGTTTGAAGCCATTGTTTCGCGTCCTAGTCTCCAGGGAAGCAGAAAGGAAGCTTGCTCCCTCCTCCCTGTGGCTTCCTCTCACATATTTATACATGGCTATCATATCTCCTCTCATCCTTCTCTTCTTCAGGCTAAACATGCCCAGCTCCTTAAGCCGCTCCTCATAGGGCTTGTTCTCCAGACCCTTGATCATTTTAGTCACCCTCCTCTGGACACATTCCAGCTTGTCAATATAACTCTTGAATTGTGGTGCCCAGAATTGGACACAATATTCCAGGTGTGGTCTCACCAGAGCAGAATAGAGGAGTACCTCATCTGTGGAACTCTCTGCCCAGTGACATTAGATTGGCCCCCCATCCCTCTTGTCCTTTAGAATGAAACTCAAAACCTGGCTTGAATTGTGGTGCCCAGAATTGGACACAATATTCCAGGTGTGGTCTATCCAAAGCAGAATAGAGGGGTACCTCATCTGTGGAACTCTCTGCCCAGTGACATTAGGACTACCTTTACCTTTACTTATCATATCTCCTCTCAGCCTTCTCTTCTTCAGGCTAAACATGCCCAGCTCCTTAAGCCGCTCCTCATAGGGCTTGTTCTCCAGACCCTTGATCATTTTAGTCGCTCTCCTCTGGACACATTCCAGCTTGTCAATATAACTCTTGAGTTGTGGTGCCCAGAATTGGACACAACATTCCAGGTGTGGTCTATCCAAAGAAGAATAGAGGGGTACCTCATCTGTGGAACTCACTGCCCAGTGACATTAGATTGGCCCCAGTCCCTCTTGCCCTTTAGAATTAAACTCAAAACCTAGTTATGGGGCCAAGCGTTGGAACGGTAGAGCCAGCCATTTAGAACGAGACCCAATTTGTGTGGATGACAATGGACTGACCTGGACTATCATTCCAAACCTGCGTGATTTAACAACACATTAAAGCAATTGTTAGAATGGTTTAAAACCACACTTGGAAAGTTTTCTTGTTTACCGTATGTTGTTTACACTTATAAAAGACCATTATGGGATAAATGGCTGTTGAAATAATTCAGTGCAAAAATGATACAGGTTATAAAACCTTCCTTTTTCAAAGGAAGTATTGGGTGGGTGGTGGGTGGGAGAAGAAGAACTCGGCTAACTAAACTTGACAGGTTTGGTGTAAGGATGGCTCAGGAATAGGTAGGCGTACTCTGAACGCAGGAATTATCACATGAAATGGAGAAGAGAAACAGCGAGAGCATCGGGGACTGGCTCCTCTTACTTCTGGAGGGGAGACAAATCCACTTTGGGTTTTAGTCCGAACTTGGGATGTGTTTTCCTGTCACAGTGATCCCTCTATTTATATAAATAAAAATGTAATGTTCGTTTGTGGGGTTAACAGAACTCAAAAACTACTGGACAAATTGAAACCAAATTTGGACACAAGACACCTAACAACCCACTCAAAAAATTGATTTTGTCATTTGGGAATTGTAGTTGCTGGGATTTATAGTTCACCTACAACCAAAGAGCATTCTGAACCCCACTAACGATGGAATTGAACCAAACTTGGCACACAGTTCTCCCATGACCAACAGAAAATACTGGAAGGATTTGGTGGGCAGTGTCCTTTGGTTTTGGAGTTGTAGTTCACCTACATCCAGAGAGCACTGTGGACTCAAACAATGATGGATCTGGACCAAACTCTATACAAATACTCAATATGCCCAAACGTGAACACTGGTGGAGTTTGGGGAAAATAGAATCTTGACATTTGGGGGTTGTAGTTGCTGGGATTTATAATTCACCTACAATCACAGAGCATTCTGAACCCCACTAACGATGGAATTGAACCAAACTTGGCACACAGTTCTCCCATGGCCATCAGAAAATACTGGAAGGATTTGGTGGGCAGTGTCCTTTGGTTTTGGAGTTGTAGTTCACCTACATTCAGGGCACACTGTGGACTCAAACAATGATAGATCTGGACCAAACTCTACACGAATACTCAATATGCCCAAATGTGAACACTGGTGGAGTTTGGGGAGAATAGAATCTTGACACTTGGGGGTTGTAGTTGCTGGGATTTATAATTCACCTACAACAGTGGTTCTCAACCTGGGGTCCCCAGATGTTTTTGGCCTACAACTCCCAGAAATCCCAGCCAGGTTACCAGCTGTCAGGATATCTGGGAGTTGAAGGCCAAAAACATCTGGGGACCCCAGGTTAACCACTGACCTACAATCACAGAGCATTCTGAACCCCACTAACGATGGAATTGGGCCAAACCTCACACACAGAACCCCCATGTGGACCACAGCAACGTGAGGCAGGGGATGGCTAGTAAATAATAAATAATAAATATTTGCAGCCAAGCACCTCTCCTCTAGAGTAGAAAAAACAGGTAAGAAGCCTCCTTAAAGTGTATGCCTGTCTACAGCTAAGCGCCTCTCCTCTAGAGTAGAAACAGCTTAATAACAACAACAACAACAACAACAACAACATTTTATTTATATTCTGCCCTTGTCACCCCGAAGGGGACTCAAGGAGGATCACAGTACATATACATGGCAAACATTCAATGCTGCTTCGTATAGACAATACACAGACAGACAGAACAGAAGGAGGTGGTTTGTTTCAACTGTTTTTGGTCCCATGGAAGGTTGGGCTCGAGTCCAGGGGGTACTGTTGCTCTATCCTCTATGACGAAGAGCCGTCAGGACTTCTTCCTTTTGGTCGCCTAGCATTTCCTGATCTTCTTTCTTTATGACATCGTAAAACTCCTCCCCTGCTTTTAGCGGTACCTAATTTCGCTAATCACAGCTAAAGCTGTTTTCGAATTGCTTAGGTAAACAATGAGCTAGGCTGACAGTTGGCAGCTCACGCCAACCCAGGGCTTCAAACTTGCAACTTTTTGGTTGAGAGATCTTATAATTGCTGATTTTTATTTATTTGTCATGTCAGGGCAACCAGTCAATTGTATTACATTTCTAACAGAACAAAACAAACAAACAGACAAAATACAAAATTTGCGAGTTTGGTAGTTGATTAAATGTCCTTTGACCACTATCTGGCCACTTGGAGTGCCTCTGGTGTTGCTTCAAGAAGAAGGTCCTCCATTGTGCATGTGGCAGAGCTTATGTTGCATTGCAGCAGGTGGTCAGTGGTTTGCTCTTCTCCACACTCGCATGTTGTGGATTCCACTTTGTAGCCCCATTTCTCAAGGTTGGCTCTGCATCTCGTGGTGCCAGAATGCAGTCTGTTCAGCGCCTTCCAAGTCGCCCAGTCTTCTGTGTGTCCAGGGGGGAGTCTCTCATTTGGTCTCAGCCATTGGTTGAGGTTCTGGGTTTGAGCCTGCCACTTTTGGACTCTCGCTTGCTGAGGTGTTCCAGTGAGTGTTTCTGTAGATCTTAGAAAACTACTTCTAGATTTAAGTTGTTGACATGCTGGCTGATAACCAAACAAGGGATGAGCTGGAGATGTCTCTGCCTTGGTCCTTTCATTATTGGCTGCCACTTCCCGGCGGATGTCAGGTGGTGCAATACCGGCTAAGCAGTGTAATTTCTCCAGTGGTGTCGGGCGCAGACACCCCGTGATAATGCGGCATGCCTCATTAGGAGCCACATTGCTGATGATTTACCCGCCGTGCTAAACCTCCGGCCCTTAAATACCTATGATGGGAAGGGGAGCCTGGCAAGCCCCCTCCTCATAATGGATCGATAGAAAACAGATCTTTCAGCAGCCTAGAGTGAAGACAGATATCTGCTCTCCCAATTTTGGGAGGCTCCCAAAAAATGGATCACTGCCCCCACCGAAAGCCGAGACACGAAACAAGTCAAGGTTTACCCAGATGGCAGAAGCCTAGTGTTGAGTTGTTGTTCTTTATTTGTTCAGTCGCTTCTGACTCTTCGTGACCTCATGGAGCTAGCATTACAGAAGTTCCTTGGCTACAAAAGTAGAGAAAAACATGTGTATTTCTTTTGTCTCCTAGGATTGTTGAAAGAACTTTAATCTGTTTGTGGGCATTTTTTTTTACTATGGTGTCCCGGGCTTTTATGAGGACCAGGAAACTATAAATCAGTCCATTGTCGAAGGCTTTCATGGCCAGAATCACTGGGTTGTTGTAGGTTTTCCCGGGCTATATGGCCATGTTCTACCTCTGAGGATGCTTGCCATAGATGCAGGCGAAACGTCAGGAGGAAAATTGCCTCCAGAACATGGCCATATAGCCCGGGAAAACCTACAACAACCCTATAAATCAGTCAATAAATAAATAAGCAACCCAAAAAGGGATCTAACTCTTTTCGCACTGAGACGCCCCTTAACAAAATGAGATATGCTTTCAGCATTGCGGCTTCGTCACTTAATTTAATGTGAAGCATAATTAAATTAGTTGTATTGTTATTAATTGCCATAACTAATCATGATAATTACTCCCATTATAATTGTTGCTAATTGATGGATAGAGCCCTACATACTGGTAGTATCAATTTAATTTCTTTATTCGTCAGATTGGTATCCCAGCTTTCTGTCCGTGAGATCAAGGCCGACAACATTTCACCTGCACTTTATATGCACACTTTAATTGTGATGGCTCAACACTATGGAATAATGGGATTTGTAGTTTCATAAGGTCTTTATGCTGATGTCTCATCAAGTTACACATCCCATAGCATTGAGCCTTGACAAAATGGTATCAAACTGCATTGATTCTGTAGTGTAGATTCGCTTCTCTAGGCATCTCTAGGTCCTCCACACAATTGTGGGATGTGCTTTGGCTGAAGGTCCAAAACATAAAAATTTGAGATGAGAAAAATAGAATTCTTATAAATAAATCATATTTCTCCAAGGATTTGGAATGGATTTGTCTCCTCTGAGAAGCATAAGGCTAACATCACTTTAATTCCAATCAAGTAGCCATGAGATCATGCCGAACGCACCTGGACTTCAAGGCCTTCTCACTAATTCTCTCAGAATTTATAGTCTGTTTTTCACTCCCTCCATTCTCAAACCTAATCTGGCTTCTTGGGAAAACTCCCCATCAGTCAAAGGCCGATTCCCAAGGGAATTGGTTTCAATATCCTTGGTTATCTGGGAACGATCACAGTCCTCTTGTCCCTGACATGTCAGAAAATTCACAGAAATCTTCAGCCACTTGCTGAGCTACAACAGCAAAGTTTTCAGAAGATATAGCTTGTCTGTAGTTGCCTTGGGCTGGATCTACACTGCCGTGTAATGCAGTTTGGAACTGCATTATATGACCAATGTAAACCCATATAATGCAGCCCAATTCACCCTCTATAGTACCATATAAGGCAGTTTAAAGGCACTGAACTGCATTAGATGCTTAGCTTAGGCGATCCCTCGTTGTCCGAGTAGGATAGTCTTCCAAGATCAGTGTACTGGTGGGTCCGGAGGTGACTGTGGAGCCCTATTCTTGACCTGCATGTTCTCCTGCAGTGAGGGCATTGGTTTCCAAGTGGAAGGCAGTCTCGGTCAGGGTTGGCTTGATGTGCCTTCCTCTTGGCACGTTTTTCTCTTTCGCCCTCCATTTGTGCCTCTTCAAATTCTACAGCACTGCTGGTCACAGCTGACCTCCAGCTGGAACGCTAAAGCGTCAGGGCATCCCAGTTCTCCGTGTCTATGCCA
Organism: Anolis sagrei ordinatus; assembly: GCF_025583915.1. Taxonomy (NCBI): domain Eukaryota; kingdom Metazoa; phylum Chordata; class Lepidosauria; order Squamata; family Anolidae; genus Anolis; species Anolis sagrei. The sequence goes on along the minus strand of NW_026847771.1, from coordinate 104,657,917 downwards.
CAGTTTTAAAGGTTGGCTTTGAGCCCATCTTTCAATCTCTTTTCCTGCCCACCAACAGTCTGTTTTCCGTTCTTGAGTTCGGAATAGAGCAACTGCTTTGGGAGACGGTGGTCAGACATCCGAACAATGTGGCCGATACAGCGGAGTTGATGGCGGAGGAGCATCGCTTCAATGCTGGTGGTCTTTGCTTCTTCCAGAATGCTGGCATTTCCCTGCCTGTCTTCCCAAGAGATTTGCAGGATTTTTCGGAGGCAGCGCTGATGGAATCATTCCAGAAGTTGCATGTGACGTCTGTAGACAGTCCACGTCTCACAGGCATAGAGCAGCGTTGGGAGGACAATGGCTTTATAAACAAGTACCTTGGTCTCCCTATGGAGGTCCCGGTCCTCAACCACTCTCTGCATCTTTCAGAAAAATCTGCACTCGCAGAGCTCAGGCAGTGTTGTATTTCAGTGTCAATGTTGACTTTTGTGGAGAGCTGGCTGCCAAGGTAGCAGAAATAGTCAACATTTTCTAATGTTACACCATTAAGCTGTATTTTTGACATTTCAGATTTTATTTTATTTATTTATTTGCAGTATTTATATTCCGACTCAGGGCGGATTACAGTGTACACATATATGGCAAACATTCAATGCCAATTAGACATACAACGTATACAGACATAGACAGAGGCTATTCTTTTCTGGCCGCCAGGGAGCTGTCGCTTTCCTCGTCCATTTGCGACACTGATGAAGTACTTCCGCATTCCCCGCATGCTTTTTTGCTGGAGTGCTTGCTGGAGTCTTTTTTATGGCCTCACAAATTAGTTAATTTAGCCTCCCCACACTTTAAGGTGGTACCTAATTTTCCTACTTGGCAGATGCAACTGTCTTTCGGGTTGCAAAGGTCGACAACAGGCTACACATAATTGGTTGGAAACCCACTCCAACCCGGGCTGGCTTCGAACCCATGACCTTTTGGTCAGAGTGATCTTAATGCAGCTGACACTCAGCCAGCTGTGCCACAATCCCGGTGCTTATATATAGCTTATATGTAGTTGCCTCAGGCTGGATCTACACTGCCATATAATGCCGTTTGGAACGGCATTATATGGCCACTGTAAACCCATATAATGCAGCCCAATTCACCCTCTATATTGCCCCCATCTATATTCCCATATAAGGCAGTTTAAAGGCACTGAATGGCATTATATGGCAGTGTAGAATCATAGAATCATAGAATCAAAGAGTTGGAAGAGACCTCCTGGGCCATCCAGTCCAACCCCATTCTGCCAAGAAGCAGGAATATTGCATTCAAATCACCCCGACAGATGGCCATCCAGCCTCTGCTTAAAAGCTTCCAAAGAAGGAGCCTCCACCACACTCCGGGGCAGAGAGTTCCACTGCTGAACGGCTCTCACAGTCAGGAAGTTCTTCCTCGTGTTCAGATGGAATCTCCTCTCTTGTAGTTTGAAGCCATTGTTCCGCGTCCTAGTCTCCAAGGAAGCAGAAAACAAGCTTGCTCCCTCCTCCCTGTGGCTTCCTCTCACATATTTATACATGGCTTTCATATCTCCTCTCAGCCTTCTCTTCTTCAGGCTAAACATGCCCAGCTCCTTAAGCCGCTCCTCATAGGGCTTGTTCTCCAGAAGAGCTCTTTGTCCCACCCTGGTCTTTCCACAGATATATAAACAGAAAAATAGAAAAAACCAGATAAAAAGATAACAGAAGGAGATAATAGGGCTTGTTCTCCAGACCCTTGATCATTTTAGTCGCCCTCTGGACACATTCCAGCTTGTCAATATCTCTCTTGAATTGTGGTGCCCAGAATTGGACACAATATTCCAGGTGTGGTCTAACCAAAGCAGAATAGAGCATGGGGAGCATGACTTCCCTAGATCTAGACACTAGGCTCCTCTTGATGCAGGCCAAAATCCCATTGGCTTTTTTTGCTGCCACATCACATTGTTGGCTCATGTTTAACTTGTTGTCCACGAGGACTCCAAGATCTTTTTCACACGTACTGCTCTCGAGCCAGGCATTGTCCCCCATTTTGTATCTTTGCATTTCGTTTTTCCTGCCAAAGTGGAGTATCTTGCATAATGCTTGTATAGACTTGTATAATGCGGTTCAATGCAGTCAAACTGCATCTATATGGCAGCATAGATGAGGCCATACTGAATGCATCAGGCACCAGCTCACATGAGAAGCTATACAAGGCCAGGTTAGTACTTGGAATGGAGACTGAAAGGGAATACCAAACATGGCAGGCTGCAATTCAGAGGAAGGAAGGAATGAAACCATTCTTGAGTATTCCTTGCTTCAGATAACCTTGCGAATTTCAATGATTCACGTTAAGCTGACAAACCTCTTGAGCAATACAATATGGATGGGTTCCTTAGTAAACAGGTTAAACACCAATAATCCCCTTATAAAGATAACATAATGAATAAGTCCAACAGATAGGTAAATTGTGAAACAAGGACTGTTCAATTCACAGTGGTCACAAAATTGAGCAATATGCAAAGAGTTCTGTATAGTCTTTTAGTGATGTCGTTGTATGTTCATAAATCAGCCTCCCACGACCGGTTTCGGCCTTTGCTTTAGGCCTTCTTCGGGTGGTCTGTAATTTTACATACATAAATACATTTTACAATTGGGGAGGCCCTTCTCTCGATCCCGCCTGCCTCACAGGCACGTTTGGCGGGGACGAGAGATAGGGCCTTCTCGGTGGTGGCGCCCCGGCTATGGAGCACCCTCCCTGTGGAGTTAGACAGGCGCCTTCCCTTATGGCCTTTCGTAAGGGCCTGAAAACATGGCTCTTCGAGATGGCCTTCAATTGAGTGCTATGTTACTGGAATTGACGACCGGAATGGACTGCGATTATGAGACGGATTATGACCCTATGATATGACGAAGCGGATTTTTAGTATAGTAGTGTTATGTAGTAGTAGAATGTTGTGTATTGTTGATTTATTGTAAGCCGTCTTTTCTATGTTGTTGTACACCGCCACGAGTCGCCCCAGGGCTGAGAGTGGCGGTCTATAAGTGCAAGAAATAAATAAATAAATAAATAAATAAATAATACATTTTACAATTGTATAGGTTGAACATAATGAAATAAAATGCATTTAGAAATACTTACAAAGTTCAGTCTTTTACATATGTTCTCATAAGAGATACTTAAATATTTTTTGCAATGGGATCTAGGTAAAAGGAACAAATTGTGGCTATTAACATTTAAACATTACATATGTCAAAATAAATGTATAACCAATATATTTCACCAAATAGGTGTATACTTACAAGATACTCTGCTTCTAAGTTTGATTCTAATTGCGAGTATGAACAGGATCTAAGGATTATCTCTATTTAAAGAGGAGAATGCACATCAGATGTAGAGGAGACAGAGAAGTTAACTTATTTACCTATCTGTTGGACTTATTCATTATGTTATCTTTATAAGGAAACCTCTTGAGCACACATACTTGACTATAGCGTGTGTACGATAAAGTTTACATAACAGGCTTTCCCTGCTAATCACCTGTACTGGCACTTCTCTCAATGCCATTTCGTTATTTTTCCCTTCGTGGTTCCTGGAGGTAGGGCTTTATATCCATGTTTGGAAACAAGGGATTGGTGGCTTCTTATCTCAACGGCCTTATGATTGCTTTGTACCAAACATTGTAGGCATGGATTGCGATGCCCTCTATCCACAGTTCCAAACAATGTTTACATGACTTCCAGCTGACTGTGGACTTATGGGCGGGAGTGGGGGGGGGGGGGTCTCATGAATTTTGTAGGATTTTCTTCAGGTCATATAAGGCATATATACAGGCATATAATGCATTGAACTGCATTATATGTTCAGTGTAGACCAGGCATGGGCAAACTTCAGCTCTCCAGGTGTTTTGGACTTCAACTCCCACCATTCCTAACAGCCGGTAAACTATGCTTCTTTAATTGGCTGGCGTCTGACCTTGACAATATTGTATTACATTATAATATTATAAATATTATATGTATATACAGTATATAATATTGTATAATATTAATAGTATATATGTGTGTGTTTGTGTATATATGTAGTTTTGCGCATGTGTTGTAATGTATTTATTTTATTTTTTGGCTTTTAAGGTATTTTTTGCTGTGTTTTTTCCGTGCTTTTATGAGTGATGGTTGCTTCTTGGCCTGATATGTGTCTTGTGTCCAAATTTGGTGTCAATCCGTCCAGTGGTTTTTGAGTTATGTTAATCCCACAAACAAACATTACATTTTTATTTATATAGATAGGTAAAGGTTTTCCCCTGACATTAAGTTTATATATTTATTTATTTCTGGTATTTATATCCCGTCTCTTCTCTACCCTGAAAGAGGGACTCAGGACGGCTTACACAGGCAACAATTCGATGCCATTACATGAACAATTAATACAATAACCATTAAACAAAAACCATAAAACCATTAAAATACATAAAATGCATAAGCCATTAATTAAACAGTATAAAATCTTAATTACCAATAAAACCGTATCCTCCTGTAAATCGCCTTTCCAGTCATGTCCGATCTTGGGAAGTAGTGTTCATCTCCATTTCTAAGCCAAAGACACCTCCTAGGTCATTTGGCCAGCATGACTGCATGGAACGCTGTTACTTTCCCGCTGGAGCTGTACTTATTGATCTACTCACATTTGCATGTTTTCGAACTGCTAGGTTGGCAGAAGCTGGGGCTAACAGCGGGAGCTCACCCTGCTCCCCGGATTTGAACCTGCGACCTTTCAAACAGCAAGTTTAGCAGCTCAGCACTTTAACCCAGTGCATTAATTCTATAATGTAGACATACCCCAAGAGAAAGCATTCACTTGCAGATCTTAAAGCTGGAGACAGTCGTATAGGGAGATAATGTCTCATTATCTCATTATAATGTCTCATTATAATGTTTCGTAAAGGCTGATCTGGCTGGGGTGGTCCATGCCTTGGTCACCTCTAGATTGGACTGCTGTAATGCGCTCTACGTGGGGCTGCCCTTGAAAACGGCTCGGAAATTCCAACTGGTCCAACGGTCGGCGGCCAGGATGTTAACTGGCGCTCCTTACAGAGAGAGGTCAACCCTCCTGTTTAAGGAGCTCCATTGGCTGCCGTTCATCTTCTGGTCCCAATTCAAGGTGCAGGTGCTCACCTACAAAGCCCTAAACGGTTTGGGACCCGCCTACCTGCGTGACCGCATCTACATATATGAACCCACACATTCCCTTTGATCATCTGCTCACGATCCCACCTGCGTCACAAGCTCGTTTGGTGGGGACGAGGGACAGGGCCTTCTTTGTGGTGGCCCCCCCGACTCTGGAACTCTCTCCCCAGGACATCAGACAAGCCCCAACGTTGGCAATCTTTAGGAAGAACCTGAAGACCTGGCTGTTCCAGTGTGCCTTTCCAGATTAGGAAACTCCTGGCATCGTGTCCCAAATGCACTTTGTTAGAGACTAGGATTGTCTGCACATTGCACCTACCTCCAAAAAAACTCTACATATCTCCTGTCAAGTTCAGCACTCTTAATTTTATCCATTACATTTGGCCCGGCCTTTTTAGATTTTAAATGCATCATGTGTCATTGTTTTTAGTGTTTATTGTCTTTGCTTGATGTTTTATTATTTGCTTATGAGTTTTACTGTTATATTTGTGTGTTGCTGTTGTTGCGGCCTTGGCCTTTGTAAGCCGCATCGAGTCCTTCGTGTGATTTTGCGGGGTATAAATAAAGTTAATAATAAATAATAATAATCTTCTCCCAATCTCTCTCTCTCTCACACCCAAACAGATATGGGATCTGGCCATTCGGTGTGTTCGGCAAACTAGGCATCCCAGGTCCCAAGCCCCTGCCTTTCTTGGGAACTCTCCTTGCGTACCGCAAAGTAAGTAATTCCTGGAAGAGCCTGTGCACCTTCTGTTTGTGAACTTTCCCGGAGCGCCCAGCTCCATCTGATGCGCCAAGGCGATTAATGGTCTTAAATGTTTTCCCCTCAGGGTTTTGTGAAGTTTGATAGCTGGTGCTTCCAGAAATATGGGCGAATCTGGGGGTAAGTGATCTTTTATTACAAGCTTGTATTTCTCAGGGAAGCCGCCGTCCTATCGTGGCAATAAACTAAGCGCAAGGAGGACATGCTCTTCCCCATCCCGCAAAAAAAGCCCTTAATCTGTAATTGGATCAGTTTGGTGGAATCTCGGGTAAAGGCTCCAGCAAGCTATCCATGTTTGTTTACCACTGGCGGTCCCTATATTCTATTGCTTACCTTATAAACCTCTGTAATCCTCTCTCCATTTCGCTCTCTCTCTCTCTCCCTCTGACTTTTATTTCATTGCAATTCTCTGCTGATTCACACAACAATCCTAACCCAGAGGAGAGTGTGGTTGGCTGGTAGTTAGCATTTGAGCTTAGTGCAAAACACCATCAGGGTAAAGTATTGTTGAAGGCTATTGTTGTGGCCGGAATCACGGGGTTGCTGTAAGTTTTTCGGGCTGTATGACCATGTTCCAGAAGCATTCTCTCCTGACATTTTGCCTATGGCAGGCACCCTCAGAGATTGTGCAGGCAAAACATCAGGAAAGAATGCTTCTGGAACATGGTATTTATTTATTTATCCATCATGTCAGGAGCAAACCAAACAGTTGTATTGCATTTTTAACAAACAAACAAACAAACAAAGCACAAAGTTTGCAAGCTTGGTAGTTGATTAAATGTCTTTTGACCAGTATGTGGCCACTTGGAGTGCCTCTGGTGTTACTATAAGAAGGTCCTCCATTGTGCATGTGGCAGGGCTCAGGTTGCATTGCAATAGGTGGTAAGTGGTTTGCTCTTCTCCGCACTCGCATGTCGTGGATTCCACTTCGTAACTCCATTTCTCTGCATCTTGTGGTGCCAGAGCGCAGTCTGCTCAGCGCCTTCCAAGTCGCCCAGTCTTCTGTGTGCCCAGGGGGGAGTCTCTCATTTGGTATCAGCCATTGGTTGAGGTTCTGGGTTTGAGCCTGCCACTTTTGGACTCTCGCTTGCTGAGGTGTTCCAGCGAGTGTCTCTGTAGATCTTAGAAAGCTATTTCTAGATTTAAGTCGTTGACGTGCTGGCTGATACCCAAACAAGGGATGAGCTGGAGATGTCTCTGCCTTGGTCCTTTCACTATTGGTGCTACTTCCCGGCGGATGTCAGGTGGTGCAATACCGGCTAAGCAGTGTAATTTCTCCAGTGGTGTAGGGCGCAGACACCCCGTGATAATGCGGCATGTCTCATTAAGAGCCACATCCACTGTTTTAGTGTAGTGAGATGTGTTCCACACTGGGCATGCATACTCAGCAGCAGAGTAGCATAGCGCAAGGGCAGATGTCTTCACTGTATCTGGTTGTGATCCCCAGGTTGTGCCAGTCAGCTTTCGTATGATATTGTTTCTAGCACCCACATTTTGCTTGATATTCAGGCAGTGCTCCTTGTAGGTCAGGGCACGGTCCAGAGTGACTCCCAGGTATGTGGGTGCGCTGCAATGCTCCAGTGGGATTCCTTCCCAGGTAATAATCCTCAGAGCTCAGGATGCTTGTCTGTTCTAGAGATGAAAGGCACATGTCTGTGTTTTAGGTGGGTTAGGGATCAGCTGGTTTTCCCTGTAATAGGCAGTAAGAGCACCTAGCGCTTTGGAGAGCTTCTGTTCTACCATCTCAAAGCTCTGGAACATGGTCATACAGCCTGAAAAACTTACAGCAATCCATCATGGTAAGTCAGTCTTCTTCAAGCCTTACCTATCAAAGGTTTTGGATTCTACTTCCCATCATCCCCAAATATACTCAGTTGGGTGTGATATGGAAGTTGTGGTCTGGTGCATTGCATTATTTATTTATCATGTCAGAAGCAAATTGAAAATACGGTTATAATGCATTTAAAAAACAAAACAAAGTTAAAAACTTGGCATTATACTAAATTATACTAAACACTTGGAATGCCTCCGGTGTCGCTATGCGAAGGTCCTCCATTGTGCATGTGGCAGGGCTCAGGCTGCATTGTAGTCAGTGGTCTGTGGTTTGGTCTCCTCCTCACTCGCATATCGCGGACTCCACTTTGTACCCCCATTTCCTAAGATTGGCTCTGCATCTCGTGGTGCCAGAGCGGAGTCTGTTCAGCACCTTCCAAGTCGCCCAGTCTTCTCTGTGCCCAGGAGGGAGTTTCAGCCACTGAGTGAGGTTCTAGATTTTTACCTGCCAAATTTGGACTCTTGCTTGCTGAGGGATTTTTTTAATTTTAAAAAATTATACTTTGCCCTTCTCATCCTGAAGGGGACTCAGGCCGGAGCACAGCATATATACAGCAAACATTCAATGCCGGGACAAGAATTCATATATGCATACATAAACATAAAAAAACATTTATCTCAATATTAAAATACACCATTTAAAACCGTCTTGGTCATCTGCCCTGTCCTGAAAGCTTGCTCCCACAGCCAAGTTATTACCATCCTTCTGAAGGACAGGAGGGAGAGGGCCGATCTGATCTCACTAGGAAGGGAGTTCCATAGCCGGGGAGCAATCACCGAGAAGGCCTTGGTCCAGTGGCTGGTCATTTGTGTAAATGTTAAACATTGATGGTGCAAGCTGGTTTTCCCTGTAATATGCAATAAGAGCATCTAAAGCTTTGGATAGCTTCTGTTTAACCATTTCAAAGCTCCTTGCTTGGGTGGTGATGGCACGATCGTCAGCATAGATGAAACTCTCTGTCCCTTCTGGCAGTGGCTGGTCATTTGTGTAACTGTTTAGCAACTTGCAGTATGCATTGCAAAAGCATTGTATGTGGGAAGAGGGTGAAACTCAGGGCGATAGCCAATCCAATAGTAATAATAATAACAACAATAATAACAAGAATATATTTTATTTCTTACCTGCTACTCCTTAAGGTTCCAGGTGGAATACAACACAGTTAAAATATATACAAGCCAGACCATTTATATATATTAAAAGACCTCAACACAAGTTTAAAACACTCATAATATTGAATGTTTTGACCCAAGAATACCACAGAATTTGACTGGAAGATCTAGAAAATACTGAAGAAGGTTGCCTCTAACGCTTCTAGATCCTTCAGTGCAAGTCCACAGTCAACTTCCAGCAGAAGTGCACCAAAGAATTGCATTTTAGGATCTAGAAAATGTCTCCAGAGAGCATATTGCTTTGGATGTGGATATGAAAAAGTGTATTGTACTTAAAACACACAGTCAACCGAATTTTTACGTATTTCTTCTTAATTCAGGATTTATGATGGCCGTCAGCCTGTAATAGCTGTCCTGGATCCTGCTATTATTAAGGCAGTGCTAGTGAAGGAATGTTACACCACTTTCACCAACCGACGGGTAAGCCTCCGTATTTTATTACATTACTACATATTATGGAGGGAGCATGGAGCCAAGGATCTTTCTGAGCGAAATTGGGGTTGGTGGAGGAATGGACAACTTCACCCCCAAATGTCAAGTGTGAGCTGATTTACACAGCTGCCACTCAGATATCTCCAAAGGCTTTTGGTAACAGAGCTTGGGGGTCCTCCTGGACTCAACGCTGTCGCTTGATGCTCAGGTGTCAGTGGTGGCCGGGAGGGCCTTTGCACAACTCAAACTTGTGCGCCAGCTGCGACCATACCTCGTGAAGTCTGACTAGGCCAGGGTGGTCCATGCCTTGGTTACATCCAAACTGGACTGTTGTAATGCGCTCTACGTGGGGCTGCCCTTGAAGACGGCCCGGAAGTTTGAACTGGTACAGCAGGCGGCAGCCAGGCTCCTTACTGGAGCAAACTATACTTACTTACTTACTTACTTTACTTACTTACTTAGGCGATCCCTCGCTTTCTGAGGATGATTGTCTTCCAGTGTTCTTGTGGGTCCGTATGTGGCTGTGGAGCCCTATTCTTGCTCTGCATCTTCTTCTGCAGTGAGAGCATTGGTTTCCAGGTGGAAGGCGTTCTCAGTCGGGGTTGGCTTGACGCTCCTTCCTCTTGGCATGTTTCTCTTTTTCACCCTCCATTCGTGCCTCTTCAAATTCTGCAGCACTGCTGGTCACAGCTGACCTCCAGCTGGAGCGGTCAAGGGCCAGGGCTTCCCAGTTCTCAGTGTCTATTCCGGAGTTTTTAAGGTTGGCTTTGAGCCCATCTTTAAATCTCTTTTCTTGTCGTCCAACATTCCGTTTTCCGTTCTTGAGTTCGGAGTAGAGCAACTGCTTTGGGAGACGGTGGTCGGGCATCCGGACAACGTGGCCGGTCCAGTGGAGTTGATGGCGGAGGAGCATCGCTTCAATGCTGGTGGTCTTTGCTTCTTCCAGCACACAGACGTTTGTCCGCCTGTCTTCCCAAGAGATTTGCAGGATTTTCCGGAGGCAGCGCTGATGGAATCGTTCCAGGAGTTGCATGTGATGTCTGTAGACAGTCCACGTCTCACAGGCATAGAGCAGGGTTGGGAGGACAATAGCTTTATAGACAAGCACCTTGGTATCCCTACGGATGTCCCGGTCCTCAAACACTCTCTGCTTCATTTGGAAAAATGCTGCGCTCGCAGAGCTCAGGCGATATTGCATTTCGGTGTCCTTACTGGAGCAAACTATAGGGAGCATACAACACCCCTATTAAAACAGCTTCATTGGCTGCCGATAAGTTGCCAAGCCAAATTCAAGGTGCAGGTCATGAACTATAAAGCCCTAAACCAGTGGTTCTCAACCTTCATGACCCCTTAATACAGTTCCTCATGTTGTGGTGACCCCCAACCATAAAACAGTAGTAATGTTGCTACTGTTATGAATCGTAATGTGGGGTTGGGGGTGGGATTGATTTTGTCATTTGGGAGTTGTCGGTGCTGGGATTTAGAGTTAACCTATAATCAAAGAGCATTCTGAACTCCACCAACAATGGAATTGAACCGAACTTGATACACAGAACTCCCATGAGCAACAGAAATTACTGGAAAGATTTGGTGTGCATTGACTTTGAGTTTTGGAGTTGTAGTTCACCTACATCCAGCGAGCACTGCGGGCTCAAACAATGATGGATCTGGACCAAACTTGACATGGATACTCAATATGCCCAAATGTGAACACTGGTGGAGTTTGGGGAAAATATGTCAGAGTGAGACCCTGGGGTCTATGCGCAGCGGAATTGAGGTTACTAGATCACACAGACACAAAACAGGACACTGCAGTCTGCCAGTTTCAGAAAATAACATCAAGTTTTTACTCAGCACATCTCTACACGTCTACTTCTCAGCGGGCTACATCATGAACTACAAAGCACAGCACAAAACAGTATTCAGAACATTGGCTTATCAGTTTCACTTTGGCTGTAAGCCGGATACTCCCTAATTCTTGCCAGACAGAGAGAACTTGTTATCTTACTTCTGTCAAGGTCTTTTCTTCTCTGCCTCTCTTTCTCTTACAACAACAATTCCAGCATACAATTGAACATAACTGAATCCATCTTGAATACATATGAACACCATTGTTAATCATATTGAAACACATTGAAAAAACATACATGCATACTTTCAATAATCCTGACAATTCCTCCTCTTTTTAAATGTGATTCTATAACTCTAATACATACATGTGGTCTGCATAACTGTAACATCTTAACTCTTAACTTTCAACATTTAATATTCACTTTAACATTTATATGCTCTTCTTAACTTCTACATTAACTTCATCATTCATTTGCTTTTTCTCAACTTCTTTGCAATCTTATAACTTCTTCAAAATAGACCTTGACATTTGGAAGTTGTGGTTGCTGGGATTTCTAGTTCACCCACAATCAAAGAACCTTCTATATCTCACCAATGATAGAATTGGGTGAAACTTCCCACACGGAACACCCATGACCAACAGAAAATATTATGCTTTCTGATTGTCTTTGGTGACCCCTCTGACACCCCCTCGTGACCCCCCCCCCAGGGGTCCCGACCCCCAGGTTGGGAAACACTGCCCTAAACAGTTCGGGCTCCACCTATCTCTGCAATCGAATCTCCTTCTGTGAACTGGCACAAGCTCTAAGATCTTCCGGGGAGGCCCTTCTCTCGGTCCCACTACCGTCTCAAGCGCGGTTGGTGGGGATGAATGAGAGGGCCTTCTCGGTGGTGGCCCCCCCCCGCCTCTGGAACACCCTTCCAAGGGAAATAAGACATGCCCCATCCCTCCCCTCCTTTCGTAAGAGCTTGAAGACCTGGTGGTTTCAACAAGCCTTTGAAAATGTTTATTATTATTATTATTATTATTATTATTATTATTATTCCTTTGTCACATCTAGAATTTTGGTGCCACTGGGATCTTGAAGTCGGCGATTTCCTTGGCGGAAGATGAACACTGGAAGAGGATGCGGACCGTGCTTTCCCCGACCTTCACCAGCGGGAAGCTGAAGGAGGCAAGGAAAAGATAAAGATGCGATTGAAATTATGACCACTGGCTGGAATCCATATCCATAGTTACAAATGTATATCCCATAGTTCTTATTAACAACCCCTACATGGTCATAATCGTGGCACCAGAGTAAGCAATGCATTGGGATCACAAAGCAAACCCAAGGAAAGGGTTGACCTCATTGGGCATCCTATCCCAAAAGCATTGCAAGAATGTGGCCAAAATGGCGATAGGAAGTGGTATGATGGGACATCAGGTCGCCATTTGGGCTTCTAGGTGGAAGGTGGTCCTGGTCAGGGTTGGCTTGACGCGCCTTCTTATTCTTGGCACGTTTCTCCCTTTCGCCCTCCATCCGTGCCTCCTCGAATTCTGCAGCACTGCTGGTCACAGCTGACCTCCAGTTAGAACGTTCAAAGGCCATGGCTTCCAGGTGGAAGTTGGTCCTGGTCAGGGTTGGCTTGGCGTGCCTTCTTATTCTTGGCACGTTTCTCCCTTTCGCCCTCCATACATGCCTCTTCGAATTCTGCAGCACTGCTGGTCACAGCTGACCTCCAGTTAGAACGTTCAAAGGCCATGGCTTCCAGGTGGAAGTTGGTCCTGGTCAGGGTTAGCTTGACGCACCTTCTTACTCTTGGCACATTTCTCCCTTTTGCCTTCCATCCGTGCCTCTTTGACTTCTGCAGCACTGCTGGTCACAGCTGACCTCCAGTTAGAGCGCTCGAAGGCTAATGCTTCCCAGTTCTCTCTCAGTGTCTATGCCACAGTTTGTAAGCTTCGCTTTAAGCCCATCTTTCAATCTCTTTTCCTATCCATCAATGTTATGTTTCCTGTTCTTGAGTTGAGAGTGTAGTATCTTCTGTGGGAGATGGTGATCGGGCATTTAGACAACGTGGCTCTGAGAAATATAATTGCTCTGGACCAAGTTAAGCTTACTTACTTACATTGGCAATCCTTCGTAGCCTGAGGATGCTGGTCCTCCAAGTCTGGTGTCTTGGCAGTGGGTCTGTGGGTGGCTGTGGAGCCCTACTCTTGATCTGTATGTTCTCCTGCAGTGAGGACATCGGTTTCCAGGTGGAAGGCGGTCCTGGTCAGGGTTGGCTTGATGCGCCTTCTTACTCTTGGCACATTTCTCCCTTTCGCCCTCCATCCGTGCCTCTTTGACTTCTGCAGCACTGCTGGTCACAGCCGACCTCCAGTTAGAGCCTGAGGATGATGGTCCTCAAAGTCTAATGTCTTGGTGGTATGTCCGTAGGTGGCTGTGGAGCCCTACTCTTGATCTGCATGTTCTCCCGCAGAGAGGACATCGGTTTCCAGGTGGAAGGTGGGCCTGGTCAGGGTTGGCTTGACATGATTTCTTCTTCTTGGCACGTTTCTCTCTTTCACCCTCCATCCGTGCCTCTTTGACTTCTGCAGCACTGCTGGTCACAGCTGACCTCTAGTTAGAGCCAGAGGATGATGATCCCCCAAGTCTGGTGTCTTGGCGGTGGGCCCGTAGGTTGCTGTGACGCCCTACTCTTGATCTGCATGTTCTCCTGCAGTGAGGACATCGGTTTCCAGGTGGAAGATGGTCCTGGTCAGGATTGGCTTGATGCGCCTTCTTCTTGGCACGTTTCTCCCTTTCGCCCACCATCCGTGCCTCTTTGACTTCTGCAGCACTGCTGGTCACAGCTGACCTCTAGTTAGAGCGCTTGAGGGCTAGTGTTTCCCAGTTTTCTCTTGGTGTCTATGCCACAATTTTTAAGGTTGGTTCGTGAGTTGGGAGTATAGCGACTGCTTTGGGAGACGGTGATCGGGCATTTGGAAAACGCGGCTCTGAGAAATACAATCGCTCTGAGCCAAGTTAAGCTTACTTACTTACTTAGGTGATCCCTCATAGCCCAAGGATGATGGTCCTCAAAGTCTAGTGTCTTGGTGGTGGGTCCCTAGGTGGCTGTGGAGCCCTACTCTTGATCTGTATGTTCTCCCGCAGTGAGGACCTCAGTTTCCAGGTGGAAGGTGGTCCTGGTCAGGGTTGGCTTGATGTGCTTTCTTACTCTTGGCATGTTTCTCCCTTTTGCCCTCCATCCGTGCTTCCTTGACTTCTGTAGCACTGCTGGTCACAGCTGACCTCCAGTTAGAACGCTTAAAGGCCAGGGCTTCCCAGTTCTCTCTCGGTGTCTATGCCACAGCTTGTAAGCTTAGCTTTAAGCCTCTCTTTCAGTCTCTTTTCCTGTCCATCAACGTTATGTTTCCTGTTCTTGAGTTGAGAGTATAGTATCTGTTGTGGGAGATGGTGATCGGGCATGTGGACAACATGGCTCTGAGAAATACATTCACTCTGGGCCAAGTTAAGTTTACTTAGGCAATCCTTTGTAGCCTGAGGATAAGTTAAGCTTACTTACTTACTTAGGCGATCCCTCATAGTCCAAGGATGATGGTCCCCGAAGTCTAGTGTCTTGGTGGTGGGTCCGTAGGTGGCTGTGGAGTCCTACTGTTGATCTGCATGTTCTCCCGCAGTGAGAACATAGTTTTCCAGGTGGAATGCGGCCCCAGTCAGGGTTGGCTTGACACGCTTTCTTCTCTTGGCACTGGCTTCCAGGTGGAAGGCAGTCCTGGTCGGGGTTGGCTTGATGCGCCTTCCTCTTGGCATGTTTCTTCCTTTTGCTCCTCCATTTGTCCCTCTTCAAATTCCTCAGCATTGCTGGTCCCAGCTGACTTCCAGTTAGAGCACTCGAGGGCCAGGGCTTCCCAGTTCTCAGTGTCGATGCCACAGTTTTTAAGGTTGGCTTTAAGCCCATCTTTCAATCTCTTTTCCTCTCCAGCAACGTTATGTTTCCTGTTCTTGAGTTGGGAGTATAGTAACTGCTATTGGGCATTCGGACAACGTGGCTCTGAGAAATATAATCGCTCTGAGCCAAGTTAAGCAAACCAGATGGTTTTGGTCCAGACATTTCCTGATGGAGGAAATTGCTGAAAACGAAAACCAAGACGCACCAGACATAAACCCACCCCACTTTGGTGTTTATCGTGATTTATCCGCCTCCCACAGGCTTTTTGGAACTCATTTGCAGGTAAGAAGGGAAGCCATCTGCAGATGCTGAAAGGTGCACCTGTCAATTTGTATTTCAGATGTTCCCCATTATAAAACACTATGGGGAGGCTCTGATGCAAAACGTTCAGAAGAAAGTGGATAAGGACGAGCCGGTGGTTGTGAAAGAGTAAGTCATTTGGACTTTGGGAGAGATCAACGTAGTTTTTTTGTCCATTCCGGATGAGCAATGGCCTTAAGACGAAATGCAAAATTCTGGTAGGGGAATAGCTGGAAAGTCAAAATAATATCGGCCCTGTGTACACTCTGAACAAGATGTTACCCACAAGGTTGGAAAAGGGCTGTCCGTGCTGATAGGAGACATGCTTTGTGTTAGACATGGAGAATCACAACTACACTTACAATAGCTGTCAGAGGAAGATAGATAGCTCCTTCCTCGGACTGTCTCCTTGTTATCTTGTGCAATGTCTTGCTCTCTTGCCCGCAGATTGAAGGTTCATCTTGATATCAGGTCTATATGAGCTTGGTACCTCTTTACACGGGGTGCATACATCTACACTGTAGAACGAATCCAGTTTGGCACCACTTAAATCTGTGGTTCTCAAACATCCTAATGCCGCAACCCCTTAATACAGTTCCTCATGTTGTGGTGACCCCCAACCATAACATTATTTTCATTGCTACTTCCTAACTGTAATTTTACTACTGTTATGAATTGTCATGGAAATATCTGATATACAGGTTGTATTTTCATTCACTGGACCAAATTTAGGACAAATACCCCATACGCCCAAATTGGTGGTTTTGGGAGGTTGATTTTGTCGTTTGGGAATTGTAGTTACTGGGATTTATAGTTCACCTTCAATCAAAGAGCATTCTGAACTCCACCAATGATGGAATTGAACCAAACTTGGCCCACAGAACTCCCCTGACTAACGGAAAATACTGGAAATGTTTGGTTGGGCATTGACCTAGAGTTTGGGAGTTGTAGTTTACCTACATCCAGAGACCATGGTGGACCCAAACAATGATGGATCTGGACCACACTTGGCACGGATACTCAATGTGCCCAAATGTGAACACTGGTGGAGTTTGAGGAAAATAGACCTTGATATTTGGGAGTTGTAGTTGTTGGGATTGATAGTTCACCTACACTCAAAGAGCATTCTGAATTCCACCAATGATGGAATTGAACCAAACTTGGCACACCAAACTCCCCTGACGAACAGAAAATACTAGAAAAGTTTGGTGGGCCTTGAGACCTTGAGTTTGGGAGTTGTAGTTCACCTACATCCAGAGAGCAAAGTGGACTCAAACAATGATGGATCTGGACCACACTTGGTACAGATACTCAATATGCCCAAATATGAACACTGGTGGAGTTTGGGGAAAATAGACCTTGATATTTGCGAGTTGTAGTTGCTGGGATTGATAGTTCACCTACAATTAAAGAGCATTCTGAACTCCACCAATGATGGAATTGAACCAAACTTGGCCCACCGAACTCCCCTGACCAACAGAAAATACTGTAAAAGTTTGGTGGGCAAACAATGATGGATCTGGACCAAACTTGGTACGGATACTCAGTATGCCCAAATGTGAACACTGGTGGAGTTTGGGGAAAACAGACCTTGATATTTGGGAGTTGTAGTTGCTGGGATTGATAGTTCACCCACAATTAAAGAGCATTGTGAACTCCACCAATGATGGAATTGAACCAAACTTGACCCACAGAACTCCCCCGACCAATAAAATATACTGGAAGGGTTTGGTGGGCATTGACCTTGAGTTTTGGAGTTGTAGTTCACCTACATCCAGAGAGCACAGTGGACTCAAACAATGATGGATTTGGACCAAACTTGGCATGAATACTCAATATGCCCAAATGTGAACACTGGTGGAGTTTGGGGAAAATAGACATTGATATTTGGGAGTTGTAGTTGCTGGGATTGTAGTTCACTTACAATTTATTTATTTTGTATCAAAAGCATTGCATAAATTAGTATAAAGCTGATAAAAATAGAAGGCACGCAGGCGGCTAAATATCTTTTGACCAAAAACAGGCAACAGCAACAGCATTGTCTGTAGCCTCCAACAATTCCTCCTCTGTACATGAGGCAGGGCACAATGGACAAGCATAAAGATGCCGAGTTGTCTGTTCTGCTCCACAGTCAAACAAGATATGGGATTTGTTTAGGTAGTGCCATTTTGCCAGGTTGTCTTTTAATATGACCACTCCACCAAAATTGGCACAAATACTCAGTTTGCCCAAATATAAACACTGGTGGAGTTTGGGGAAAATAGACCTTGACATTTGGGAGTTGTAGTTGCTGGGATTGACATTCACCTACAATTAAAGAGCATTCTGAACTCCACTTGTAAAAATACAATTCCACAAGACAGTTGCTCTTTGAGCTTTGTTA
This sequence comes from Anolis sagrei ordinatus, assembly GCF_025583915.1. NCBI lineage: Eukaryota > Metazoa > Chordata > Lepidosauria > Squamata > Anolidae > Anolis > Anolis sagrei. Next base: position 104,640,075 of record NW_026847771.1, on the reverse strand, counting down.
ACCTGGTGTCTTCTAAAATTATATATCATTGATTTTGTTTACGTGCTCGATTTGAACGCTCTCTTCTGCCATCATCTCCCATAGTGTCTTTGGAGCCTACGCCATGGATGTGGTCACCAGTACCGCCTTCGGGGTGAACATCGACTCCATGAATAACCCCAAAGACCCTTTTGTCAAAGAGATCCAAAAACTCACCAAGTTTCGCTCTTTTGATCCGCGCATCATTCTGTTGTGTAAGTCCACTTCTGGCTTTCCGATTACCTTCTTTTTTGAATTCCTGAAGGAGTGTTGAACTCTAGGGATCTTTCCTCCTTTTCACTGGGCATTTCTCTTCTTTGCAGTTACTTTCCCAATCTTGCGAACCGTGTTTGAGGCACTGAACATCCAAGTCTTCTCCGCAGAAGCCTTAGACTTCTTCACAAGGTCATTTGCAAAAATGAAGGCAGCGAGAGTGAAGGAGACCAAAGAGGTAAACACTGGGGTTGGGTGAAGTGTTTGAAGTGAACAGATTTGGCATGAAAGGGGTCTTTTGCAAGGACGGTTGTTGCACCAGGCTGTTGCTTCTGCCAACTGATGTTAATGCTCACTCACGTTCCAAAAGTTCATAAAGTTCTACCATGGCAGTGGCCACCTTGATCAGGAGATTCTGGAAGCAGAAGCCCACAAAACTAACTCTCTGAATGAAAAGTGATGCCTCCACCTTCGTAACTCCTAAACAGATGGCAGTCCTGGTATGCAGCAGGTACTGGCTTGTTCAGTAGACTCTACTATACAGTTCCATTTTGGCAGGAAGCTTTAGCATTGAATTGTTATGTTGTTAAGTGTGAAGTATAGAACCCTGCACAGGCAGTCGGTCAATGCAACTTAAGCACCGTGCAGTCATTGAATTCTTGACAGCAGAAGGTGTTGCCCCAAAGGAGATTCATCAGAGAATGCAAGCTGTTTATGGTGATTGCGTTGATGTGAGTACTCTGTGTCGTTGGGCAAGTAAGTTTAAAGATGTTGAGGTGGGAACATCTGACTCGCATGACAAACAAAGAGTTGGATGTTCTGTGACAGCAACCACTGAGTTTCACAAGCAAAAGTTTGACAGATTGATTCAGGACGATCATCGTATCACTCAGAGTGAAATTTCAAGCATAATCAGAATTGTATTGTCAAAGGCTTTCATGGCCGGAATCACTGGGTTGTTGTAGGTTTTTTCGGGCTATATGGCCATGGTCTAGAGGCATTCTCTCCTGATGTTTCGCCTGCATCTATGGCAAGCATCCTCAGAGGTCTCTTGGAACAGAGGTATTGAGGTTCCAACAGACCTCACGACCTCTGAGGATGCTTGCCATAGATGCAGGCGAAATGTCAGGAGAGAATGCCTCTAGACCATGGCTATATAGCCCGAAAAAAACTACAACAACGCAATAATCAGAATTTCACAAGAAATTATGGGTCACATTATTGCTTTGCTTCGCTATCAGAAGATCTGTGCATGATGCGTACCCAGGATGAGAGAACTGTGAGACGCTGGTTGCGGAAACAGAGTGTCGACTTCTTCCGTGACGGTTTCAGAATTTTTTTTAAATTGGTAGAAATGTATCCAGTTGTCTGGTGATTATGTGGAAAAGTGTAGTTAACGAGCACATTCTAAGGATTATTTCTGTGTTTGATTTATTAGAATATTCCCATCCAAACCCAAGTAACGAAGGTGGAGGCATTACTTTTCATTCAACGCTCATAAGATCTGACGGAGTCTGAGGATGACTTCTGTTAAAAAAAATGATTTAAAATTCTTATAAATCGAAATTTTGATGGAATATATGGAAATGAGATGGAGGTGTACTCTGAACTCCATATGAGCAAGCATCCTGTCTGGATTGTGATACATCCTAGAATAGAGACGATTGTTTCAGAACATCTAGACTTCAAAAACAAATAAATGCATATCTCCCATTCATAATTTGGTCATGGCCTAAACTTGATTTTCCCTCCACTTTCTCTCTCCTTCCATGGGTTCCTTCATTTCAATCCAGGGTCGAGTGGACTTCTTGCAGCTGATGATTGACTCCCAGACTTCCAACGGCAACCACCAAAGCAATGGGATTGAACATAATTATAAAGGTAACGTTGGGCACTGTTGAGATTGGCTCTAAAGAAGTAAATTGAATTTCTGAGAAGTAGTTGTTCATTCGTTCAGTCACTTCCAACTCTTCGTGACCTCATGAATCAACCCATGCCAGAGCTCCCAGTCAGCCGTGATCACCCCCAGCTCCTTCAGGGTCAAGCCAGTCACTTCAAGGATCCATCCATCCACCTTGCCCTTGGTCGGCCCCTCTTCCTTTTGCCTTCCATTTTTCCCAGCATCATTGTCTTCTTCAAGCTTTCCTGTCTTCTCATGATGTGGCCAAAATACTTAATCTCTGCCTCTCATCTCCTTCCCTCCAGTGAGCAGTTGGGCTTTCTCTCCTGGAGGATGGACTGGGTGGATCTTCTTGCGGTCCATAACACTCTCAGAACTTTCCTCCAACACCACAATTCAAATCATCTATCTTCCATCGCTCAGTCTTCCCTGAGAAGTGGGAAGGTTCAAAAGACATTCCCATTGCTTTCCAGATAGGAATGTACTTTTAATAATCTTTCTCACTTCATGGGCTGAGATGATTTGTCATTATGATTGTCCAGGCCAACTCCCACCCTACATTAGAAGTCTATGTACACTATATCCATCCTTCCTAACCTTTGTCCTCCAGGTGTTTGGGACTTCTACTCCAAGAAGCCCCACCCAACTTGGCCAACTCTCAGGAATTCTGGGAGTTGAAGCCCAAAAACATCTGGAGGACCAAAGGTTGGGATCTATCACACTATACAGTAGTAAGAAATCATTATAGCCCTGTTGAAGGCTTTCATGGCCGGAATCACTGGGTTGTTGTAGGTTTTTTCGGGCTATATGGCCATGGTCTAGAGGCATTCTCTCCTGACGTTTCGGCTGCATCTATGGCAAGCATCCTCAGAGGTAGTGAGGTACCTCACTACCTCTGAGGATACTTGCCATAGATGCAGCCGAAACGTCAGGAGAGAATGCCTCTAGACCATGGCCATATAGCCCGAAAAAACCTACAACAACCCATTATAGCCCTTCTTGTTGAGGAACATTAATGGTCACCCTTGGTTCTTGGAAACTGCCTGCCTTGGAAAACTCAATGTCATCGCTTTGTTGGCTTGCTTGCCAGGCAGAAGCCAACTGGGCAAAAGTTATGAGCCTTGACCATTGAAGAGACCTTTATTTCCCCAAACTCCAAAACCAACAATGGCAAGTATGGCCAGAGAAGACAAGAACTAGAGTTCTTTTGATGATTTCTGCTGGTGTAACCAGGAATCACACTAAGATAACTCCCTTCTTTTGATATTACGTAAAGAGGTACCATTTTACGCAATGCTTTTACCCAGCTGTGTAATGGGCTGCCAAATGGTATCTGGATTCAGTATGTACTTTGGGTTGTTGTAGGTTTTTCGGGATATATGGCCATGTTCTAGAAGCATTCTCTCATGACGTTTCACCTGCATCTATGGCAGGTATCCTCAGAGGTTGTGAGGCTATGTCCAAGTAACCAGATGCAAAAGGTCTGGCTTTGTCCAAATAACCAGATGCAAAAGGTCTGACTTTGTCCAAATAACCAGATGAAAAAAGGTCTGGCTATGTCCAAGTAACCAGATGAAAAATGTCTGGCTATGTCCAAGTAACCAGATGCAAAAAGTCTGGCTATGTCCAAGTAACCAGATGCAAAAGGTCTGGCTTTGTCCAAGTAGCCAGATACAAAAGGTCTGGCTATGTCCAAGTAGCCAGATGCCAAATGTCTGGCTATGTCTAAGTAGCCAGATACAAAAGGTCTGGCTATGTCCAAGTAGCCAGATGCAAAAGGTCTGGCTATGTCCAAATAACCAGATGAAAAAGGTCTGGCTATGTCGAAGTAATAAGGTGCAAAAGGTTTGGCTATGTACCCCACCTCCATCTTCCCAAAGGCACTCAGGGCAGCTTACATGGGGACAGTTCCAATCAACATGGTTAAAATATGAAACATTACAATTCATAAAACAACATAAACAAATAAAAAACAGCATGACACAATTTAAAGCATCCGTTGAGCAATGGCTATGTCCAAGTAGCCAGATGCAAAAGATCTGGTTATGCCCAAGTAGCCAGATGCAAAAGCTCTGGCTACGTCTAAGTAGCCAGATACAAAAGGTCTGACTAAGTCCAAATAACCAGAAGCAAAAAAAAAAAAAAGTGCATCATGCACTGGAAATCCCAGAGAATCCTGGTGGATGTCAGTAGATAATATCCCAATTGTATATCTGGCTACAGGAATGCTTCTCTAATCCACCCCTTACTCTCACCCAGGGGCGGCTCGTCCATTACGCGAAGTAAGCGGTCGCAGAACACTTTTTTTTGCCAGGGGCGCTGAGGCGCCTCTGTAAATGCCCCTCGACCGCCACTTGAGGAGCGCCCCCTCAGCTCACAACAGCCCTAGCAGTCCGGGGGGAGCCTCGGCTTTCTTGCCTCGCTGCCGGGCGATCCTCTTCCCAAAGGGGCCGGGCCCTTGAGCCTCGCCTAGCCCCTCTCCTTCCTGCTCCACCGGCCACTGGGTGCATGAGCAGAGCTGGCGCTCAGTCATTCTCCACGTTCGATCCCTTCCCCATGACCGGCTCCCTTTCCCAATCCCCCGGCGCTCCACCCGCCTCCTCTCCTCTCCCCAATCCGCAGGTGGGCCAAGGGGCGGAGCCCCCGTGCCTGGCCCGCTTCGGGTCCGGAGGCATGTCTAAAGACCCCAGCGTGCGCACCAAAAGTCACCTCTTCTCCCGACTTTCTCTTCAGCCATTGGGACTAAGAGAGAGAGCCCCTCCGGCTGGAGGTATCTCCCACCTCCGCTCTCTCCTTTGTTTTTGCGCCTACCTTCAGGAAAGGTGGGCATCTCCACCTCTGTGTCTCTCTCTCTCTCTTGGTCCCAATGGCTGAGGAGAAAGTCAGGAGAAGAAATGACTTTTGGTGCACACGCCGGGGTCTTCAGGCACGCCTCCGGACCCAAAACGGGCCAGACAAGAGAGCAAGTGCGGCAAGTGTAGTTACTGGGATGTATAGTTCACCTACAATCAAAGAGCATTCTGAACTCCACCAATGATGGAATTGAACCAAATATGGCACACAGAACTCCCACGACAAACAGAAAATATATATCAATGATTGGTTGGGGGGGGCAAAATACTGTTTGCTTACCGTTGAAAATAACCTAGGGCCACCTCTGCTCTCACCAAAGACACAATGGGTCTCACAACCCTTGAGGATGCCTGCCATATATGCAGGCGAAATGTCAGGAGAGAATGCTTCTACAACATGGCCATATAGCCTGAAAAACCTACAACAATCTAATGATTCCAGCCATGGAAGCCTTCGACAATAGTGTGTACTTTCCTAGTTCCTTTTCACGGGCATCTGCTATCTGTCTTCACCCTTCCCTTTCTCTGGCCTCCCTTTAGTTCTGAGTTCTCATTCCTCCTTAAGAAAACACTAGTAGAACTTGATGTTCCTCCAGCTTCAGATGGGATCTTTTTCATGAGTTAGCAGTATATATTTTTAAAAGAAGCTCTGATCCCTGTTGACAAGAATGCACAAAAGCCAATGTGAAGTTTTCTTTGGTGTGGTCTCCAAACACATTCCACTATGGCACAAAGAAGTGGGAGTGAAAAGTTTCCTCTTTTTTGTTGACAGACTGCTGGATTTAAAAATGGGGGGGGGGGGAGCAAACAAAAACACACACAAGGTGTGTTTCATGTATTCATATCCTTTTCTTTCTCCCTTTTTTGAATACAAAGATTGCCTCGGCTATTGTTGCTATGGTATAAGGCGAATACGGCAGTTTCTTGGCAGCGTTTCTAGGTACACAAAACCACAAAGCAGGGATCATTTGCCTATTGTGTGAGCAACTTTTGCATACCACGAATGGCACAAACACAGATAATACGCCTACTGTGCATGTAACGCCATTTGGACTTCCACATTCTTGCCTTTGTTCCCAGGCTTGACTGATGACGAAATCCTGGCCCAAGCCTTTATTTTTGTGTTCGCGGGGTACGAACCCACCAGCAACTCCCTCGGTTACATGGCCTATGTTTTAGCCACTCATCCAGATGTTCAGCAGAAGCTTCAAGATGAGATCGATTCTGTCCTACCCAACAAAGTAAGTGTGCGTCGGTTGTGTGCGGGAAATATTTGACTTCTGAGGGATAATACACTTCAGGAATCCTTTTCGGACCATGAAGTACCTTTGGTTGTGGAAAACCATGGATGATGGAAAAGGACCAAGTTAAAAGTAAAGGATGTAGTCTTGTCTGCACTACTTTCCCTATAGTATTTATTCAACAAATAGGTAAAGATCTTTCATTTTGATAGGAGGACTGAGAGTTGAGCTCCCACTGGTTTTAGGAGTGTCAAAGCTCAGATCCCATACGGCACATTGTAGCATGCTAATTCAACAGGTGGAACTATACATTACCTGGTGATTCAACACTCTTGAGCTACTGTAGCCCCCAATTGCTATGCTGTGGCCGGTGCTGAATAGGGAAAGGATTTGTGAAAGATCTGGCTATGTCCCAGTAGCCAGATGCAAAAGGTCTGGCTATGTCCAGGTAGCCAGATGCAAAAGGTCTGGCAATGTCCTAGCCTGGCTATATCCAAGTAGCCAGATGCAAAAGGCCTGGTCATGTCCAAGTCTGGCTTTGTCCAAGTAGCCTGATGCCAAAGGTCTGGCTATGTCCAAGTAACCAGATGCCAAAGGTCTGGCTATGTCCAAGTAACCAGATGCAAAAGGTCTGGCTATGTCCAAATAACCAGATGCCAAAGGTCTGGCTATGTCCAAGTAACCAGATGCCAAAGATCTGGCTATGTCCAAGTAACCAAATGCAAAAGGTCTGGCTATGTCCAAGTAACCAGATGCCAAAGGTCTGGCTTTGTCCAAATAACCAGATGCCAAAGGTCTGGCTATGTCCAAGTATCCAGATGTCAAAGGTCTGGCTATGTCCAAGTAACCAGATGTCAAAGGTCTGGCTATGTCCAAGTAACCAGATGCAAAAGGTCTGGCTATGTCCAAATAACCAGATGCCAAAGGTCTGGCTATGTCCAAGTAACCAGATGCCAAAGATCTGGCTATGTCCAAGTAACCAAATGCAAAAGGTCTGGCTATGTCCAAGTAACCAGATGCCAAAGGTCTGGCTTTGTCCAAATAACCAGATGCCAAAGGTCTGGCTATGTCCAAGTAACCAGATGCCAAAGGTCTGGCTATGTCCAAGTAACCAGATGTCAAAGGTCTGGCTATGTCCAAATAACCAGATGCAAAAGGTCTGGCTATGTCCAAGTAGCCAGATGCAAAAGATCTGGCTATGTCCAAGTAGCTAGATACGAAAGGTCTGGCTTTGTCTAAGTAATCAAATTCAAAAGGTCTGGCTATGTCCAAGTAACTAGATGCAAAAGGTCTGACTATGTCCAAGTAGCCATGTCCAAAAGGTCTGGCTATGTCCAAGTAGCCAGATGCAAAAGATCTGGCTATGCCCACGTAACCAGATGTCAAAGGTCTGGCTATGTCCAAATAACCAGATGCCAAAGGTCTGGCTATGTCCAAGTAACCAGATGTCAAAGGGCTGGCTATGTCCAAATAACCAGATGCAAAAGGTCTGGCTGTGTCCAAGTAGCCAGATGCAAAAGATCTGGCTATGTCCAAGTAGCTAGATACGAAAGGTCTGGCTTTGTCTAAGTAATCAGATTCAAAAGGTCTGGCTATGTCCAAGTAACTAGATGCAAAAGGTCTGGCTATGTCCAAGTAGCCAGATCCAAAAGATCTGGCTATGTCTAAGTAGCCAGATGCAAAAGATCTGGCTATGCCCACGTAACCAGATGGAAAAGGTCTGGCTATGTCCAAGTAGCAAGATGCAAAATTTTTTGTATCATCCACTGGAAATCCCAGAGGATCCTGGTGGATGTCAGTAAATAATATCACAATTGTATATCTGGCTACAGGAGTGCTTCTCTGATCACTCTGGCCCTTACTCTCACCAAAGACACAATGGCCATGGCTCAATTGTAAGTCAAGGGAAGGGACCTTAAAAAGGCATGCATAGGTGTAAAGTGGATTTATGCCTGCCCATGCCACCAACAGGGTGCCAACTAGGGGTGGTAAGGTTGGGTGTTTTTTGAAGTTAGTGCCGGATAGAGTAATCTTCTGCCTTTAATTGTCCCAAAGGCCCCTCTCACATATGATGCCATCATGCAACTGGAGTATCTCGACATGGTGATCAATGAGACGCAACGGCTGTATCCTCTCGGCGGGCGGATCGAAAGGGTCTGCAAGAAAGATGTCGAAATCAACGGGGTAACAATCCCCAAAGGTGTGGTGGTGATGATCCCTCCCTACAATCTCCACCGGGATCCAGAATACTGGCCAGAACCTGAAGAGTTTAGACCTGAGAGGTAATCTCTTCTCCTTTCTCCTTCTCTTTCTCTGCCATTCCTCAGAGGGATTCATGACAGTAGATCTTTTGTCTGTGGGTCAATATATTCTTGAATAAAGATGGGATTCTCAGAGTGAAATTATTTGTTCTGCAGGTAATCAGATAGATAGATAGATAGACAGACAGACAGACAGACAGACAGACAGACACATGGATAGATACATGGATGGATGGATGGATGAATAGATAGATAGATGGATAGAGAGAGAGAGATCCATACATGGATAGATACATGGATGGATGGATAGATGGATGGATAAATTGATGGATAGATAGAGTGAGAGAGAGATGGATAGATACATGGATGGATAGATACATGGATGGATAGATACATGGATAGATAGATATACATGGATGGATAGATACATGGATGGATGGATGGATGGATGGAGATATATATATATATATCGATACATGGATAGATACATTGATGGATGGATGGATGGATAAATGGATGGATAGATAGAGAGAGAGATGGATAGATACATGGATGGATAGATGCATGGATGGATAGATACATGGATGGATAGATAGATACATGGATAGATAGATACATGGATGGATAGATACATGGATGGATGGATGGATGGATGGATGGATAGAGAGAGAGAGATCGATACATGGATAGATACATGGATGGATGGATGGATGGATGGGTGGATAGATGGATGGATAAATGGATGGATAGATAGAGAGAGAGAGAGAGAGAGATGGATAGATATATGGATGGATGGATAGATACATGGATGGATAGATAGATACATGGATGGATAGATACATGGATGGATGGATGGATGGATGGATGGATGGATGGATGGATGGATAGATAGATAGATAGATAGATAGATAGATAGATAGATAGATAGATAGATAGATAGATATTTTTCATAGATGGATGTATGTTCTTTGGATATTCATTACATACCCTATACAGGGAATGGATATCAGAATTGCTTTCCACAGTGCAATGTTGTGTTCTGCAACTGCGCCTTGTCCACTGTGTGTTGCACATTGACCTTTGTGCACTGCATGACAATACTCAGCCGTTGACATATGTTGCACCATGTTGCAATTCTGCATGGATGAATTGCCTAGCGTTGCCATAGTGTATGAAGACATTTACAACATTTTCTCTCTCCTTTCTCTTGTCATTCTGAATATAACCAGGTTCAGCAAAGAGAACAAGGAAAGCGTGGATCCTTACACATACCTGCCTTTTGGAGCCGGTCCTCGGAACTGTATCGGGATGAGATTTGCTCTTGTCACCATGAAAGTGGCGATTACCATCCTCTTGCAGCATTTCTCCTTTAGAGTCTGTAAAGAAACACCAGTGAGTAGAATGTATTTATATTATTCTTAGATGAGGAAAATAATTCACTAAGAACTTTGGTATTATTCTTGTGCCTTTGAGTTGAATGTTGCTTATGTCTGTTCCTAGCTTAAGGGGGTTTATTTATCTATGGAATGACCAGGATGGGACAAAAGACTCTTGTCTGTTGGAGCTCGGTGTGTATGTTTAAACTGACCACCTTGATTAGCATTTGATTGTCTGGAAATGCCTAGAGCAATCTTTTGTTGAGAGGAAACAAACAAGGACAGCTAATCACCTATCCACAGACATATAAACCCATTTTCCTAGTTCCAACATACCTCACTACCTCTGAGGATGCTTGCCATAGATGCAGGCAAAACGTCAGGAGAAAATGCCTCTAGAACATGGCCATATAGCCTGAAAAAACCTAAAACACCCTTGGCACAAATACTCAATATGCCCAAGTGGTAACACTGGTGGAGTTTGGGGAAAATAGACCTTGACCTTTGGGAGTTGTAGTTGCTGGGATTTATAGTTCACCTACAATCAAAGAGCATTCTGAACTCCACCAATGATGGAATTAAACCAAACCTGACACACAGAACTCCCATGACCAGCAGAAAATACTGGGTTTGGTGGGCATTGATCTTGAGTTTGGGAATTGTAGTTCACCTACATCCAGAGAGCACTGTGGGCTCAAACAATGATGGATCTGGAGTAAACTTGGCACAAATACTCAATATGCCCAAGTGGTAACACTGGTGGAGTTTGGGGAAAATAGACCTTGACCTTTGGGAGTTGTAGTTGCTGGGATTTATAGTTCACCTACAATCAAAGAGCATCCTGAACCCCACCAACGATAGAATTGGGCCAAACTTCCCACACAGAACCCCAATGACCAACAGAAAATATTGTGTTTCTTGATGGCTTTTGGTGACCCCTCTGAAACCCCCTCACAACCCCCCCAGGGGTCCCAACCCCCAGGTTGAGAAACACTGGGTTAAAGCTTTGTGCCAGCTGAACTGCTGACATGAAGGTCAGCTCGAAGCCACGAGAAGGGGTGAGCTCCCATCTGTCAGCCCCAACTTTCCGTGCGGGAACATAAGAGAAGAAGGAGGGCGACTAAAATGATCAAGGGTCTGGAGAATAAGCCCTATGAGAAGCGGCTTAAGGAGCTGGGCATGTTTAGCCTGAAGAAGAGAAGGCTGAGAGGAGATATGATAGCCATGTGTAAATATGTGAGAGGAAGCCACAGGGAGGAGGGAGCAAGCTTGTTTTCTGCTTCCTTGGAGACTAGGATGCAATGGAACAATGGCTTCAAACTACAAGAGAGGAGATTCCATCTGAACATGAGGAAGAACTTCCTGACTGTGAGAGCCGTTCAGCAGTGGAACTCTCTGCCCCGGAGTGTGGAGGAGGCTCCTTCTTTGGAAGCTTTTAAACAGGGGCTGGATGGCCATCTGTCAGGGGTGATTTGAATGCAATGTTCCTGCTTCTTGGCAGAATGGGGTTGGACTGGATGGCCCAGGAGGTCTCTTCCAACTCTTTGATTCTATGATTCTTTCACAGGATGGTAAAACATCCGGGCGTCCCCTGGGCAACGTCCTTGCAGGTGGCCAATTCTCTCACACCAGAAGCGACTTGCAGTTTCTCAAGTCGCTTCTGACATGTAAACAAATTGTGTTGATTCTCCACCAAGATCTGGGAACCAGTTTAACATTTGTTCTCCCCATTTCAGTGATATCACCAAGACACAGGACCCAGTTAAATTCAAAGAACTGGTGCTATATTGAGCCAACTGTTACCTCAATGCTTTCTTCTTTTTTCCTCTGCTGCAGATTCCTCTGAAGCTGGGCTCTCAAGCATTCTTAGTGCCAGAAAAGCCGATCGTTTTGAAGTTAGTGCGACGAAATAATCTTCAGTGAAGGGTGGGATGAAGCCCCGCTGTGTGTCTCTTGCGGTCATCTTTGTATTGAATGCCGTTGCTTCGGAAAAGCTGCTTTATTTTTGTTTTTTGCACTACAGCTTTCAGAATTCTTTGCCAACCTAGATATGGAGCCCGGGGATTCTGGGAGTGATAGTCTCTAATCCCTAAGCAGATTCTCCCAAGAGAACCATTTACTTTTAAGACGATGGACTTGCAGTTGCAACCCTGGAGTCGTAACGCTTTCCCTAATTGATTGGCCCATACTGTTATTGTTCTAAGGACGATTCAATTTAATGTATCACAAATCCTATATCTGATATAGTAAGTCAATGTATTGGGTATATTAAATCATCAAAATATATTAAATCACTTTCAAAACAAGGAATGAACTTTATAACACAGAACTACCTGCTGTATCCACGGGACTGGGAATTTTTGGGATGTACGATCCATTACAAATGGTTCAAAAGTCATTACATAACTGGGAGGAGCTGTCATTTTGTTTCTAAAGTGTTTCTAAAATATAGTTAGTAAAAATAAATCACAACTATAACAAGAGTAAGTAAATGGTTACTATTTCGTTATAGTAATTGCGTGTAAATTACTATAATTAGTAATTGTAATAAACGATGCATTAATTACGAAAGTAAGAATGAGAGTGTCTGGGACCATATATGCCCATGATATGACGGTCATGTTGTAAATAGAGGTGTAAAATTGTCTTGAAATTCCTTCATTGTAATAATAATAAAAATGTATTAATATAAGAAATAAAAAAAATGGGAAATGTTAATTTTGCCTGTTATTTATTTAAAAAGCTTGCAGTGTTTATGGCAAGACAGGAGCAGAATTCACAACAGATTAGAGAGATGATTGGCCAAAACTAACAAAATGAAGTTCAGTGGGGACAAATGCAAGATACTCCACTTAGGCAGAAAAAACAAAATGCAAAGATACAGAATGGGGGACAATGCCTGGCTCGAGAGCAGTACGTGTGAAAAAGATCTTGGAGTCCTCGTGGACAACAAGGTAAACATGAGCCAACAATGTGATGCTGCGGCAAAAAATGCCAATAGGATTTTGGCCTGCATCAGTAGGAGTTTAGTGCCTAGATTTAGGGAAGTCATGCTCCTCATGCTCTATTCTTCCATGGTTAGACCACACGTGGAATATTGTGTCCAAGTCTGGGCACCACAATTGAAGGGAGATGTTGACTCGAAGTTGGAATGTGTCCAGAGGAGGGCGACTCAAATGATCAAGGGTCTGGAGAACAAGCCCTATGAGGATCGGCTTAAAGAGCTGAGAATGTTTAGCCTGAAGAAGAGAAGGCTGAAAGGAGACATGATAGCCATTTATAAGTAGGTGAGAGGAAGTCACAGGGAGGAGGGAATTGCCCTGGAGACTAGGACGCAACAGAACAATGGCTTCAAACTACAGAAAAGGAGATTCCACTGAACATGAAGAGGAACTTCCTGACTGAGAGAGTCGTTCAGCAGTGGAACTTTCTGCTCCGGAGTGTGGTGGAGGCTCCTTCTATGGAGGATTTTAAGCAGAGGCTGGATGGCCATCTGTTGAGGGTGCTTTGTATGTGATTTTCCGGCTTGTTGGCATAATGGGGTTGGACTAGATAGCCCACGAGGTCTCTTCCAACTCTAGGATTCTAGGATTCTAAGAACTTCCTGACTGTGAGAGCTGTTCAGCAGTGGAACTCTCTGCTCCAGAGTGTGGTGGAGGCTCCTTCTATGGAGGTTTTTAAACAGAGACTGGATGGCCATCTGTCGGGGGTGCTTTGAATGTCATTTTCCTACTTTTGGGCTGAATGTAGTTGGGCTGGATAGCCCATGAGGTCTCTTCCAACTCTAGGATTCTAGGATTCTAAGAACTTCCTGACTGTGAGAGCTGTTCAGCAGTGGAACTCTCTGCTCCGGAGTGTGGTGTAGGCTCCTTCCATGGATGATTTTAAGCAGAGGCTGGATGGCCATCTGTCGAGGGTGCTTTGAATGTGATTTTCCGGCTTGTTGGCAGAATGGGGTTGGACTGGATGGCCCATGAAGTCTCTTCCAACTCTAGGATTCTAGGATTCTAAGAACTTCCTGACTGAGAGCTGTTCAGCAGTGGAACTCTCTGCTCTGGAGTGTGGTGGAGGCTCCTTCCATGGATTATTTTAAGCAGAGGCTGGATGGCCATCTGTCGGGGGTGCTTTGAATGTCATTTTCCTACTTTTGGGCAGAATGTGGTTGGACTGAATGGCTTTGAATGTGATTTTCCTACTTTTTGGCAGAATGTGGTTGGACTGGATGGCTTTGAATGTGATTTTCCTGCTTCTGGGCAGAATGGGGTTGGACTGGATGACCCATGAGATCTCCTCCAACTCTTTGATTCTATGATTCTATGTGTGTGGTGCCCTATAGATGGTTCCTTGCTTATCTCATGTCTCTTGACAAGTTGCCATTGTAGCATAAGTCAATCTAATATATATAAGGATTTTATGCACAAGGCACGATTGATAACAGTGTGACCCAATGGACCACCAGAAAGGAGTGCAGCGACCATTGAATTGGGAAGACCTCCCTTCCTCCTCCTCCTCCATCTGCAGTTGCGTCAGATTAGACACAATCTTAATTAAAACTAGCGTGCGGCTTCCAAGAGAAATCGCTAACAGGTTAATTAATGGCTTCGTCTGAGCAGCAAAGCTATCAACACATTTGCAAGGCCCTCAACATTTGAGATGCGCTCTTTTGCTTGGAAGAAGCCATCATTACTCAAGCAACAAAAACACATTAAAATGGTTCTTGCCCAGCAAACTGAAGCCTCAAAAAATAAGAAAGCATTAGCACAAATGTGTCTCAGTCTTGTTATTTTAATAATTTCCTAGATCAGTGTTTCTCAACCTGGGGGTCGGGACCCCTGGAGGGGTCACCAGGGGGTGTCAGAGGGGTCCCTGAAAACCATCAGAATATACAATATTTTCTGTTGATCATGTGGGAAGTTTGGCCTAATTCTATCATTGGTGGGGTTCAGAATGCTCTTTGGTTGTAGGTGAACTACAAATCCCAGCAACTACAACTCCCAAATGTCAAGATCTATTTCCCCAAACTCCATAAGAGTCCACATTCGGACATATGAGTGCTCGTGCCAAGTTTGGTCCAGATTGATCATTGATTGAGTCCACAGCGCTCTCTGGATTTAGGTGAACTACAACTCCCAAACTCAAGGTCAATGCCCACCAAGCCGTTCTAGCATTTTCTGTTGGTCATGGGAGTTCTGTGTGCCAAGTTTGGTTCAGTTCCATCGTTGGTGGGGTTCAGAATGCTCTTTGATAGTAGGTGAACTAAAAATCCCAGTAACTACAACTCCCAAATATCAAAGTCTATTTCCCCCAAACACCATCTGTGTTCATATTTGAGCATTTGGAATATTCGAGCCAAGTTTGGTCCAGATCCATCGTTGTTTGAGTCCACAGTGATCTCTGGATGTAGGTGAACTACAACTCCCAAACTCAAGGTCAATGCGCACCAAACCTTTCTAGTGTTTTCTGTTGGTCATGGGAGTTCTGTGTGCCACGTTTGGTTCAATTCCATAATTGGTGGAGTTCAGAATGCTCTTTGATTGTAGGTGAACTATAAATCCCAGCAACTACAACTCCCAAATGACAACATCAATCTCCTCCAACTCCACCAGTATTCAAATTTGGGTGTATTGGGTATTTGTGCCACATTTGGTCCAGTGAATGAAAATCCATCCTGCATATCAGATATTTACATTACGATTCATAACAGTAGTGAAATTACAGTTATGAAGTAGCAACAAAAATAATGTTATGGTTGGGGGTCACCACAACATAAGGAACTGTATTAAGGGGTCGCGACATTAGGTAGGTTGAGAACCACTGGACTAGAGGAACAGGTACCACCTAGTCTTGCAAACCTGATTGAAGTAGTGCATTCATTCTTGAGACCCAAACAAGCTCTGGTGTGGTATTTATTTATTTATCTGGGTTGTTGAGGGTTTTTTCAGGCTATATGGCCATGTTCTAGAGCAGTGGTTCTCAACCTTTCTAACACCAAGACCCGTAAATATGGTTCCTCATGTTGTGGTGACCCCCAACCATAAAATTATTTTCGTTGCTACTTCATAACTGTAATTTTGCTACTGTTACAAATCGTAATGTAAATATCAACATAATTAAAGCATCATGATTAATCAGAAAAATATGTTTTGGGGGAGTATGGAAAACAGATGAAGGGATTCGCAGTATCTTCAACTGATTCAGCGCTGACTTCCACAGACCACTGAGACCTCCACACAGAACTCCCACGTCAAACAAAAATATTGGAGGGGTTTGGGAGGAATTGGGAGGACAGTGGTTTAAGGGAGATGTAGTTCACTTACATCTGGAGAGCAATGTTAACCCAAACAACTATGGTTCTGGACCAAACGTGGCACAAATACTCAATATGCCCAAATTTGAACACTAGTGGAGTTTGGGGAAAATAGACCCTGACACTTGGGAGTTGTAGTGGCTTGGATGTATAGTTCACCTGCCATCAAAGAGCATCCAGAACTTTACCAAGAATTGAATTGAACTAAACTTAGCATACAGGACTCCCATGACCAACAGAGAATACTGGAGACATTTGGGGAAAATAGACCCTGACAATTGGATGGCGAGAGCATGAGGCAGGCGAGGCGGGATTTGCAAGCCTCGCGCGGAGGACCCCTCACCTGCCCCACGCCCGTGCCAGATGATGAGAGAGTGAGGCAGGCAGAGGCGGCCCTAGGTAATTTTCAACGGTAAGCAAACAGTATTTTGGCGCCCCCCCCCCCCCCAACCAATCATTGATATATATTTTCTGTTTGTCGTGGGAGTTCTGTGTGCCATATTTGGTTCAATTCCATCATTGGTGGAGTTCAGAATGCTCTTTGATTGTAGGTGAACTATACATCCCAGTAACTACACTTGCCGCACTTGCTCCCTTGCCTGGCCCGCTTTGGGTCCGGAGGCGTGCCTGAAGACCCCGGCGTGTGCACCAAAAGTCACCTCTTCTCCTGACTTTCTCCTCAGCCATTGGGACCAAGAGAGAGAGAGAGAGCGAGAGAGAGGTGGAGATGCCCACCTTTCCTGAAGGTAGGCGCAAAAACAAAGGAGGGAGCGGAGGTGGGAGATACCTCCAGCCGAGGGGCTCTCTCTCTCTCTCTCTCTTGGTCCCAATGGCTGAAGAGAAAGTCAGGAGAAGAGGCGACTTTTGGTGCACACGCTGGGGTCTTCAGACACGCCTCCGGACCCGAAGCGAGCCAGGTGCAGCGGCTCCGCCCCTTGGCCCACCTGGGGAGAGGAGAGGAGGCGAGTGGAGCGCCGGGGGATCGGGAAAGGGAGCCGGTCATGGGGAAGGGATCGAACACAGAGAACGATTGAGAGCCGGCTCTGCTCACGCACTCGGTGGCGGGTGGAGCAGGAAGGAGAGGGGCTAGGCGAGGCTCAAGGGCCCGGCCCCTTTGGGAAGAGGATCACCCGGCAGCGAGGCAAGAAAGCCGAGGCTCCCCCCGGACTGCTAGGGCTGTTGTGAGCTGAGGGGGCGCTCCTCAAGTGGCGGTCGAGGGGCATTTACAGAGGCGCCTCTGCGCCCCTGGCAAAAAAAAGTGTTCTGCGACCGCTTACTTCGCGTAATGGATGAGCCGCCCCTGGAGGCAAGCGAGGTGGGCTTTGTGCGAGGCCAGGCTTTGTATGGAGGATCCCTCGCCTGCCCCGCGCCCTCGCTGGGTGGCGAGAGCATGAGGCAGGCGAGGTGGGCTTTGTGCGAGGCCAGGCCTCACACGAAGGAGCCCTCGCCTGCCCCGCGCCCTTGGAGCGGGGCCAACGGAGGCAGCCTTGCGACCCCTCCAAAATGCCCAGGTGACCCCCCTTGGGGGTCACGACCCCCAGGTTGAGAACCGCTCTTCTAGAAGAATTCTCTCCTGATGTTTCGCCTGCATCTATGGCAGGCATCCTCAAAGTTGTGAGGATGCTTGCCATAGATGCAGGTGAAACATCACACTCCGGGGCAGAGAGTTCCACTGCTGAACAGCTCTCTCTCACAGTCAGGAAGTTCAATGTATTGTCGAAGGCTTTCATGGCAGTATTGTCATCTGAGTCCCAGTTGTCATCTGCCATATGTCCCAGTTCAAAGCAGATAATGTGGGATTTTATTCATCTGTGTGGAAGAGGCTCATATAATCCAGTTCAAAGCAGATAATGTGGATTATCTGATTTTGATAATCTGGAATTATATGGAAGGGTAGGTAGGTAAAGGTAGTCCCCTGACATTATGTCCAGTCATGTCTGACTCTGGGGTGTGGTGCTCATCTCCATTTCTAAGCCGAAGAGCCAGCGTTGTCCGTAGACACCTCCAAGGTCATGTGGCCGGCATGACTGCATGGAGCGCCGTTATATGGAAGTGTGGAAGGTCTCATACATGATGATCTCATAGAGTTGGGAAACTTGTCACCACTTAGAGTTCATTGTTTTGGCACCATATATGTGGTTTTGCACGTGTGTTGTAATCTATTATTTATTTATTTTGCTTTTAAAGTTTCTTCTGCTGTATTTTTCAGTGTTTTTATGAGTGATGGTCACTGGTTGGCCTGATAGATGTCTTGTATCCAAATTTGGTGTCAATTCATCCAGTGGATTTTGTGTTCTGTTAATCCCACAAACTAACATTACATTTTTATTTATATAGATTATCATAAGAGTTGTAGTTTCACAAAGTTTTAGCCATCAACTGTGAAAGCATGTTGGTTCCTCACCAGATGATGCTGCAAGTCGCTTTTGGTTGCTTCTGGAGTGAGAGAATCAACCGTCTACGAAGACGTTGCCCAGGGGACACCCGGATGTCTTGCAATCCTGCGAGGACTTCTCTCATGTCCCCCACACAAATGACCAGCCACTGCCAGAAGGGACAGAGAGTTTCATCTATGCTGATGATCGTGCCATTACTGCTCAAGCAGGGAGCTTTGAGATGGTAGAACAGAAGCTCTCCAAAGCTCTAGGTGCTCTTACTGCCTATTACAGGGAAAACCAGCTGATCCCTAATCCATCTAAAATACAGACATGTGCCTTTCATCTCAAGAACAGACAAGCATCCTGAGCTCTGAGGATTATTACCTGGGAAGGAATCCCACTGAAGCATTGCAGCACACCCAAATACCTGGGAGTCAGTCTGGACCGTGCTCTGACCTACAAGAAGCATGCCTGAATATCAAGCAAAAAGTGGGTGCTAGAAACAATTTCATCTGAAAGCTGACTGGCACAACCTGGGGATCACAACCAGACACAGTGAAGACATCTTCCCTTGTGCTATGCTACTCTGCTGCTGAGTATGCATGCCCAGTGTGGAACACATCTCACCACGCTAAAACAGTGGATGTGGCTCTTAATGAGACATGCCGCATTATCACAGGGTGTCTGCGCACCACACCACTGGAGAAATTACAATGCTTAGCCGGTATTGCACCACCTGACATCTGCCGGGAAGTAGCAGCCAATAGTGAAAGGACCAAGGCAGAGACATCTCCAGCCCATCCCGTTTGGGTATCAGCCAGCACGTCAACGACTACAGAGACACTGCTGGAACACCTCAGCAAGCGAGAGTCCAAAAGTGGCAGGCTCAAACCCAGAACCTCAATCAATGGCTGATACCAAATGAGAGACTCCCCCCTGGGCACACAGAAGACTGGGCGACTTGGAAGGCGCTGAACAGACTGTGCTCGGGCACCACGAGATGCAGAGCCAACCTCAAGAAATGGGGCCACAAAGTGGAATCCACGACATGCGAGTGTGGAGAAGAGCAAACCACTGACCACCTGCTGCAATGCAACCTGAGCCCTGCCACATGCACCAGGGAGGACCTTCTTGCGGCAACACCAGAGGCACTCCAAGGGGCCAGAGACTGGTCAAAGGACATTTAACCAACTACCAAGCTTGCAGGGCGCGCGCCGCTGCGGACAGATGGCCAGATAGAGACGGCCTCGGCCAGGCAGATCTGGCCAGGCCGCCCAGGGCGGCCAGCTGCCTCGGCCGGCGGCGCCAGAGGCCAGATACATTAATCAAAAAAAAAAAAAATCAAAAAACAAAACTCTAAGATTTCAACTACCAAGCTTGCAAATTTTGTGTTTTGTCTGTTTGTTTGTTTGTTCTGTTAGAAATGTAATACAATTGTCTGGTTGCCCCTGACACGATAAATAAATAAATAAACCAGATTATGAATCCCAACTACCTTCGATAGTTTTGAATATGTCCGATTTCCAAAATCTTGCTCTCTTTTGTCCGCTTCTTCATGTTTCATATCAGCAGCAGAAAGGTGGAATATGAACGAAACACTAAATAAATATATAGTAAGTTGCAATAGAAGATGCTCCAATGATGCCTTACCTTGGATTCAGCAAATAAATCCCCCAAAAGCAGGGAATCAATAACACGAAGCTACACCCTGAAGCATCAGGCAGTTAGATGTGGAGAGATTAGAAAGCAATCTTTCAAATGCAGAGGTTTCCCTCCCGCCTCCCAAAGTGTATTTCATTCCTCTGCTTTGGGAACCTGAGCTGCTTGGATTACTCTCGTTCTCCTTAAACAAGATCTTTTTCCGCCAGCTTCCCCCTAGACCTGTGGACCCTTGGAGATGGGAGGCTTGGGCAGGACTGATGGATTCCATCGCACCGGCTACGCAGAAGGCATACCGAGCGGCTATAGGGAAATTCAACAGGTTCAGGCTGGAGGTTGGATACGGCAGCAGATGGCCAGTTTCGGAGGATGAGGTGCTGCACTTCCTCATATACCAGAGGAGAAACGGGGTGACCGCGCATGCCATGCGTCTCCAGCTGGCGGGGATCACCTTCTTCAGCAAGGCAACTGGGTGCGGTGACCCCTGCCAGTCATTCAGAATCAGGAAGCTCCTCAAGAGTTGGACTAAGCAAGCGCCCAGGCAGAAGGACACCAGGCGCCCCTTGTCCTACAGGATCCTCAGTCAGATCATCCCAGCACTCAAAAGGATCTGCGCATCTTGCTACGAGGTGAAGTTATTCACTGCAACCTTTACAACGGCTTTCTTTGGGGCCCTTCGCCTGGGGGAGGTGGTGGCTAACTCTAAGAGGGACCTCTCAGACAGGGCCCTGCAACTCAGGGATGTGTCCATCCAGGCCAAGGTCCTGGCCCTCAGGGTACGCAAATCCAAAACGGACAGGTGCCAGCACGCGGAGGAGGCAAGCTGAGGCATGGAAGGGCAGATAACAAGAGATTCGGCATTCTGCCTACCCCTGCATTGTCAACTATGTAGGCGCGCTGAAAGGACACGGAGCCAGCATAGGACTGTACTATGAAGGGTTGAGCTCGGGGGAGTGTTTTTCCTTTATTGGAAGCAGCAACCAGGGTTGGCGGCAAAGGGGAGTGGGGTCCACCCCCCTTTTTGTGGCGTGGGCATGGGCCCTGGATCCGGTTTGGTATCCCCCCCTCAGCGGTGAAGGGGGAACGCCTGGTGTCTCAGGGGTGCCGAGTGCATTGGGCCCGGTATTGTGCCGGCGGCACCCCTGTGTGGCTTGCGGTATCGGACAGCAGTGGGCTGCCCGATCTTGATCCAGGACCCATGCATGGCTGCCAACCCTTGTTCCTGTTATCAATAAACGAGTTGTGGCCATTGTTTACCCCAATACCTTGTGTGAGTGGTTTTATTTGGGTTGGCGGGGGGAGGTGTATCGCCCGTGCACACGCAAATGGCATGGCCTGACTTACCAGGCCGTGGAGGTTGCGGTGTGGGGTGTTCCCCCCCGCCATTTGGCCTGAGGGGGGCTTCTTCTTCCCAGAAGCCCCCTCACCCAGCGGGAAAGTTCCCGCGGTTTAGTAGGTGGCCCTATCAGCTGCCGGCCACGCCTCTGGCAGGAGAGCCCACAGCTGGCCTCTCCTCCCTCGTGGGCACCCTACTTAAGGCTGCCCTTGTGCCCACCATCAGTCACTGGGCCGGCAGCAGCTGATCCTCCCACCCACCCTGCATGGTTCCGGGAACTGTTTGTTGTTAGTTTGTTTTGTCAGTTGTCACAGTTACCTGTTCTTGCTGTTGTTCATGCGTTTCGTCACAACTCTGGTTGGCGTGGGCATGGGCCCTGGATCCGGTTTGGTATCCCCCCCTCAGCGGTGAAGGGGGAACGCCTGGTGTCTCAGGGGTGCCGAGTGCATTGGGCCCGGTATTGTGCCGGCGGCACCCCTGTGTGGCTTGCGGTATCGGACAGCAGTGGGCTGCCCGATCTTGATCCAGGACCCATGCATGGCTGCCAACCCTTGTTCCTGTTATCAATAAATGAGTTGTGGCCATTGTTTATCCCAATACCTTGTGTGAGTGGTTTTTTGGGTTGGCGGGGGGAGGTGTATCGCCCGTGCACACGCAAGCAATCTTTCAAATGCAGAGGTTTCCCTCCCGCCTCCCAAAGTGTATTTCATTCCTCTGCTTTGGGAACCTGAGCTGCTTGGATTACTCTCGTTCTCCTTAAACAAGATCTTTTTCAAATACAATCCCTTATGCACACCTATTTTATTTGTACCTCCGGCTAAACCTGGATCATTTCCCGACACCTTTCTCTTTGTAGCGAAATTATTAGAGAACTCTATCAGGAGACAAATCCCATGTCGAAAAGGGAGACTCCAAAACCGAAACTCCTTCTCTTACTGCGAATCCCTTGCTTAGCTGGTGCAATAAATCCATTTAATCTATGGTTCACGCTCTCCTCATTCAGAGATGCCTTTGCTCTTGCCTTTGGACCATGCAAGATTTTCAGGCTCTTGATCGACCCATTCGTTTTGTTTAACTCACCGTATTGACTAAGCTGCGTAGTGAGGGTTGAAGAGGAAAAGAGTAAAACACACACAACACCCCTAGTAGGTAGGCATGTGAACTCCTTCTCTCATGGCCTCCTTCAGCTACGCAATGGGACACTCTGTCTCCGAGGCAAGCAATTAGTTCAGATACTCAAAACACTGCAGAGTCCTGGTCACAGTTAACAGAGATTATATAGCACAGCCTCACACTTTGTATAGCATCTCACCAGGTTGAATAAGCACACTTGAGCTCAGGCTTTCATTCAGGGCCCTTCCACACTGCAATATAACCCATAATATCTAGGCGGATAATCCACAATACAAATGACGTGCCAGGAGAAGTGGGGGGAGGGAGGAAAATCGCTCCTGTCCCGCCCCCCCCTTCTCCTGGCATGTCATTAGTACGTACAGAGGTAACTGCACCTTACCACAGGACTTCGAACATAACAAGGAAATACTGCAAAATCAGTTTAGAGACAAGGGCTATCCTGAATATGTGATTCATAAGGCTAGCACTAAAGCCTCCAGTGTTCCTAGATCTGCTATACTAAAGGATAAGATCAAACCCAAGGATAACAGAGTAGTATGGCCTCTCACTTTGACCAACCTATTTAAACACACTATAAAAAAGTGAAAAAGTACTGGAACTTGGTGAGAGATGTACCAGGTTGTGAGAGACCCCCCCCCCCCCATTGCTCATAGGAGAACACAAAACATCAGGGATATTTTGATTCACTCAGATACGGACCCCAAGCCAGTGGTCTCTAAACCTATTCTAGTGGGAAACTATGCTTGTCATCACTGTTCTATATGTTCACAGTTTGTACAAACTAAGTCCTTTCAGAACCAACACACTAAAACTCAGTATAAAATCAATCATTTTACTACCTGCTCCACTGAAGGTGTAGTATATGCCATCACCTGTCCCTGCTCACTGGTTTACATTGGTCAAACAAGCAGAGAAGTCAGGCTCAGGATCATTGAGCACAAGAGTAGAATCAGGGAACACTCTACTGATTCCATCCTGTATAAGCATTTTGTGGACTTGAACCACCGTCCTGATTCATTTCAAGTACAGATTTTGGAGGTGGTTACTAGGCCTGGGCAATTTAGTTCGTTATTTCGTTATTTCGTTATTAATTCGTTATTTTTGCATTTTTGAAGCAATATCAAAACACATTTTCAAACCCGGAAGGGTTTAAAAATATCGAACCGGTAGCCCCCATAAATTTAACGAGCTTCCGCTCGTTTCGTTAATGGGATGGAGGCTGCTGGAGTGCTGGTGCCATTCCCCTCTTTCAAGTAGGGTTTATATCCCTGTGAAATAACGTCCAGGGTGGGAGAAAGAACCCTGGGCTGCTCTCCCCGCCCTCTTTCCCCTCTCCCCGTTTTCCAACACTCCTCCTCCTCCACATGCGGCTGCATAGTGAGTGAAGTACTGTATTATAATAGCGCTGCATCAGGGGCGGCTGAAGCAACTTACGTGCCAAATCCCTGGCTGTGGGCTGCTTGCCTTGCTTGCTCGCTTCTCCAAGCGGGCGAAAGGAGAGGGAGAGAGAAAAACAGTGTGCTGCTGCCTGTCTCTTTAAGGAAGGAGCACATGGCGCCCTCGGCTGCCGGTTTGGTGGAGGGAGGGAGGCAGGCGCGCGCTTGGTTGCTCTTGCCGCGTTTCTCTCATATCTTATAGCAGGCATCCTCAGAGGTTTGTTGGAAACTAGGCAAGTAGGGTTTATATCCCTGTGAAATAACGTCCAGGGTGGGAGAAAGAACCCTTGTCTGTTGGAGGCAATTGTGAATGCTGCCATTGGCCACCTTGATTAGCATTGAATGGCCTCGCAGCTTCAAAGCCTGGCTGTAGAAGGTCCAGGGTGGGAGAAAGAACTCTTGTCTGTTGGAGGCAAGTGTGAATGTTGCCATTGGACAGCTTGATTGGATTAAATGGCCTTGTAGCTTCAAAGTCTGGCTCCTTCCTGCTCAGGGGAATCCTTTGTTGGGAGGTGTTAGCTGGGTCTGACTCAAACCCGCTATGTCTGTATAGTAGGCCTGTGCAGTTTCGTTTTCCATTTTAAAATATTTTTTAATATTATTTTTTAATATTATTTTTTAATATTATTTTTTAATATTATTTTTTAATATTATTCTTAAAAAATAAAAAAAATATTCTAAAAATTCGTTAATATTTACAAAATTTTGTAAATACCAAAACTTTTTTTGGGAAAGTTTTGTAATTATTTTAAATATCGAAACAAAAAAACACCCCAATTACAAAACGATTACAAAACCAAATTTTTGCGTTGTTACCCAGGCCTAGTGGTTACTCCACCCAGAGACACTGACTTCCAAACTAATCTTTTGCAGCTGGAATCCTTCTGGATCTTTACCCTGCAAACAGAACATCCAAAAGGGTTAAACAACACCAATTCATATGACTGTTTTTTATAACAGAGTAGGTTTTACCCCTTTGTATTCTGAACTAATTATGTTGTCACCATCACCTGACCAGTGGACTATATTAGCAATGGGTTGAGTTAATTTGATCCTACTCTCACCACAAAATAAAACCTTTTGCAGAGTGCACTGCTCAACAAAGAATAGTTGTGAGTATTATATTATCTTTGTCTCACAGATTGTATATTTCTCTATGTATGGTTTATAATTCTTGCTACAATGTACCTTTAGCCACTATCTATGTCCCCTTAGGATCCACCCCACCAGAAGACTGTTGGTGAATTTCTCACCTTAAAAGTTGAGCCCTTTTTTTTTTTGATAATTTGAGTAAGTAGAGTGTCTGTATACATTCTTACAGACTTGTTGTAACAAATGGTTCAATTGTAATTATGTGTATTCATGATATGTGTTGTTTGTAGACCCAACCGCCTGACGAAGACTCTTGTGAGTCGAAACCGGTAGCAGGTTGGAGTCATTTCATGTGACTACTGGAGTCTACTCACTATTCTCTTGGGATAAAGGCCTGTCTGGAAATGCCCACAGAGAGATTGTGCATCTACAAGGATTGAATGAAAAGTAATGCCTCCACTTTCGTAACTCCTCAACAGATGGCAGTACTGGTATGCGGCAGGTACTGGCTTGTTCAGTAGACTCTCCTCTACAGTTCCATTTTGACAGGAAGCCTTAGCATTGAACAGTTGTGTTGTTAAAGTGCGAAGGATGGAACCCTGCATAGATGGTCAGTCAATGCGACTTAAGAACCTGTACCTTGAATTGTTACTGGAAGATGAAGGGCAGCCAATGGATCTCCTTAAACAGGGGGGTTGACTGCTCCCTGTAAGTTGCCCCGGTTATTAATCTGGCTGCCGACCGTTGGACAAGTTGTATTTTCTGGGTTGTCTTCAAGGGTAGCCCCATGTAGAGTGCATTGCAGTAATCCAGTCTAGAGGTAACTAAGGCATAGACCACCATGGTCAAATCAGACTTCACGAGGTATGGTCGCAGTTGGCGCACAAGTTTTAATTGTGCGAAGGCTCTCCCGGCCACCGCTGACACCTGTGCTTCAAGCGTCAGCGCTGAGTCCTGAGAACCCCCAAGCTGCGGACCTGTGACTTCAGAGGGAGTGCAACCCCGTCCAGCACAGATTGCCACCCAATTCCCCCCGTCAGATGGGCAACTGACCTGGAGGACCTCTGTCTTGTCAGGATTGATCCTCAGCTTATCCATCCTCATCCAGCTCATCACAGCAGCCAGGCACTGGTCCAGTATCCTTGGAGCTTCCTTGGAGTCTGATGGAAATGAGTAGTTGAGTTGGGTGTCATCTGTGTAGAGGTGGCACTGCACTCCAAAACTGCGGATGACCTCTCCCAGTGGTTCCATGTACGAGGGGTATTTTTAAAGTAAGGTCCATTTTGTTGTAGACACTAGTAGTTTGCGTGCATACCGCAACGAGCACGTGCGTCGTGTACTGGCATGCCTCGGGAACAACTGTGCTCAGTTTCCACTCTGTAGCTCACCTGTACGGTTCTGTTCTGTGCTTTAAAAATGTTTAAGACTGAGGTTCGCTCAGTGATACGGTTTTTGTCAGCAAGGAACCTGCCTGCTGCAGAAATTCATCGACAGATTTGTGAAGTGTACGGTGAGAATGTGATGAGTGAAAGCAAAGTGCGTAAGTGGGTACGACAATTCAAAGATGGCCGTGACAACGTCCACTATGAGGACCGCTTTGATTCGCCCTTCTTTGATTACAGACGATTTGGTGGCTTCAGTTGAAGTGAGGATTCGTGAAGAGGGTATATTAAAATTGGTTCAGAGGTATGATAAGTGTTTGAACAAACTTGGCAACTATGCCGAAAAATAGAGTGAAGTATGTACTTTCTGAAAATAAATATACTTTTTTGAAATAAACTTTCATTGTGTACTTATGTTCAAACGGACCTTACTTAAAAAATACCCCTCGTAGATGTTAAAAAGCATGGGGGACAGAATGGATCCTTGTGGGACCCCACACGTCAATGGCCACGGTCCAAAATGCACAAGCCTACTTGTGTTTTTGTTGTAACCAAAATAATTCTCAAGTAACAAAGAAAAAGTTTTCGCAAGTAACAAAAGCAGTTTAAAATAGCAACAAGTATCTCAATTTTTTAACAAAACGAACAGATATTTCGTTAGGTTTTTATGTAACCAAAACTTTTGTCAGATTTTCCCCGCAAGTAACAAAAAAGAGATAAACTTTTTAGAGGAACTACAAAGCAACAAACGTGGCAACGTGCCATGCAATCGCTTATGCAACACAGAGCTGGTTTTGAAAGGAGGAGAGACAGAAAGGAAATCCTTCCCTAAGTGGGCCCCTGAGCCCCTCCTTGGGCTTTATCTCGGCTCTCTTTGCCTTTGGCAGTGGCCACGCTCCCCCTTTCTTTGTGACCTCCGGCGACCCACCTGCTTGCATAAGAGAGCACAGAAGTTGTTTCCCTGGGACTAAACTTTCCTGACCTCCCTGGTTCAGAAACATGTTGTTGACACAAAACACGGCAAGTCACAAGGGGAAGTCAAGGCACTTTGCACTTAGACTTTTGTACGCAAGGGAATTAAACGTAGAAGAGAGATATGATAACGTTGATACAGAGAAGCTATGCTTATTTCACAAGATTGTTGTGCATCAGTATATTTATTGCACATGATAAATAATAACGATAAATATCCATAATGACCAGAATTGCTATTAGTCGTTGTTTCTCAACCTTCCTAATGCCGTTCCTCATGTTGTGGTGACCCCCAACCATAACATTATATTTGTTGCTACTTCCTAACTATTATTTTGCTATTGGTGTGAAATATAATGTAAATATCTGATATGCAGGATGTATTTTCATTCATTGGACCAAATTTGGCACCAATACTCGATATGCCCAAATTTGAATTCTGGTGGGGTTGTGGGTGGGGGTTGGTTTTGTCATTTGGGAGTTTGGTCGTGTCAGGAGCAAGTCGCTTCTGGTGTGAGAGAATGGGCCGTCTGCAAGGACGTTGCCCAGGGGACGCCTGGATGATTTGATGTTTTTATCATCCTTGTGGGAGGCTTCTCTCATGTCCCCGCATGAGGAGCTGGACCTGATAGAGGGAGCTCATCCGCCTCTCCCCAGATTCGAACCTGCGACCTGTCGGTCTTCAGTCCTGCCAGCACAGGGGTTTAACTCACTGCGCCACCGGGGGAGTTGAGTTGCTGGGATTTATAGTTCACCAATGATGGAATTGAACTCCATCAATGATGGAATTGACCCAATCTTGACCATCAGAAAATACTCTGAGGGTTTGGTGAGCATTGACCTTGAGTTTTGGAGTTGTAGTTCACCTATCTCCAGAGAGCACAGTGGACCTAAACAATGATACTCCACCAATGATGGAATTGAGCCAAACTTGGCCCACAGAACTCCCATGACCAACAGAAAATACTGGAAGGGTTTGGTGGGCATTGACCTTGAGTTTTGGGAGTTGTGGCTTAAGGAGCTGGGCATGTTTAGCCTGAAGAAGAGAAGGCTGAGAGGAGACATGAAAGCCATGTATAAATACATGAGAGGAAGTCATAGGGAGGAGGGAGCAAAGTTGTTTTCTGCTTCCCTGGAGACTAGGACGCAATGGAACAATGGCTTCAAACTACAAGAAAGGAGATTCCATCTGAACATGAGGAAGAACTTCCATTAGCTAACGACTCAGTCTGAAAGAAAAGGTTTCTGTGTTAGTAGGCCTCAGTCTGAGAGAGCCCTCAGTGTGAGAAGGCTTCAGTGGGAGAAAGGCCTCAGTCTGAGAGAATCATGTTCCATCTGAACATGAGGAAGAACTTCCTGACTGCGAGAGCCGTTCAGCAGTGGAACTCTCTGCCCCGGAGTGTGGTGGAGGCTCCTTCTTTGGAAGCTTTGAAACAGAGGCTGGATGGCCATTTGTCAGGGGTGATTTGAATGCAATATTCCTGCTTCTTGGCAGGAGGTTGGACTGGATAGCCCATGAGATCTCTTCCAACTCTTTGATTCTATGATCTATGATTCTGTGATCCAACCATGCCTTGAAAAAGGCTTTGTTTGTATTTGGATGTTAGATCATATCGGATTGGTAATTTGTAATGCCATTTATTAGGGGGGGAAAAGTCAGTCTTTGGTTTTATTATTTATGAATGCTTCTATTAGAAAATACATAAGGATGTGGGTGAACTGCAATTCCCAGAATCGTGGGTCAATCACTCCAAAACCCTGCCAGTATTCACAGCTGGCCATGTAGGGTCTGTGTGCTAAGTTTAGTCCAGATCAATAGTCAGCTATGCTCGGTGCTCTCTCGATAAAGGTGAACTACAAAGGCCAGATCCAAGGTCAATCACCCTGTAACCCTGCCTGTATGAACAGTTGGCCATTTTGCATCTGTGTGCCAAGTTTGGTCAAGATCTGATGTTGGCTGAGTTTAGTGCTTTCTGGATGCAGGTTGACTACAACTCCCAAAACCAAGTCAATTCCCACAAACCCCTGCAGTATAGAGTTTCACTGTGCCAAGCTTGGTCCTGGTCCATTGTTGGTGGTGGTGTGGAGGTCACAATTTCTCTAGATGTAAGTGAATGATAATTCCCATGAATCAAGCTGTTTTGCCATGTGTTTGCTCTCTGCCATCTGACTTAACGAGGGTTGAATGAAAAGCTTTTTGTGAAGGCAGGAGCTCACCTGTGTAAGTGGACACTCTAGCCACACACACACATACAAATTTTCACTTTTATTATTTCATTTTCATGTATTAGTAGCTGTCCCCTGCCATGAGTTACTGTGGCCCAGTCTGTGTATATGTGTTTTGTGTGTCTGTCTATCTATCTATCTATCTATCTATCTATCTATCTATCTATCTATCTATCTATCTATCTATCTATCTATCTATCTAAATGCTCTGTGCATAATGAGTACCTTAAAAACAATGAACGAAATCACACCGAATTTGGCAACAAAACGTCTCACAACACAAGGAGTGACCATCACTCAAAAAATTATGATTTTGTCATTTGGGAGTTGTAGTTGCTGGGATTTATAGTTCACCTACAATCAAAGAGCATTCTGAACTCCATCAATGATGGAATTGAACCAAACTTGGCACACAGAACTCCCATGCCCAAGAGAAAATACTGGAAGGGTTTGGTGGGCATGGACCTTGAGTTTGGCAGTTGTAGTTCACCTACATCCAGAGAGCACTGTGGACTCAAACAATGATGGATCTGGACCAAACTTGGCACAAGCACTCAATATGCCCAAATATGAACACAGATGGAGTTTGGGGGGAAATAGACCCTGACATTTGGGAGTTGTACTCACTGGGATTCACAGTTCACCAACAATCAAAGAGCATTCTGAACCCCACGAACAACAGAATCAGGGCAAACTTCCCACACAGAACCCCCATGACCAATAGAAAATACTTAAGGCCATCCAATCCAACTCCCTTCATCAGGGCAAGAAAACCCAATCAAAGCCCTCCTGACAAAGAGCCATCCAGCCATAGATATAGATAGATATAATTCATACACACACAGATATAGTATCATAGATTTGAAAGGGACCCTTAAAGAAGGATAATGATATGTGGCATGTTCCAGGGTGGGCAAACCAGACACTCTCCGCATCAACACTGACAAAAAACCAACAAGAAATACTGTTTATCCACAAGCAGAAAGAAATTATATATATTAGAAACCAACATTTTATCATTATTTTATTTTCCAGATCAACAGACTGGGCCACAGCAATGTGTGGCAGGGGACAGCTAGTATGTGTATATATTTGTGTATATGTGTATACATGTGGTTTTGTGCATGCATTGTAATGTATATTTAAAGTATTGTGGCTTTTAAAGTATTGTGTTTTTCAGTGTTTTTATGAGTGATGGTCACTTGTTGGCCTGATAGGTGTATTGTGTCCAAATTTGGTGTCAATTCGTCCAGTGGTTTTTGAGTTATTTAAATCCCACAAACGAACATTACATTTTTATTTATATAGACTAGCTGTCCCCTGCCACACATTGCTGTGGCCCAGTCTGTTTATATGTGTTTTGTGTGTGTATATAAGTGTGTATATCTGTGCATATGTGTATATATATGTGTGCTTGCGTATTTATAGGTGATTTTGCGCACGTGTTGTAATGTAATTTTTTTGGCTTTTTAAGTCTCTTCTGCTGTGTTTTCAATGTTTTTATGAGTGATGGTCACTCGTTGGCCTGATAGGTGTCTTGTGTCCAAATTTGGTGTCAATTTGTCCAGTGGTTTTTGACTTGTGGTTATTGCTGTTATTCATTTTATCTGTTGAATTGCTGGCATCGAATTGTGCCGGTTGTAAGCCGCCCTGAGTCCCCCCTAGGGGGTTGAGAAGGGCGGGGTAGAAGTGCCCGAAATAAATAAATAAATAAATAAATATAAATAATCCCACATCCGAACATTACCTTTTTATTTATATAGACTAGTCATCCCTTGCCACTCGTTGCTGTGGCCCTCATGGGGGTTCTGTGTGAGAGGTTTGGCCCAATTCTATTGTTGGTGGGATTCAGAATGCTCCGCGATTGTAGGTGAACTATAAATCCCAGCAACTACAGCTCCCACATGTCAAGATTCTATTTTCTCCAAACTCCACCAGTGTTCACATTTGGGCATATTGAGTATTCTTGTAAAGTTTGGTCCAGATCCATCATTGTTTGAGTCCATAATGATCTCTGGATGTAGGTGAACTACAACTCCAAAACCAAAGGACACTGCCCACCAAACCCTTCCAGTATTTTTTGTTGGTCATGGGAGAACTGTGTGCAAAGTTTGGTTCAATTCCATCCTTGGTGGGGTTCAGAATGCTCTTTGATTGTAGGTGAACTATAAATCCCAGCAGCTACAACTCCCAAATGACAAAATCAATTTTTTTTGGAGTGAAGGACATACATTGGGTTGTTAGGTGTCTTGTGTCCAAATTTGGTGTCAATTCGTCCAGTGGTTTTTGAGTTATTTAGATCCCACAAACGAACATTACATTTTTATTTATATAGATGTGTATAGATAGATGGATAGTTTTACTTTGCTCTTCAACCCAAGAGTAGAGGTGGAGGCAAAGAATGAGAATGTGTGTTGACTTCTTGTTTTGGTTCTAAACCAGTTCCATATCTGGAAATAGTGTGCAATTTAGTGGCATGGCCAAATCAGCCGATGAAGGTACCCTCCATGTCTCTCCAAACTAATGAATTCAAAGCTCATAATAATTTTTACAATTATGTTCCTGATGAATAAGGTTTGGTTGTGGAAGCTCATTAGTGCCTATTTACGATGCTAGGAATGTTTGGTTATTACCCTGGGTGAAGTTAGTTCATGGATGAGTTATCGGTCAACGCCTTTGGTCGACCCTGCAAAACAAACAGTTGGTGTTCTGAGCTCCTCCCAATGTTTTCTCAGTGGAAGTGCCGTGGAACAAATGAGTATGAACTCCTTTCACCTTTAGTATAGGGCCAGTTCATTCTACTTGTAAGCAAGCACATCATTCAAATATACGAGGGTTGAATGAAAAGTAATGCCTCCACCGTCGTTACTTGGGTTTGGATGGGAATATTTTAATAAATCAAACACAGAAATAATCCTTAGAATGTGTTCTTTAAGTACCACTATTCACTTTGCCACATAATCACCAGACAATTGGATACATTTCTGCCAACGATGAACAAGTTTTCTGAAGCTGTCACGGGAGAAGTTGACACGCTGTTTCCGCAATCAGCATCTCACAGACATCTCCAGCTCATCCCCTGTTTGGGTATCAGCCAGCACGTCAACGACTTAAATCTAGAAATAGTTTTCTAAGATCTACAGAGACACTTGCTGGAACACCTCAGCAAGCGAAAGTCCAAAAGTGGCAGGCTCAAACCCAGCACCTCAATCCATGGGTGATACCAGATGAGAGACTCCCCCCTGGGCACACAGAAGACTGGGTGACTTGGAAGGCGCTGAACAGACTGCGCTCTGGCACCACAAGATGCAGAGCCAACCTTCAGAAATGGGGCCACAAAGTGGAGTCCACAACATGTGAGTGCGGAGAAGAGCAAACCACTGACCACCTGCTGCAATGCAACCAGAGCCCTGCCACATGCACAAGGGAGGACCTTCTTGCAGCAACACCAGAAGCACTCCAAGTGGCCAGATACTGGTCAAAGGACATCTAATCAACTACCAAACTCACAAATTTTGTATTCTGTATTTTGTATTTTTGTATTTTGTCTGTTTGTTTGCTTTGTTCTGTTAGAAATGTAATATAACTGACTGGTTGCTGATGACTCGATAAATAAATAAATAAAAATAAATCTCACAGTTTTCTCATCCTGGGTATCCATCATGCACAGATTTTCTGATAGCCAAGCAAAGCAATAATGTGACCCACATGTGCTTGTGAAATGCTGATTATGCTTGAAATTTCTCTCTGAGTGATACGACGATCGTCCTGATTCAATCTGTCAACCTTTTGTTTGTGAAACTCAGTGGTTGCTGTCACAGGACATCCAACTCTTGGTTTGTCATGCAAGTCAGATGTTCCCACCTCAATATCTTTAAACTTACTCGCCCAACAACACACAGTACTCGCATCAACACAATCACCATAAACAGTTTGCATTCTCTGATGAACCTCCTTTGGGGTGACACCTTCTGTTGTCAAGGATTCAATGACCACACGCTCCTTAAGTCGCATTGACCGACCATCTGTGCAGGGTTCAATACTTCACACTTTAGGCATCGCGATGTTACAGTGGACATACTTTAACATCACAGCCATTCAATGCTAAGGCTTCCTGCCAAAATGGAACTGTAGAGAGAGTCTACTGAACAAGCCAGTACATGCCGCATACCAGTACTGCCATCTGTTGAGGAGTTACAAAAGTGGAGGCATTACTTTTCATTCCACCCTCGTATTACTTTTTGGTAAACTTTGGGCAAGTTAGAAATATTACATAAATAAACATACCAAATTATCCTGAGAATTGGCAAATTTCAGATCCTGCACCATCTTCTCTAGGTTTCGTGGTGAGATGGAGGACTCTCAAGGCAAGAACTTTGTCTTGAATACTGTAAGCGTTTTCATATATTCTTCATTAGATTCGGTACGTTTTATTTGAATGATACATACTTTGTTTCTGGGGCTAATTCTCTGTATAACACACTTAAGAACGCCACAGAGGAGGTGCTCATTGAGACATTTCACAGGTAATATCACTAAGATCTTGTCCACTATAACATCGCTAGAACACCTCGGGTTGTCAGATTGGACCTGACAAACTTTACTTCTACGTATCTCCCTACAGATTTATGTACTCTCCTAAATATTAAAGGCACCAGATCTTGCCTGATGCTAAAGCTAAGCAGGGTTAGCCCTGGTTAGCATTTGGATGGGAGACCACCAATGAATTCCAGCAAAAACAGCTCTGACTTCATCCCACGCAGTAAAAACAGCGTTTCTACACATTTAGGAAATGGCAGCTATGATGCCCATCACATAACTTCAACTGTGAGGCTGAGTTTTTTTTGCCATTTCTAAAGTGGTTTCCCCAACAATTTCTAAGATGGTTGGCAATTGACTTATTTTAAAAGTCCTCACATGCCATCCGAATAAACACTACAAAATGAAAACATGAAAGAAACAGATACTACTAGGAAATTCAAGGAGCCACCCAAAATCAGCAGGCAACTTGAGGGCACAAACCTGGGGGAAAACCAGCAGCATCTACCACCAAAATAAAACAAAGTCCCAAGGCTAGTGCCTTATATCCAGAAATACCCAACTGCAACCTATTTCTTGCATACCTCCACCCTTAATTGTTTTCACCCATGGACTCTTACTGACAGATTACTCAACCCTTTAGAACTAAGACTTACATTAACCCTTCCGTCACCAACTTCTAGGCTTGCCACCACTACCCATCATCAACTGCAGAACATGATACATGACTTACTTACTTACTTAGGCGATCCCTCGTTTTCCAAGGAAGATTGTCTTCCAGTATTCTTGTGGGTCCATATGTGGCTGTGTAGCCCTATTTTTGATCTGCATCTTCTTCCGCAGAGAGGGCATAGGTTTCCAGGTGGGAGGCGGTCTCAGTCGGGATTGGCTTGACACACCTTCCTCTTGGCACACTTCTCCCTTTCACCCTCCATTCGTGCTTCTTCAAATTCTAAAGCACTGCTGGTCACAGCTGACCTCCAGCTGGAGCACTCAAGGGCCAGGGGTTCCCAGTTCTCAGTGTCTATGCTGGAGTTTCTAAGGTTGGCTTTGAGCCCATCTTTCAATCTCTTTTCCTGCCCACCAACATTCCGCTTTCCGTTCTTGAGTTCGGAGTAGAGCAACTGCTTTGGGAGACGGTGATCGGGCATCCAGACAACATGGCCGGTCCAGCGGAGTTGATGGCGGAGGACCATCGCTTCAATGCTGGTGGTCTTTGCTTCTTCCAGCATGCTGACATTTGTCCGCCTTGTCTTCCCAAGAGATTTGCATGATTTTCCGGAGGCAGCGCTGATGGAATCGTTCCAGGAGTTGCATGTGACGTCTGTAGACAGTCCACGTCTCACAGGCATATAGCAGGGTTGGGAGGACAATAGCTCTATAAAAAGCACCTTGGTATCCCTACAGATGTCCCGGTCCTCAAACACTCTCTGCTTCATTCGGAAAATGCTGCGCTTGCAGAGCTCAGGCGGTGTTGTATTTCGGTGTCAATGTTGACTTTGGTGGAGAGGTGGCTGCCAAGGTAGCGGAAATGATCAACATTTTCTAATGTTACACCATTAAGCTGTATCACTGGCATTGGTGAGGGATTGGCTGGTGTCTGCTGGAACAGCACTTTGGTTTTCTCAATGTTCAATGACAGGCCAAGCTTCTCATACGCTTCTGCGAAGGTGTTTAGAGTGGCTTGTAGATCTTCTTAATGCGCACAGACTACGTTGTCATCAGCATACTGGAGTCCTATAACAGATGTTGTTGCGACCTTGGTTTTGGCTTTCAGTCTGCTTAGGTTGAATAGCTTGCCATGATTTCCACTCCAGTTGATGGGATACATGACACTCTGAAGAGGACTCAGGGTGGATCACAATGCACACATACACCGCAAACATTCAGTACTGTTTTTAGACATACAAGACAGACAGATTTTGGCATTTTCCAACTTCAGCGCCTGGAGGTTATGCTCGATTCCGGCCACAGGGGTGTGCTGTCACGTCATCCACTATGACGCTGAGTTATTTTGATCTATTTCCTCCTTGCTCTTTGACCTCGGCAGTTTTATGCTGTCGTAAAATACCTCCCTGCTTTAGTTTTGAAATGTTGGAATGTATAGTTTTGACCGTATGCATTCCCACCTTGCCCGGTTGTCCCATTGAGGCTCATCAGCTGAGATTTCTTAAGCACATCTCTCTTTTCGTGAGCGTCTTCTACACAGACTGTGGGGTGACCCTTTCTTGTGGGGTGGCTATGACGCCAGACCTTGTTGAATGGATTTTGAAGGAACGACAAGGACATGGAAGAAGTAATTGGAAAAGAGACAAAGATTAAAGCCGGGCAAAGCTTTTCAGATACTCCTGTTCAATCTCTCTCTCTCCCTCAATCTCGCTTTTTTATCAAAGAGAGATTCAAACCTGCTGATCCGAACAAGACTGGGCATGTTGACAAAGGAAAAGTTCTAACTAGATAAGAACCTGTGAGTGATTTCTCCAAAGGGCAAAGGCTTTGACCGGGAGGGTGGCCCGCTGCTTTCCATTCTTGATAAAGATTCTGCTTGACAGACGTTGGAAAAGAAACACTCCAGAAGCATCGGAGGCCAAGTAAATGCATTACGCTAGGCTCTCATTGTAGGAACGATTAAATAGCACTGAAGTGTAGAAAAATGTCAAGCTCTAAAGATGAACTGCAGACACTGCAGACACCTGGAGGAGGCAGAATATGGTATAATAATCCAGTAGATGAAAGGGTGGACTCAAATGATTTGGGATCAAGCCTCTACTGAAATATGAAGCTCATGTTTTACATAGAATCATAGAATCAAAGAGTTGGAAGAGACCTCATGGGCCATCCAGTCCAATCCCCTGCCAAGAAGCAGGAATATTGCATTCAAATCACCCCTGACAGATGGCCATCCAGCCTCTGTTTAAAAGCTTCCAAAGAAGGAGCCTCCACCACACTCCGGGGCAGAGAGTTCCACTGCTGAACGGCTCTCACAGTCAGGAAGTTCTTCCTCATGTTCAGGTGGAATCTCCTTTCTTGTACAATGGAAGCCATTGTTCCATTGCGTCCTAGTCTCCAGGGAAGCAGAAAACAAGCTTGCTCCCTCCTCCCTGTGGCTTCCTCTCACACATTCATCCATGGCTATCATATCTCCTCTCAGTCTTCTCTTCTTCAGGCTAAACATGCCCAGCTCCTTAAGCTGCTCCTCATAGGGCTTGTTCTCCAGACTCTTGATCATTTGAGTCTCCATCCTCTGGACACATTCCAGCTTGACAATATCTCTCTTGAATTGTGGTGCCCAGAATTGGACACAATATTCCAGGTGTGGTCTAACCAAGGCAGAATAGAGCGTGGGGAGCATTACTTCCCTAGATCTAGACACTAGGCTCCTCTTGATGCAGGACAAAATCCCATTGGCTTTTTTTGCCGCCACATCACATTGTTGGCTCATGTTTAACTTGTTGTCTATGAGGACAACAAGTCCTGCTCTCAAGCCAAGCGTCCCCCATTCTGTATCTTTGCATTTACTTTTTCCTGCCTAAATGGAGTATCTTGCATTTGTCCCTGTTAGGGTCACCAGATCTCAGCCTTGAGTTTCTAGTTTTGTGGGTCATCTCCAGGTGGGAAGTGAAGGTGCAAATTACCCAGTTTTGGTGGTCTCAGCTTCTTGCAAGATGAAAAGGCTACATTCAAGTCTACAGTTCTGCCAGCAGAATTTGCAAGGATTAAGTAATTTGTGGTTGTAACTCAGAGACTTTGGGATGGGAAGCGGGGTGTATATATTCGTTGACTTTCTCCTTCTTTCTATGCCACTGTGGGAATTCTTCCGCTTTGCACCCTAGATTAGATAAAATGTCCCTTATCCCATCTTAGTAAGTAACTGCGACCGTACCTCGCAAAGGCTGATTTGGCTGGGGTGGTCCATGCCTTAGTCACCTCTAGGTTGGATTACTGTAATGCGCTCTACGTGGGGCTGCCCTTGAAAACGGCTCGAAAATTCCAACTGGTCCAGCGGGCGGCGGCCAGGATGTTAACTGGCACCCCTTACAGAGAGAGGTCAACCCTCCTGTTTAAGGAGCTCCATTGGCTGCCATTTACCTACCGAGCCCAATTCAAGGTGCAGGTGCTTACCCACAAAGCCCTAAACAGTTTGGGATCTGCCTACCTGCGTGACCGCATCTCCGTCTATGAACCCACGCGCTCCCTCCGTTCATCCGGAGAGGCCCTGCTCACGATTCCACCTGCGTCGCAGGCTCGTTTGGTGGGGACGAGGGACAGGGCCTTCTCGGTGGTTGCCCCCCGACTTTGGAACACCCTCTCCAAAGACATTAGACTGGCACCCACGTTGGCAGTCTTTAGGAAGAACTTGAAGACTTGGCTATTCCGATGTGCCTTTCCGGAATAGGATAACCTCCAGCACTACGTCCCAGAAGCACTTTATTAGAGCTTAAGACTCTCTGCACATTGCACTTGCCCAGAATCCCAACATATCACCTCTTACACCCAGCACTTTTTAACCTGTACCCTTCATTGGCCCGGCCCTGGTTTTATTGTGTAATAGTGTAACGTTTTGTTGTTGTTATTGCTTATGTTTTTAATTTGCTTGTATTATATTGTTATTGTTTGTTGTTGTTGTGCTGAGGCCTTGGCCTTTGTAAGCCGCATCGAGTCCTTCGGGAGATTCTAGCAGGGTACAAATAGTACCAAATTTCCAAATAGTGTTCTTTCTTTCTCTTTCTTCCTCTATGTACTTCATTGTTGTTTATTCATTCAGCTGCTTCTGACTCTTCGTGACCTCCTGGACCATCCCAGGCCAGAGCTCCCTGTTGGCCATGGCCACCCACAGCTCCTTCAAGGTCAAGCCAGTCTCTTCAAGAATGCCATCCATCCATCTTGCTCTTGGTCAGCCCCTCTTCCTTTTTCCTTCCATTTCCCCAGCATCATTGTCTTCTCTAAGCTTTCCTGTCTTCTCATGATGTGGCCAATGTACTTCAACTTTGCCTCTAGTCTCCTTCCCTCCAGTTTATTTATTTATTGTGTCAGGAGCAAATCAAACAGTTGTATTGCATTTTTTAACAAACAAACAAAGCACAAAGTTTGCAGGCTTGGTAGTTGATTAGATGTCCCTTGACCAGTAGCTGGCCACTTGGAGTGCCTCTGGTGTTACTATAAGAAGGTCCTCCATTGTGCATGTAGCATTGCAGCAGGTGGTCTGTAGTTTGCTCCTCTCCACACTCGCATGCCGTGGATTCCACTTTGTAGCCCCGTTTCTGAAAGTTGGCTCTGCATATCGTAGTGCCAGAGCGCTGCCTGCTCAGCACCTTCCAAGTCGCCTGTCTTCTGTGTGCCCAGGGGGGAGTCTCTCATTTGGTATCAGCCATAGATTGAGGTTCTGGGTTTGAGCCTGCCACTTTTGGACTCTCACTTGCTGAGGTGTTCCAGCAAGTGTCTCTGTAGATCTTAGAAAACTATTTCTTGATTTAAGTCATTGAGGTGCTGGCTGATACCCAAACAGGGGATGAGCTGGAGAGGTCGGTCTGAGTCCCTCTACGGAGGTTGAGAAGATCGGGATATAAAAGTTTTAAATAAATAATAATAATGTCACTGCCTTGGTCCTTTCACTTTGTTGGTACTTCCCAGCGGATGTCAGGTGGTGCAATACCGGTGAAACAGTGTAATTTCTCCAGTGGTGTAGGGCGCAGACACCCGGTAATAATGTGGCATGTCTCATTAAGAGCCACATCCACTGTTTTAGCGTGGTGAGATGTGTTCCACACTGGGCATGCATACTCAGCAGCAGAGTAGCACAGCGCAAGGGCAGATGTCTTCACTGTGTCTGGTTGTGATCCCCAGGTTGTGCCAGTGAGCAGCCAGGATTTATTTCCTGGAGGATGGACGGGTTGGATCTTCTTGTAGTCCAAGGCACTCTCAGAATTTTCCTCCAGCCTTCTTTATGGCCCAGCTCTCACATCTATAGTTCACTACGGGGAATACCATTGTGCTAACATTGCCAGTGTGATGTCTCTACTCCTCACTATTTTATTGAGATGGGTCCTTGCTCTCATCCCAAGAAGGAAATGTCTTCTGATTTCCTGGCTGCAGTCTGCATCTGCAGTCCTCTTTGCACGTAGAAATACTAAATCTTTTGTCGAAGGCTTTCATGGCCGGAATCACTGGGTTTTTGTAGGTTTTTCCGGGCTATATGGCCATGTTCTAGAGGCATTTTCTCCTGACATTTTGCCTGCATCTATGGCAAGCATCCTCAGAGGTAGTGAGGTCTGACTACCTCTGAGACCTCACTACCTCTGAGGATGCTTGCCATAGATGCAGGCGAAACGTCAGGAGAAAATGCCTCTAGAACATGGCCATATAGCCCGGAAAAACCTACAACAATCCAATACTAAATCTGTCACTGCCTCCATGTTTTCCCCCTCTATTTGCTAGTTATCAATCATTCTTGTTGCCATCATCTTGGTTTTTTTGATGTTGAACTGCAACCCAGCATTTGGCCTTTCTTCTTTCACCTTGGTTAGAAGGCTCCTCGGCTCCTCCTCACTTTCAGCCATCAAAGTGGTATCATCTGCATATCGAAGGTTGTTTAATGTTTCTCCCAACAATTTTAACCCCAGCCTTGCATTCGTCAAGCCTGTCAAGTTTGAGCATTCTTTAGCATTTCGCTTTTTGGCATGGGTATATATGTTGATTTTTCCCAGTCTGATGGCCATTCTTGTGTTTCCCATATTTGCTGGCATATGGCATGCATCACCTTGGCAGCATCATCTTTCAAGGTTTTCAACAGATCCTGTCGTATGAACTTTGATTCATACTTAATGCATAACCTTTCATCACAAGAGCCGGAGCCCCCGGTGGCGTAATGGGTTAAAGCCCTGTGCTGGCAGGACTGAAGACCAACAGGTCACAGGTTCGAATCCGGGGAGAGGCGGATGAGCTCCCTCTATTAGCTCAGCTCCTCACGCAGGGACATGAGAGAAGCCTCCCACAAGGATGATAAAAACATCAAATCATCCAGGCGTCCCCTGGGCAACGTCCTTGCAGACGGCCAATTCTCTCACACCAGAAGCAACTTGCAGTTTCTCAAGTCAGTCCTGACATGACAAAAATAAATAAATCACAAGAGCCATCCCTCAGTTTAGGCCCGGAAACTTCAGGCCTTGAGATGGTTCAGAACTGGCAACCTAACAGGAAGCTCTTTGGCAACTCTCTTTATCTCTTTCAGCTTAACCTGAAAGATTGTTTTTCAAGATAAAGGGAGAGAGGAAGAGCTATGAATGCCACCTTGAGGTCGTTGAAAGTAGAATTAATATATCACAACATACGTACACATGAATAAATGCTAATTGATAGTAGACAGCTTTTGGATGACAATCATCATCAACATCATCATCATGCACAAGATACCTTCTTTTGCAACATTTCTAAAAGTACATCTCCTGGTATAGCTGGGCCTTTGCTGGCATATGTCTTGCAAGGATGTGTTTCTTCAGCTATCCAATATGGAGGACCAGAAGGTCTCCATTCCCGTTGATGTAACTAGGCCCAACACCATCCATGAAGTGATGAATGGATGGATATTTCTGCTCATTGTTGTTGTTGTTCATTCGTTCAGTCATCTCCGACTCTTCGTGACCTCATGGACCAGTCCACGCCAGAGCTCCCTGTTGGCTGTCACCACCCCCAGCTCCTTCAAGGTCAGTCCAGTCACTTCAAGGATGCCATCCATCCATCTTGCCCTTGGTCGGCCCCTCTTCCTTTTCCCTTCCACTTTCCCCAGCATAATTGTCTTCTCTAGGCTTTCCTGTCTCCTCATGATGTGGCCAAAGTACTTCAACTTTGTCTCTAGTATCCTTCCCTCCAGTGAGCAGTCGGGCTTTATTTCCTGGAGGATGGACTGGTTGGATCTTCTCGGTCCAAGGCACTCTCAGAACTTTCCTCCAACACCACAGTTCAAAAGCATCTCTCTTCCTTCGCTCAGCCTTCCCTAAGGTCCAGCTCTCACATCCGTAGGTTACTACAGGGAAGACCATGGCTTTGACTAGGCAATGGATCTTTGTTGCCAGTCTGATGTCTGCTCATTAGTGTTGTGCATTCGGGGTAAACCTTGACCCATTTCATGTCCCAGTTTTCAGTGGGGGCTCCAATCCATTTTTTGGGAGCCCCCCAAAATCGGAAGGTCGGATATCTGTTTTCGCTCTGGGGTGCCTAAAGACCAGTTCTCTATCGGTTCATTATGGACTGGGGGGGGGGGGTCTTCCAAGGTTCCCTTTCCCATTATTTTAGACATTTAAGCTGTTTTACTCTAGAGGTGAAACACTCAGCTGCAGGCAAGCATGCCCTTTAAGGAGGCTACAGGCCCTGACATTGAGTCTAGTCGATTCAGACCCTGGGGGGTGGTCCTCACCTCCATTTCTAAGCCGAAGAGCCGGCATTGTCCTTAGACAACTCCAAGGTCACATTGCTGACATGACTGCATGTCAGCCTTCCTGCAGAAGCGGTACCTATCAATCTACTCACATTTGCACGTTTTCAAACTCCTAGGTTGGCAGAAGCTGGATCTAACAGTGAGAGCTCACCTTGCTCCCCAGATTGAAACCACCAACCTTTCGGTCTGCAAGTTCAGCAGCTCAGCAGTTTAACCCACTGCATCACCAGGTGATCCCCAAAGGAGGCTTCTTACCTGTTTCTTACTCTAGAGGAGGCACTTGGCTGCAAGTAAGTCTGTGCACTTTCTGGTCCTGTATACCACACATGCACTCTCTTTCCAAGGCAAGGAGGCAAGTTCTTATTCTTACTCTAGAGGAGGTACTCAGCTGCAGGCAGGTGCATGCGCTTTCTGGGCCTGCATACCACGCACACACCCGTTCCAAGGCAAGAAGTTCTCATACTCCAAAGGAGGCACTTGGCTGCAGGCAGACACATATACTGTCTGGTCCTGAATGCCACACACACACTCTTTCCAGGGCAAGGAGAAGTTCTCTTACTCCAGAGGAGACACTTGGCTGCAGGTAGGAGCACATGCTTTCTGGGCCTGCATGCCACATGCACTTTCCAAGGCAAGGAGGCAAGTTCTCTTACTCCAGAGGAGGAGCTCAGCTACAAGCCTGAACGCCACACATGCACTCTTTCCAAGGCAAAGAGACATGGAACACCATGTGCTCACAGGCGCTTACTTTCGTGTCTAGCTGATTTTTGTACTGGAAGGGGCCTTCCTGTTATGTCCTCCCAAAGGTAACAAAAGTAACGAAAGAATGCATGAAACAAAGGAAAACGATTCTGTGCACAATCCTACTGCTTATTGTCTACAATTGTTTCTCTCTATCTTGGAAACCCCTTGCCACAACTACAGTACTCCTGAAAGATTTCCACCCAGACTCTGTTTAGGTAAAGGTAAAGGTTTTCCCCTGACATTAAGTCCAGCCGTTTCCCCTGACATTAAGTCCAGCTGGGGGTTGGTGCTCATCTCCATTTCTCAGCCGAAGAGCCGGCGTTGTCCGTAGACACCTCCAAGGTCATGTGGTCATAGGCATGACTGCATGGAGTACCGTTACCTTTCTGCTAGAACAGTACCTATTGATCTACTACCATTTGTATGTTTTTGAACTGCTAGGTTGGCAGAAGCTGGGTCTGACAGCGAAAGCTCATGTCGCTCCCCGGATTTGAACCTGCAACCTTTCGGTCAGCAACTTCAGCAGCTCAGCGGTTTAACTCACTGCCCCTGACTCTGTTTAAAGATATTCAAACAGGAGAACCCATCACTTTCTGGGAAAGTCTGTTCTTTACTTTCTTACTTAGGCGATTCTCGTTGGCCGAGTAGGATAGTCTTCCAGGATCGGTATTCTGGTGACTCCGTAGGTGACTGTGGAGCCCTATTCTTCTCCTGCAGTGAGGGCTTTGGTTTCCAGGTGGAAGGCAGTCTCGGTCGGGGTTGGCTTGATGCACCTTCCTCTTGGCACATTTCTCTCTCTCGCCCTCCATTCGTGCCTCTTCAAATTCTGCAGCACTGCTGGTCACAGCTGACCTCCAGTTGGAACGCTCAAGGGCCAGGGCTTCCCAGTTCCCAGTGTCTATGCCACAGTTTTTGGCTTTGAGTCTTTTCTACTGTTAAATAATTAATATAGACAAGAAGTTCCTAATGTTTGAGTGGAATCTGTTGT
This sequence comes from Anolis sagrei ordinatus, assembly GCF_025583915.1. Lineage (NCBI taxonomy): Eukaryota > Metazoa > Chordata > Lepidosauria > Squamata > Anolidae > Anolis > Anolis sagrei. The sequence continues at coordinate 104,595,590 of NW_026847771.1, read as the reverse complement.
CATGTAACTTGAATGCATTGGTTCATGTTCTAGTCTTTGGAACAGCAGAAAACAAGCCTGCTCCACCTTGTGCACAGTGTCTCATCAGATATCTAAAGCATTGTGTAGTCCTTTGAGCACTGGACTATGATTTTGGGGCTAGCGTTTGACCACTTCCTTAGCCAGGAAAACTTGGGCAAACCACACTCTCTTAGCTTCAGAGGAAGACAATAGGAAGCTCCTTGCAAACAAATCTTGCCAAGCAAACCCTGTGTCTTAGGACCACCATAGGTTGGAAACAACTGAAAGCCACGCAACAATAGCAACTCATCTCAACTTTCAGTCTTCTCCAAACTAAATGTACCAGTCTCCTTAAGCTGTCAGTTGATGCTCCCTGGTTGGCTTCCGGAAAAGGAAGAATCCATGGTAGGCGATGTGCACAAATATGGCACTGATCCCTGGCCTTCTGGAACATCAGATATCCCGAGAGATACTGTTCTATTCACATATCTATTTCCAGAAGGTCACTGTGTCTGCTCATAGATTTCATCTGGACTTTTTTTGATTTGTTCTTCTACAAAATGTGTGTTTTGGGGTTGGCAACACTCTCAAAATAAATCATATGATGTGAGCGCTCATGGCACTCTTATCAACGTTTCTAATGTGCTGACCCAAAGGTTAGTGAGATTGGGTCCAGTCAACTCAGGGCTGGATGAGTCAGCGTTCTTCAACCTTGACATAAGCTAGTTTTCCTATGGTCTGTGTCCATTATTTCATTATCCTGGTGAATAACGTAAAGTTGATCAGCATCTGCTGTTGGGAAATACTTTATCCGTAGGCAAAAAAAAGAGTTTGCATGGCATCCAAAGTCAATTCCGAGCCTCACCACACAAACTTCCATGACCCTTACAGTCAACTCCAGTCACCTGTTTAGTTTGCCCTTTGGAAAGTTCATTTGCCCTTTGGAAAGTTCATGCCTTCGGTTTCTGAGACTCTGAAACAGCACAGCGTGTTCTGAACTATATTACATTGTGATACATATGAGCAATAGATACCAAGTGGGATGAGGAAATGTGTTATTGTCAGACTACAAACCCCATTAACCATACCCCATAACATAATTTATTGATTCATTCATCTTTTCAGCAGTGAAAGAAGCTAACAGTGTTTTAAACTGTGTGTTTAATCTTATAGACAAACAGAAAAGCTGATGAGTACACCATCAAAATCTAGGGTGCACATGAACAGAGATCAAGATCATCTTGTTCGTTTTCAAAGCTCAATAGTATAAAAAAGTTCTGAAGGAGACTAAACTAGGGACCATCCTAGCTTCCCTAGCGAGGGATTTCCAAATACAGTTGAACCTCAACTTAAAGGCACCCCAACTTAAGAATGTTTTGAGTTAAGAGCGCCACTTGGGTTTTGCTTTGACATATGAGCAGTGCTTTGAGTTGAGAGTGAGCACCAAGTGGGATTGCAACTGCGAGAGTTTTAAATGTAGTTGTACAAGGGTTGAATGAAAAGTAATGCCTCCACCTTCGTTACTTGGGTGATGGTTGGAGTTTTTATGTAGATATCTATCTCTGTGTGTGGGTTTTCTGTAAACGGTGTGACCCAATTGTTGATCTGGTTTGCGGATGACTAGGACATCTAGAAAAGGCAGTCTTCCTTCATTTTCCTTTTCCATGGTGAACTGGATGTTTGGGTGGATGCTGTTGAGATGGTCCAGGAACCTGTTGAGTTCTTCTTCTCCATGGCTCCAAATGGTGAAGGTGTCAACCACATATCTGAACCATATCGTGAGCTTTTTGGTTGCTGTTTCAAGGGCTTGTTTTTCAAAGTGTTCCATGTAGAAATTAGCTATGACCGGTCTGAGAGGGCTCCTCATAGCTACTCCATCTTTCTGTTCGTAGAACTCATTGTCCCACTGAAAGTAGCTGGTGGTGAGGCAATGGTGAAACAGAGCTGTGATGTCTTCTGGGAACCTCTGGTTGATGAGTGCCATGATGTCTGCTACCGGGACCATGGTCAATAGAGACACCACATCGAAGCTGATCAGTTTGTCGTTGGTCTTTAGCTTGAGATTGCTGATTTTTCAATGAAGTGGGCTGAGTCCTTGATGTAGTGTGTAGTGAGCCCAATATGGCTTTGTAACTGTAATAATTTCTCTGCCAAAGAGTGCTGGTGTCTCACCAAACTACAGCTCCCAGGATTTCATAATATGGAACCATGGAAGTTCAAGTAGTGACAAAATGCATTCATTCTACAGCGTGGATGGCATGTGGTATGACTCATTAAGTGGCAATGCCTATTACGTGGAGCTGAAGTGGGCTAGTCTAGATGGCCCCTGAGGTTTCTGCCATTCTTGTTATTATTATTATTATTATTATTATTATTATTAAAGCAAAAGTAAAGCTTTCCCCTTGACATTAAGTCTAGTCGTGTCCAAATCTGGAGAGGGTGGTGGTGCTCATCCCCATTTCTAAGCCAAAGAGCCAGCATTGCCCATAGACACCTCCAAGGTCATGTGGCCAGCATGACTGCATGGAGCCCCAGGGGGTTGCTCCTATTATTATCATTGCAAAGTCTGGGTGGCCATATGTTAGGGGGGCATTGATTGTGCTTTTTCTGCATGGCAGAAGTTAGTCGGACTAGATGGAAGTTGGTCGGACCCTGGGGTTGCTCCTATTATTATTATTATTATTATTATTATTATTATTGCAAAGTCCGGGTGGCCATCTGTTGGGGCTGTTTTGATTATGCTTTTCCTAGATGGCAGAAAGGGATTGGACTGGATAGACTCTGGAATTTCTGCTATTATTATTATTATTATTATTATTATTATTATTATTATTAAGACTGGGTGGTCATCTATTGAGGGTGCTTTGATTGTGCTTTTCCTAGATGGCAGAAGGGGATTGGAATTTATGGCCTCTGGAATTTCTGCTATTATTATTATTATTATTATTAAGACTGGGTGGCCATCTGTTGGGAGTGCTTTGATTTTGCTTTTCCTAGATGGCAGAAGGCAGTTGAACTGGATGGCTCTTGAGGTTTCTACCATCATCATCATCATCATCATCATCATTATCATCTTCTTCTTCTTCTGCATGGCAGAAGGGGGTTGGACTAGATGGCCCCTGGGGTTGTCCTATTATTATTATTATTATTATTATTATTATTATTATTGCAAAGTCTGGCTGGCCATCTGTTGGGGGTGCTTTGATTGTGCTTTTCCTGGATGGCAGAAGGGGGTTGGACTAGATGGCTCCTGAGGTTTCTCCTATTATTATTATTATTATTACTATTGTTATTGTTGTTGTTGTTGTTATTATTAGAAAAACTGGGTGGCCATCTGTTGGGGGTGCTTTGATTGTGCTTTTCCTGCATGGGAGAAGGGGGTTGGACTAGATGGCTCCTGAGGTTTCTCCTATTATTATTACTATTGTTATTGTTGTTGTTATTATTATTATTATTACAAAAACTGGGTGGACATCTGTTGGGAGTGCTTTGATTGGGCTTTTCCTGGATGGCAGAAGAGTGTTGGACTGGATGGCTCCTGAGGGTTCTCCTATTATTATTACTATTGTTATTGTTGTTTTTGTTGTTATTATTATTAGAAAAACTGGGTGGCCATCTGTTGGGGGTGCTTTGATTGGGCTTTTCCTGGATGGCAGAAGAGTGTTGGACTGGATGGCTCCTGAGGTTTCTCCTATTATTATTACTATTGTTGTTGTTGTTGTTGTTATTATTATTATTACAAAAACTGGGTGGCCATCTGTTGGGGGTGCTTTGATTGTGCTTTTCCTGGATGGCAGAAGAGTGTTGGACTAGATGGCTCCTGAGGTTTCTCCTATTATTATTACTATTGTTATTGTTGTTGTTATTATTATTATTATTATTACAAAAACTGGGTGGCCATCTGTTGGGAGTGCTTTGATTGTGCTTTTCCTGCATGGGAGAAGGGGGTTGAACTAGATGGCTCCTGAGGGTTCTCCTATTATTACATCATCATCATCATCATCATCATCATTAATATAATTGAGGCTAGATGGCCATCTGTTGGGAGTGCTTTGATTGTGCTTCTCCGGCATGATGGCAGAAGAGTGTTGGACTGGATGGCTCCTGAGGTTTCTCCTATTATTATTACTATTGTTATTGTTGTTGTTGTTATTATTATTATTATTATTATTATTATTATTACAAAAACTGGGTGGCCATCTGTTGGGAGTGCTTTGATTGTGCTTTTCCTGCATGGGAGAAGGGGGTTGGACTAGATGGCTCCTGAGGTTTCTCCTATTATTATTACTATTGTTATTGTTGTTGTTATTATTATTATTATTACAAAAACTGGGTGGCCATCTGTTGGGAGTGCTTTGATTGTGCTTTTCCTGCATGGGAGAAGGGGGTTGAACTAGATGGCTCCTGAGGGTTCTCCTATTATTATTACTATTGTTATTGTTGTTTTTGTTGTTATTATTATTAGAAAAACTGGGTGGCCATCTGTTGGGAGTGCTTTGATTGGGCTTTTCCTGGATGGCAGAAGAGTGTTGGACTGGATGGCTCCTGAGGTTTCTCCTATTATTATTACTATTGTTATTGTTGTTTTTGTTGTTATTATTATTAGAAAAACTGGGTGGCCATCTGTTGGGGGTGCTTTGATTGGGCTTTTCCTGGATGGCAGAAGAGTGTTGGACTGGATGGCTCCTGAGGTTTCTCCTATTATTATTACTATTGTTGTTGTTGTTGTTGTTATTATTATTACAAAAACTGGGTGGCCATCTGTTGGGGGTGCTTTGATTGTGCTTTTCCTGGATGGCAGAAGAGTGTTGGACTGGATGGCTCCTGAGGTTTCTCCTATTATTATTACTATTGTTGTTGTTGTTGTTGTTATTATTATTATTACAAAAACTGGGTGGCCATCTGTTGGGGGTGCTTTAATTGTGCTTTTCCTGGATGGCAGAAGAGTGTTGGACTGGATGGCTCCTGAGGTTTCTCCTATTATTATTACTATTGTTATTGTTGTTGTTGTTGTTGTTGTTACAAAAACTGGGTGGCCATCTGTTGGGAGTGCTTTGATTGTGCTTTTCCTGGATGGCAGAAGGGTGTTCCAGGGCTCTTCCACTGAAACACTGTTAGTTTATGTTGGTTAATGATGTTTTTCAAAAGTTTGGCCATGCCTGTTACGTATACATTATATAATACATAATATATACTATCATATATATGGTAAACATTTCTTGGGGCTCCACAAGAAACTTTTGCTTCAGAAAGGGCTCTGCAGCTGAACAAGTTTGAGAAGCCCTGCTCTGACATAACTGGGAGAACTGGAAAGTTATGTAATGGAGAATCAAACGAACTGCCCGTTGTGCCCGACTGAAGTCCCCCAGATTAAATGCGAGCCAGTGGCCATCTCACCTGGGCATTTGCTCCACCCCTTCTGAAGGGCAATAAATGTGTCTCCATGCCAGAGTAAGTCACTGACCTACCTGAGCTGAAGCAGATAAGATCTTCAGTAGCAAGAACGGTGTCCAACGTTGTGCCAATTGGCTGCCAGAGTCCAAACAGAGAGAATATTAACCAGGATGGATCTCCTTTCTTACTTCTCCGTGGAGACCTGGGCTCTTCTAATCCTATCCCTAGGTCTCTTGATGCTGTAAGTAACTTTACAAATAAATTCTTACTTCTTGATCAAGTTTTGTAGAAACAATGTAAGAAAAAAAACAAGTGAGAAAAAATAAAATAAAATAGATATGCCCGCAAGAAGAGGCGGGTAATAAATAAATTATTTGTAATTGTTATTCTATCAAGAAACAGCTATATATAACCTTTGGTGTATCTGCACAGTGGAATTAATGCAGTGGAATTAATGCAGTCTGGGCAGAGAAAGTGAAAGACATTGCAAAACTACAACTTCCAGGCTTCCATAGCATGGCGCCACAACAGTTAAAGTGGTGTCAAACTGCATTAATTCTACAGTGTAGCTCAGTCATGGGCTAACTTGGGCCCTCCAGGTGTTTTGGACTTCAAGTCCCACAATCCTAACAGTCTCAGGCCCATTCCTTTTCCCTCTTTAACCAGGGACCACTTTGACCAGGGACCTCTTTGACCAGGGACCACTTTGACCAGGGACCACTTTGACCAGGGCCCACTTTGACCAGGGACCCCTTTGACCAGGGCCCACTTTGACCAGGGCCCACTTTGACCAGGGCGCAATTTGACCAGGGACCACTTGGACCAGGGACCACTTTGACCAGGGACCACTTTGACCAGGGACCACTTTGACCAGGGACCCCTTTGACCAGGGACCATTTGTCCAGGGACCCCTTTGACCAGGGACTCCTTTGACCAGGGACTCCTTTGACCAGAGACCACTTTGACCAGAGCCCCCTTTGACCAGGGACCACTTTGATCAGGGACCACTTTGACCAGGAACCCCTTTGACCAGGGACCACTTTGACCAGAGACCACGTTAACCACTTTGACCAGGGACCACCTTGACCAGGGACCAGTTTGACCAGAGCCCACTTTGACCAGAGCCCACTTTGACCAGGGCCCACTTTGACCAGGGACTACTTTGACCAGGGCCCACTTTGACCAGGACCCACTTTGACCAGGACCCACTTTGACCAGGACCCACTTTGACCAGGACCCACTTTGACCAGGGCCCACTTTGACCAGGGCCCACTTTGACCAGGATCCACTTTGACCAGGGACCACTTTGACCAAGGACCACTTTGACCAAGGACTTGATCAAGGACCACTTTGACCAGGGACCACTTTGGCCAGGAACTACTTTGACCAGGGACCCCTTTGACCAGGGACCCCTTTGACCAGGGACCACTTTGACCAGGGACTACTTTGACCAGGAACCCTTTGACCAGGGACCACTTGACCAGGGACCACTTTGACCAGGGACCACTTTGTCCAGGGACCACTTTGTCCAGGGACCACTTTGACCAGGTACCACTTTGTCCAGGGACCACTTTGATCAGGGACCCCTTTGGCCAGAGACCCCTTTGATCAGGGACCACTTGTCTAGGGACCACTTTGACCAGGGACCACTTTGACCAGGGACCACTTTAATCAGGGACCACTTGTCCAGGGACCCCTTTGACCAGGGACCACTTTGACCAGGGACCCCTTTGATCAGGGACCACTTGTCCAGGGACCCCTTTGACCAGGGACCCCTTTGACCAGAGACCCCTTTGATCAGGGACCACTTGTCTAGGGACCACTTTGACCAGGGACCACTTTGACCAGGGACCACTTTAATCAGGGACCACTTGTCCAGGGACCCCTTTGACCAGGGACCACTTTGACCAGGGACCCCTTTGATCAGGGACCACTTGTCCAGGGACCCCTTTGACCAGGGACCCCTTTGACCAGAGACCCCTTTGATCAGGGACCACCAGGGATCCCTTTGACCAGGGACCCCTTTGACTAGGGACCCCTTTGACCAGGGACCACTTTGACCAAGGATCACTTGACCAGGGACCCCTTTGACCAGGGACCACTTTGACTAGGACAACATCAGAAATGTATTGTCGAAGGCTTTCATGGCCGGAATCACTGGGTTGTTGTAAGTTTTTTTGTGGGCTATATGGCCATGTTCTAGAGGCATTTCTCCTGACGTTTCGCCTGCATCTATGGCAAGCATCCTCAGAGGTAGTGCGGTCTGTTGGAACTCTGCTATTACAACAACAACAACAACAACAACAACAACAACAACAAAGGCTGGATGGCCATATGTTGGGGTTACTTTGATTGTGCTTCTACTGCATGGCAGAAGGGGATTTGAATGGATATTGGGATCTTCCAATGAAATACTCTTATGTTTATATAATATAATATAAAACCTTTCTTGGGTTTCCATGAGAAATTTCGCCTTCAAAAAGGGCTCCTCAGCTGAAAAAGTTTGTGAACTCTTGATCTACACTGTCAAATTAATATACCGTAATTTGGCAACCCTTTCACTGTTATGGCTTAAGGCTATGGACCTATGAAAGCTGTAGTTTAACAAGGCCTTTGCACTTCTCTGCCTCACCAAACTACAAATGTAGGAAACCCTGGTGACACAATAGGTTAAACCCTTGTATTGGCAAGACTGCTGATCGAAAGGTCAGCGGTTTGAATCTGGGGAGCGAGGTGAGCTCCCATCTGTCAGCTCCAGCTTCCCATGCAGGGACATGAGAGATGCTCCCACAGGGTGGTAACACATCCGGGTGTCCCCTGGACAGCATCCTTGCAGACAGCCAATTCTCTCACACCAGAAATGACTTGCAGTTTCTCAAGTCACTCTTGACATGAAAAAAACCTCTTACAAATCCTAGGAATCCATAGTACTGAGCAATGGCAGTTAAAATAGAGTCAAACTGCTTTAATTCTACAGTGTAGGTGCACCTTTAGTCCACTCTCAAACTACAGCACTGCGCTGAATCACCACAGAGATAAATAGAAGTGATTCAATGAGTCTAGCAATAGATTTCATTTCAGACTTTCTCCTAAACTAACATTGACTTCCCAAACAACAAGAATCATAGAATCATAGAATCAAAGAGTTGGAAGAGACCTCATGGGCCATCCAGTCCAACCCCATTCTGCCAAGAAGCAGGAATACTGCATTCAAATCACCCCTGGCAGATGGCCATCCAGCCTCTGCTTAAAAGCTTCCAAAGAAGGAGCCTCCACCACACTCCGGGGCAGAGAGTTCCACTGCTGAATGGCTCTCACAGTCAGGAAGTTCTTCCTCGTGTTCAGATGGAATCTCCTCTCTTGTAGTTTGAAGCCATTGTTCCGAGTCCTAATCGCCAAGGAAGCAGAAAACAAGCTTGCTCCCTCCTCCCTGTGGCTTCCTCTCACATATTTATACATGGCTATCATATCTCCTCTCAGCCTTCTCTTCTTCAGGCTAAACCTGCCCAGCTCCTTAAGCCGCTCCTCATAGGGCTTGTTCTCCAGACCCTTGATCATTTTAGTCGCCCTCCTCTGGACACATTCCAGCTTGTCAATATCTCTCTTGAATTGTGGTGCCCAGAATTGGACACAATATTCCAGGTGTGGTCTAACCAAAGCAGAATAGAGGGGTAGCATTACTTCCTTAGATCTAGACACTATGCTCCTATTGATGCAGGCCAAAATCCCATTGGCTTTTTTTGCCACCACATCACATTCCTGGCTCATGTTTAACTTGTTGTCCACGGGGAAAATCCCATTGGCTTTTTTTGCCGCCACATCACATTGTTGGCTCATGTTTAACTTGTTGTCCACGAGGACTCCAAGATCTTTTTCACACGTACTGCTCTCAAGCCAGGCATTGTCCCCCATTCTGTATCTTTGCAGTTTTTCTGCCAAAGTGGAGTATCTTGCATTTGTCACTGTTGAACTTCATTTTGTTAGTTTTGGCCCATCTCTCTAATCTGTCAAGATCGTTTTGAATCCTGCTCCTGTCCTCTGGAGGTCTATGGTGGCTCCCAAAACTGTAGTTCTATAGCAGTGTTTCTCAACCTGGGGGTCGGGACCCCTGAGGGGGTCGCGAAGGGGTGAGGGAGGGGTCGCCAAAGACCATCAGAAAACACAGTATTTTTTGTTGGTCATGGGGGTTCTGTGTGGGAAGTTTGGCCCAATTCTATCATTGGTGGGGTTCAGAACGCTCCTTGATTGTAGGTGAACTATAAATCCCAGGATCTACAACTCTTAAATGTCAAAGTCTATTTTCCCCAAACCCCATCAGTGTTCACATTTGGGCATATTGAGTATCCATGCCAAGTTTGGTCCAGATCCATCATTGTTTGAGCCCACAGTGCTCTCTGGATGTAGGCGAACTACAACTCCCAAACTCAAGGTCAATGCCCACCAAACCTTCCAGTATTTTCTGTTGATCATGGGAGTTCTCTGTGCCAACTTTGGTTCAATTCCATGGTGGGTTCAGAATGCTCTTTGATATTGTAGGTGAACTATAAATCCCAGCAACTACAACTCCCAAATGACAAAATCAATCCCCCCGCAACCCCACCAGTATTCAAATTTGGGCATATCGGGTATTTGTGCCAAATTTGCTCCAGTGAATGAAAATACATCCTGCAGATCATTATTTACATGGTGATTCATAATGTTAGGGTTATGGTTGGGGGTCACCACAACATGAGGAACTGTATTAAGGGGTCGCGGCATTAGGAAGGTTGAGAACCACTGTTTTACAACATTGTTGTTCATGAGGACTCCAAGATCTTTTTCACACGTACTGCTCTCGAGCCAGGCATTGTCCCCCATTCTGTATCTTTGCATTTCATTTTTTCTGCCAAAGTGGAGTATCTTGCATTTGTCACTGTTGACCTTCATTTTGTTAGTTTTGGCCCATCTCTCTAATCTGTCAAGATCGTTTTGAATCCTGCTCCTGTCCTCTGGACTATTGGCTCCCCCTCCCGCAGACTAGGTATTTTATTTATTTATCGTGTCATCCGCAACCAGAACATTGTATTACATTTCTAACAGAACAAAACAAACAAACAGATAAAAAACACACAAATTTTGCAAACTTGGTAGCTGATTAAATGTCCTTTGACCAGTATCTGGCCACTTGGAGTGCCTCTGGTGTTGCCGCAAGAAGGTCCATCGTGCATCTCCTTGAGAGAGAGAAGCCCGAGGACCGCGCCTAAAGGGCTCTGGGTCCCTTGGTGAGGCCAGCGAGAGCCAATCCAAAGAGTAAAAATATTACAAATAATAATGCCTCATCCAAGTGGAAGAAGTTTCTTTTCAGCAACCGAGGTTTATTGTGATTCAGCTGAGATCAGATGCATTGCAGGAATCATTCCACTGCAAGCATAATTTTACAGAATTTCCAAGCATTTTTATAGTACACAGACAAAGGGAAACAGTTTCAAAACTCCCGCCCGCCCTCTGTCAGCCGGCTTCGTGCTGATTGGCTGGCCGCGGAACAGCTGGGAGGAGGCTTGGCAGCATGCCTCGCCTCTGGACCAATCAGCGGGCTCCACTGCCTCTGGGAGGCCAATCAGTGCCTTCCTAGCGCCTCTGAAGATGGACCAATCGGCAGCTAGGAGGCGGGACGAAGCCTGACAAAGACTGAGGAAATGACAGCCTTAAGGGGAATGTGAGGCTTTTGTCCTCACCGGCGGGGTGACAGATAGGGGGAACAATGAGTTTCCTGGTTTATGATTGGATTTGGGAGGAAGTATGAAAAGGAGCTTTTGATGGTATTTGGACCTCAGAGCCTTGTAAACAAGGGGGATCAACAAATACCTAAAATGGTACAATCAGTCTTTTATCCCTGAGTTTCTGTTGACCCTTCTCTCATCTTACTGTCTGCTCTGAAAGTAAGTTTGAAGAGGGGGTCAACTATACGGCCCATGCAATTGTAAATATGAACCATTTCGGGAGGACAAAGGGTTTCCTCCCTGTCACAGTAATCCTTAGGTCACATTCCTTTTGGGGCAGGGTCAAAGAGGGGAAGCAGGGAGGGGAACCAGAGTACATTTCTTATATTTCATTACATACATTTTATATTTCATGAGGCAATCCCATCCCCATCCCCAGCGAAAGTTTATTACAATATTGGATCTTTATTATAACGCAAACTGGAGATCTCATAGTCCTTTGGCAAAGGTGCGTGGAAACTGAGGCTGCTTGCATTTCAAGGCAAGCACCAGAAGGAAGTTCGTGGCCAGGGATGTGGCAAACAGTTCAGTTCATGAAGCAGAGAGTCAATAAGAAAAAGGCAGAAGCCCAGTGATGGGCGCTGGGTTGGGTAGTAGCAGAGTCCATAGTCCAGTGCATAAGTCAGAGAGTTCACAAAGAGGAGACAGGAACCCAGTTATGTGCGCTGGGTCAGGAAGCAGCAGAATCCATTGTCCAGCCCTTGGCGAACTACAAATACTTGGGAGGGGGGGGGAAAAGATGCTCGGCATCACCACCTTGTGCATGTGGCAGGGCTCAGGTTGCATTGCAGCAGGTGGTCAGTGGTTTGCTCTTCTCCACACTCGCATGTCGTGGATTCCACTTTGTAGCCCCTTTTCTTAAGATTGGCTCTGCATCTCATGGTGCCAGAGCGCAGTCTGTTCAGCGCCTTCCAAGTTACCCAGTCCTCTGTGTGCCCAGGGTGGAGTCTCTCATCTGGTATCACCCACGGATTGAGGTTCTGGGTTTGAGCCTGCCACTTTTGGACTCTTGCTTGCTGGGGTGTTCCAGTGAGTGTCTCTGTAGATCTAAGAAAACTATTTCTTGATTTAAGTCGTTGATGTGCTGGCTGATACCCAAACAAGGGATGAGCTGGAGATGTCTCTGCCTTGGTCATTTCACTATTGGCTGCAACTTCCCGGTAAAATCCCGAAAGTGGGCCTTGAAATGTTTTTCTAAATACTCTTTCTGCAAACAGACCACTTTAAATCAAGAAGCAAGTTGAGGAGGGGGAAAAAACCCATCCTCCAGACCCAAACAAAGAATTCCTTTGATTCTTCAATTCAGGCCACAGCTCCTAACTCGGCTTTGATTCCTCAGCAATAAATATGTGCAAGCAGCATTTTTATTTTTCCTCTCTTCGTGCGCTCTTTGGCTCCGGCTTCCTATCTGGGTGCCTTGGTTTGGCAAAGAGCCGGGAGAGAAATCTCAGCCTCTCTCTCCCTTTCTCTCTCCTTGCTCAAGCCTTGAAGGCCCGGTCTCCACGAGGGCACCTTTCCCTTTATGAAATGATTGCTTTTACCTCGGGGTTATCTTCTTCCTCTGAAGATGTGTGCCGCAGCAGCAAGCGTGCGCCGGGCGCTTTATCAACAGCAGGGCTTATTAAACACTCTCTCAAAGCCCTTATTGCCAAAGTGGGAGGGAAAAGGATGAAGGCGGGGGGGATGTCGACAGCATATTTTCTTTCTTTCTTTCCCTGGACCAGCGTAAATGCTCAGTTCCCGAGTTAACATTAACAACTTGACCGCCTCTGGGAACGGTTTCAAAGATCTTTCATCCCAACATTGTGTTCTATTTATGAAAGGATGGGGTGCCGCTGTTTTTCCCCCCCCTAACAGCTAAGCTAATTTTGCTTAAATGGAACATCACTTTCCTTCTTCTATCTGCACTATCCAGAAGCCGGCTTTTGTCTCCCTCTTGCAAATTACCTGTTTCCAATATGGAAGTCATCACACTTTGCTCTCTCTTTTTCTGGCCCTCCATTCTTAATCACAGCTGTGTGATACTGCACAAGACGATCCTTCAGTGCCCACATTCATCAAACATTTCTCTGGGTTGTTGTAGGTTTTTGGGGCTGTATGGCCATGTCCTAGAAGCATTCTCTCCTGACGTTTTGCCTGCATCTGTGGCAAGCATCCTCAGAGGTTGTGAGGTCTGTTGGTAACTAGGAACATTGGGTTTATATATCTGTGGAATTTTTTTTTTGTCATGTCAGGAGCGACTTGAGAAAGTGCAAGTCGCTTCTGGTGTGAGAGAATTGGCTGTCTGCAAGTACGTTGCCCAGGGGATGCCCAGATGATTTGATGTTTTTATCATCCTTGTGGAAGGCTTCTCTCATGTCCCCGCGTGAGGAGCTGGAGCTGATAGAGGGAGCTCATCCGCCTCTCACTGGATTCGAACCTGCGACCTGTCGGTCTTCAGTCCTGCCGGCACAGGGGTTTAACCCACTGCGCCTCCGGGGGCTTGCAGTGGGTTAAAATTACTGGTGAGGTGCTTAATCAAAAGCACACCAGAACATCCAGGTTTTTAGTTGACTACGAAAGGAGGACAAGGTGGGAGCCTGTCTGATCTCCCTAGGGAGGGAGTTCCAGAGCCAGGGACCACTACCGAGAAGGCTCTCTCCCTCGTCCCTACCAACCGTACATGTGACGGCGGGGGGAGAGAGAGCAGTGCCTCCCCAGAAGATCTCAAGGTACGCACTGGTTCATAGGGGAAGATGCGATCGCGAAGATAAGCAGGTCCCAAACTATTTAGGGCTTTATAGGTGATGACCTGCACCTTGAATTGGGAATGGAAACTGTATCTAATTCTGGGCATCACAATTCCAGAAAGATATTGACAAGATGGAAGGTGTCCAGAGGAGGACAACTAAAAGGATCAAAGGTCTGGAGACCAAGAATTTTTTGGAGGATCGTCTTAAAGAATTAAGTCTCTTTTGTCTCAGAAGAGAAGGTTGAGAGGAGACATGATCTCCATCTTTAAATATGTGAAAGGATGTCATAAGGAAGAGGGAGCAGGCTTGTTTTCCGCTGCTCTGGAGACTAGGACTTAATGGAGCCATGGGTTCAAATGACAAAAAAAAAAAAAGAGTTTCCACTTCAACATTAGGAAGAACCTTCTGACCATAAGAACCGTTCAACAGAGGAACTCACAGCCTCTGAGTCTGGTGGGTGCTCCTTTGGAGGCTTTTAAACGGGTTGGATGGCCATCTGTCAGGGGTACTTTGAATGTACTTTTCCTTCATGGCATGGGGTTGGACTGGATAGCCTATGCGGTCTCTTCCAACTCTATGATTCTATGATTCTATGTAATTTGTTTCACCATACACAATGGCCATCATGGTAATCTATAAGGAGTGGCTTAAGGAGCCCTATGAGGAGCGGCTTAAGGAGCTGGGCATGTTTAGCCTGAAGAAGAGAAGGCTGAGAGGGGATATGATAGCCATGTATAAATATGTGAGAGGAAGCCACAGGGAGGAGGGAGCAAGCTTGTTTTCTGCTTCCCTGGAGAGTAGGACGCAATGGAACAATGGCTTCAAACTACAAGAGAGGAGATTCCATCTGAACATGAGGAAGAACTTCCTGACTGTGAGAGCCGTTCAGCAGTGGAACTCTCTGCCCCGGAGTGTGGTGGAGGCTCCTTCTTTGGAAGCTTTTAAACAGAGGCTGGATGGCCATCTGTCAGGGGTGATTTGAATGCAACATTCCTGCTTCTTGGCAGAATGGGGTTGGACTGGATGGCCCAGGAAGTCTCTTCCAACTCTTTGATTCTATGATTCTATCTACCATTTCATCTTTCAACATACTTTTCTGCTTTACAGATATGGCATCTGGCCTTTCGGGGTCTTCAAAAAGTTGGGCATACCAGGACCTAGACCCCTCCCTTTCATCGGGACTGCTTTGGCCTATCGCAAAGTAAGCTCACAAATATTGATTGACATTTTGCAATATGGGGGGTTTCTACTTCTGCCAGTAACTCACTTGATGTCCTTCACCACTTCCTTATGCCATACATGAAGGTGAACAGACGTCCTGTTGTAAACTAACCACAGTTCCTTGTAATGCCTGAATCCACTCATCTGTGTCTTGTAAAAATGAATGTATCTAGGATTGTGTCTGCATTTTACTGAATCTTGGTACAACTGATTGTAGTCTATTGTGGTGCTTCATTTTGACTCTATATTAAAATGTTTCCTTGCAGGGACTCTTGGCGTTTGACAAAGCCTGTTTTAAGAAATATGGAAAAATCTGGGGGTAAGCAGCATATATTCTTTTTATTTGCCAATCTCTACTGAAATGATTGCTAGCTTAAGCAACTCAAATCTTAGAACAGTGTTTCTCAACCTTCCTAATGCCGCGACCCCTTAGTACAGGTCCTCATGTTGTGGTGACCCCCAACGATAATGTTATTTTCATTGCTACTTTACAACTGTAATTTTGCTACTGTTATGAATCGTCATGTAAATATCTGATATGCAGGATGTATTTTCTCTCACTGGAACAAATTTGGCACAAATACCCAATAAGCCCAAATTTGAATACTGGTGAGGTTGGGGGTGATTGATTTTGTCATTTGGTAATGCTGGAGTTGCTGGGATTTATAGTTCACCTAAAATTAAAGAGCCTTTTGAACTCCACCAATGATGGAATTGAATTGAACTGGGCACACAGAATTCCCATGACCAAGAGAAAATACTGAGAAGGTCTGGTGGACATTGACCTTGAGTTTTTTGGAGTTGTAGTTCACCTACTTCCAGAGAACACTGTGGATTCAAGCAATGATGGATCTGGATCAAACTTGGCACAAATACTCAATATGTCCAAATGCGAACACTGGTAGAGTTTGGAGAAAATAGACCTTGCCATTTGGGAGTTGTAATTATTGGGATTTATAGTTTACCCACAATGAAATAGCATTCTGAACCCCACCGATAGAATGGGACCAAACTTTCCACACAGAACCCCCATGATCAAAAGAAAATACTATGTTTTCTGATGGTCTTTGGCGACCCCTCTGACACCCCCTCGTGACCCCCACGGGGGTCCCGACCCCTAGGTTGAGAAACACTGTCTTGGAGAGAAAAAAAACAGACCTGGACCCACAAAGTCTCTTATTTTAAAAACCCACCAATTTTCAACAATTAGAGCACAAAATTTTTGTCCTAGGTTTTACGATGGCCGAACCCCAGTCTTGGCCATCACCGATCCAGCTGTCATCAAAGCGGTCTTAGTGAAGGAGTGCTACTCGGTTTTCACCAATCGGAGGGTAAGTTTCCATTTGAGAACTGCTGCCCTGGAGACTAGGATGTAGAACAATGGCTTCAAACTACAAGAAAGGAGATTCCACCTGAACTTTAGGACTATGAGAGCTGTTCAACAGTGGAACTCTCTGCCCCGGAGTGTGGTGGAGGCTCCTTCTTTGGAGGCTTTTAAGCAGAGGCTGGATGGCCATCTGTCAGGGGTGATTTGAATGCAATATTCCTGCTTCTTGGCAGAATGGGGTTGGACTGGATGGCCCATGAGGTCTCTTCCAACTCTTTGATTCTATGATTCTTGCAAGGTGGGAAAAATCACTCTTTAACCTGATGATCCAAACTCATCCTCTCTCTCTTAGACCAGGATTGTGGCGCAGCTGGCTGAGTGTCAGCTGCATCAAGATCACTCTGACCAAAAGGTCATGAGTTCGAAGCCAGCCTGGGTTGGAGTGGGCTTCCAACCAATTGTGCAGCCTGTTTATTTATTTATTTATTTATTTACCTTACTTATATACCGCTGTTCTCAGCCCGAAGGCGACTCACAGCGGTTCACAACAAATACGAACAGCAAAAATTCAGTGCTACAGTATAGAAACAGTTAACAACCTAACACATTACACAATTAATAAACAGTTACTACAATACCCATTCACTGTCGTCTCGTCATCAAAAACATGTTCCAGATTCGTCATCCATTGTTCCATTCCAGTGTTCATTAACCAATCATTGCACTAATTATTCAAACGCCTGCTCAAACAGCCAGGTCTTCACTTTTTGCGGAATACCATTAGAGATGGTGCTAGTCTAATGTCCGTAGGAAGGGCGTTCCACAGCCGAGGAGCCACCACCGAGAAGGCCCTATTTATTTATTTATTTATTTATTTATTATTTGCTGCATTTGTTGACCGCCGCTCTCAGCCCTAGGGCGACTCGCGGCGGTGTACAACATATAAAAACAGTTTACAATAAAGCACAACAAGAAATCAACATATCAATAATACACACTAATCTAAATTACACTAACTAATCCACATCGTCACAACATAGAATCATAACCAATCTCATAATCCGTATACCGTTCCAGTTGTCCTTACCAGTCAATGTAGCACTCAGTTAAATGCCTTCTCAAATAGCCAGGTCTTTAGGCTTTTACGGAAAGCCATAAGGGAGGGCGCCTGTCTGATGTCAACAGGGAGGGTGTTCCACAGCCGGGGGGCCACCACCGAGAAGGCCCTCTCTCTCGTCCCCACCACGTGCCTGTGAGGCAGGCGGGATCGAGAGAAGGGCCTCCCCGGAAGATCTCAAAGTCCTGGTGGGTTCATAGGCAGAGATGCGGTCGGATAGGTAGCTTGGGCAGGAACTGTTTAGGGCTTTAAAGGCCAACGTCAGCACTTTGAATTGAGCCGGTAGCAGATCGGTAGCCAGTGGAGTTGGCGCAACAGGGGGGTTGTATGCTCCCTGCGCTCCGCTCCTGTTAAAATCATGGCTGCCGAGCGTTGGACTAGTTGGAGCTTCCGGGCTGTCTTCAAAGGCAACCCCACGTAGAGAGCGTTGCAGTGGTTGGAGTGGGTTTCCAACCAATTATGTGTAGCCTGGTGTCGACCTTTGCAACCCGAAAGACAGTTGCATCTGTCAAGTAGGAAAATAAGGTACCACCTTAAAGTGTGGGGAGGCTAAATTAACTGATTTATGAGGCCATAAAGAAGACTCCAGCAGGGAAGCATGCGGGGAATGCGGAAGTACTTCATCAGCGTCGCAGATGGACAATGAAAGCGACAGCTCCCCTGGCGGCCAGAAAAAGTTAAATAGCCTCTGTGTATGTCTGTATATGTTGTATGTCAAAATTGGCATTGAATGTTTGCCATATATGTGTACACTGTAATCCGCCCTGAGTCCCCTGGGGTGAGAAAGGCGGAATAGAAATACTGTAAATAAATAAAAGAATAAATAATTGAGTAACTCTTGATCGTGTGTACCATAAGGACCATCCAGCCCAACTCCCATTCCCAAGAACAAGCATGGCTGAAGGCGCAGAGAAGATTAGGAAATGTGAAGATTAGGAAATTAGGAAATGTGATGGTGAAGGACAAGTGTGATGGTGAAGGACGCACTACAGCAGGCCTGGGCAAACTTGGGCCCTCCCTCCAGGTGTTTTGGACTTCAACTCCCACAATTCCTAACAGCCAGTAGGTTGTTAGGAATTGTGGGAGTTGAAGTTCAAAACACATGGAAGTTTGCCCAGGCCTGCACTAGAGACTGAACTTTTCCTGAACCATATGGATGAGCTTATTTATTTATTTCATGCATTTTTACTCCACCCTTCTTCCCTGGAAAGGGGTCTCAGGGTGGCCTCACACAAGCACCATATGATGCTATCAACATATCATCCAAAAGACATTAAAGACATTAAAAAACATCATACAATTCATTAAAACAATAACTTAAACATGCCAGTTAAAACCATATCCAAGTCTGGGCAGATTCAATGTCACATTGTCAATTGCCTATCTATCGACTAATCAAATGCCTGGTCCCAAAGCCATGTCTTCAATTGTCTTCTAAAGGACAGGAGGGAGGTGGCCAACCTGATGTCCCTGGGGAGAGAGTTCCATAGATGGGGGGCCACTGCAGAGAAGGCCCTGTCTCTCGTTCCCACCAACTGCGTTTGTGATAGTGGTGGGATCGAGAGCAGGGCCTCTCCTGAAGATCTTAAACTTCGTGATGGTTCATAACAGGAGATACATTCGGACAGGTAATCTGGGCCAGAACCATTTAGGGCTTTAAAGGTTAAAACCAGCACCTTGAATTGTGCTCAGAAGCTGATCGGCAACCAGTGGAGCTAGCACAACAGAGGAGTTGTATCCTCACTGTATGCTGCTCCGCTGAGCAACCTGGCTGCCGACCGTTGGACTAGTTGAAGCTTCCGGGCAGTCTTCAAAGGCAGCCCCACATAGAGAGCATTGCAGTAGTCTATTCGGCATGTAACAAGAGTGTGGACCACCATGGCCAAGTCAGATGGGTTACCATCCTGTCCTCACATGGGAAGCAGTAGCAGAGTTATTTGGATACACAACAGGGTTTTATTACCCTGCATTTCAAAGGATAGGAAGAAAAAATGGAGATGAGAAGGAGAAGGAGGATGCCAATAGAGACCTTAATGCAATCCATACCAGAAACTTTTATTGTTTTTTGTTTTTCCATCACCAATTTCAGAAATTTGGCCCAACTGGCAAACTGGAAAGTGCCGTTTCCATTGCTGAAGATGAAAACTGGAAGAGGATCCGCACCGTGCTCTCTCCAACCTTCACCAGTGGAAAGCTGAAGGAGGTAAGAACGTGCAGACGGTTTGCAACAAACCACCACGAGAAGCAATGTATGAGGGTTGAATGAAAAGTAATGCCTCCAGCTGGAAATCTTTGGAAACGGCCGTCAGCTAGAACAGGCTGATTTCTCCTTAAATGAAGAAAAATCCAAACTGCAATGTCTGAAGAGTGATGGTAAGCTTGGCCTGTGCAGCTCTCTCTCCTTCAGTGATGTTTGGCTTCAGATGTTTTTCTGCCAGAGGCAAGGAACAAAACACTGCCTTCCCCTGCACCACAATCCCATGTAGGGAGCCTGACTTGACTGGCAACTGGCCGACTCTATTGCCTCTGAAGACAACAGGGTGGTTTTGGGAATGAAGGGCAGGATTCACAAGGAACATCAAATGTCACCCCCCGTGACCTTAATGTCACTCTCTGACCCCCAGCATCTGCTGCCTGAGGCTGTTTCCTCATTTTGTCCAAGTTCAGCCTTGCCTTTAGACTTTGGAAAGCGGAGCAAAGTGAATCTTCTCAAAGTGGACTTTGGAGTTTATTTATTATGATGATCATAATAGAAGAATCATTGCGTACATTCTGTTACTGACGGAACGTATGCAATTTTTCTTATATTGCAATCTATATAAATAAAAATGTAATGTTCGTTTGTGGGATTAGCATAACTCTAAAACCACTGGACAAACGGACATGAAATTTGGACACAATACGTCTAACAGACCAATAAGTGTCCATCCTCCCTAAACACACACACTCACAACCCCAGCGGAACAGACTTAAAAACACAAAAAATACAACATATATACATATATACACATACACTCATATACATATACACATGCACACATTCATACACACACACACACACACACATATATGCACAAACACACACAAATGTACACATATACACACATACATATACATACACACATATACACATTCATGCACACACATATATATGTATACACACAAACATGCATATAGACAGGCACACACATATACACAATATGCATGTACACATATAAACACACAAATACACATATATAAACACCCATATATATATATATATATATACACACACACACACACACACACACACACACACACACCCATACACACACAAACACACATATATAAATGAATATACACACACACATAAACATATATATACACACACAAAACACATATACACAGACTGGGCCACAGCAACGCATGGCAGGGGACGGCTAGTTTATATAAATAAAAATGTAATGTAATGTTGTGAAGGAGCGTAAAATTACTGCCACCAAATTTGTGAGAAAAGCCAGGCAATGATCAATATCAGCTTAGGAGCTAGTTTATAAAGGGACTATTATTTGCAGAAGTATTTATTCATTTGATAGCGTAGCGTTTTCTGTCCCTGGTTTGGTTTTTCGTCTTATGTAGGCTGTTTGACTTAGGAGAAACTGTATCAGGCAAGGCTTGAGGATAACAGTAACAAATTTATTTAACAGGAGTATAACATATTCAGTTGTTTCTTCACAAGAGGCACAAATCTTGATTGGTTACATTAGTAAGGTTTCATGAGCAACTTTAGGTACAGACTTTAAGAGGTTTCTGTAAGCAGATATATCTTTCCTGGACAACTCTTCTAATAAAACAAATAAGCTAAAAGGCTTATTTAACAGAATTGGCTCCCAGACAAACCCTGATTCTTAATATTAAAGAACCAGTCTTCCCTATAGTTCTCTAACTATAGTATTCCTGATGGTTTTCCACACACCACAAGATCAACTACCTTCTCCTGTAACTCTTTGGTCACAGACTAGTTCCCTGAATCGCCACCTAGAGATTTCAGTCTTCCCTGTAACTCTACCGGTCACAGACTAGTTCCCCGTTTCTCTCACTAGAGAAATCAGTCCTTTCTGCAACTCTAATAGTCACAGACTCTTCCCTGATTCCCTCACTAGAGAAATCAGTCTTCCCTGTAGCTCACCGGCTTACAGACTGCCTATTTCAAACAGCTGCCCCGTGAAGTGACAGTTGGCTCCGCCCCTGTTGCTATGGCAACTCAGCTCAAGCCAAACCAGCCACCATCTCTAACAAAATATAATCCTACATACTTACCATTTATTAACTACTGTTTAAACAACACATAACCATAGAAATAAAATTACACATCATCACAAATGTAATAAAATGTAATGTAATAAAAATGTAATGTTCGTTTGTGGATTAACATAACTCTAAAACACTGGACGAATTGACACCAAATTTGGACACAAGACACCTCTAAGGCCAAGAAGTAACCATCACACATTAAAACACCAAAAACACAGCAAAAAAGATTTTAAAAGCTAACCCCCCCCCCAAAAAAAAACAATAACGCATGCACAAAACCACATATATATATACGGAAACACACATATACACAAATATATACACATGCAAAACACATATACACAGACTGGGCCACAGCATCATGTGACAGGGAACAGCTAGTCTATATAAATAAAAATGTAATGTTCGTTTGTGGGATTAACATAACTCAAAAACCACTGGATGAATTGACACCAAATTTGGACACAATACACATATCAGGCCAATGACTGACCATCACTCATAAAAACAATGGGGAAAAAAGCAGAAGAGACTTAAAAAGCCAAAAAATTAAAAAAATCATTACAACGAGTGCACAAAACTACACATATATATGCAAACGCACATATATACACACACAAAACACATATACACAGACTGGGCCACAATAACGTGTGGCAGGGGACAGCTAGTATCATAATAAATGCATTCATTACACGTTGGTTTTGTTGTCATTCTACTCTACTACATTGTATGGCATTGTGTTGCCTCATCAGTCTGTTTTCGGAACGAAAGATGAGGCAGGGCTCAATGGGAATGCCATCATCCTAACCTTGTTTTCCTATTTTCTGCTCCACCTACCAAGATGCTCCCTATCATCCAGCACTATGCAAAAAGCCTCATCAAAAACTTTGCAGAAAAAGCAGACAAAGGAGAGCCTGTGGACATTAAAGAGTGAGTAACCGTCCTCGTACATCTATCCATTTGAGTCATGCTTCATCACGGGGAAGAGGGGCTGTTTTCTGGGGAAACTCCATTTCTGCAGTGATGCATCTGTCTATTGGGAAGACTGAGAAGGAAAATGTGGAATGATGGAGACTGGAGGCTGCGGCCTGTCCAAGAGATGCCAAAAATGACAACAAGAGGCAGGACTTTTTCACTGTTGCTTATCAAAGCAGATAATTATTTATTTATTATTTATTTGTTTTGAGGTTTTATATACCAACCCTCTCACCTTCAAAGAGAGATTCGGACCGGTTCACAACATGTGTTAACATACAAAAAAATACAATAACAACACAATGCCAATTCATTACACGATTAAAATATCAGCACCATACACATTAAAACATTATCATCCCAGTTAAAAGAGCCAAATTGTCCTACACCATCACAATCCCATTCATCATCCTCCTTTCATGTGGGCAAAGAATTAAATCAGTTGTCAAATGCCGCGTTCCACAACCAGGTCTTTGTTAATTTCCTGAACGTCATGAGGGAGGGGGCAGTTCTGGTCTCTAATGGGCGGGAGTTCCAAAGTCGAGGGGCCACCATCGAGAAGGCCCTGTCCCTCGTCCCCACCAGCCGTGCTTGTGCAGGCGGTGGGACCGAGAGCAGGGCCCCTCCAGACGATCTTAATGGTCTTGATGGTTCGTAGGGGAGAATACGTTAAGGTAAACAGGGCCGGAGTAGGAGAGGTAAACAGGGCCGGATAATCCACATTATCTGCTTTGAATTGGATTATATGAGTCTACATTGCCATATAATCCAGCTCAAAGCAAATAATCTGGATTTTATATGGCGGTGTAGCAGAGGCCTAGGAGAATAGGACCCACATTACTTGCGTCCTTAGGATTGTGTTTTGGACACTCCAACTTCTTCTTTCTCTCTATCTCCCCCCCCCCCTTATTGTTATGATTGCTCTTCTTCCTCCCCCATAGCCATGCGACCACCTGGAAGCACCTTCCCGGCTTGGTAGGTAGGTAGAGAGTGGCATTGTACCCTTAAGAGAGAGAGAGAGGGAGAGAGAGGAGGAGGAGGAGGGGGGAAAACAGAAGGAGACTGTGTTTTGGAGACTGATTGCTGCAGGATTTGACATTTTTTTCTGACCCCTTTCTTCTCCAATTGCCTCTCTTTAGTGTCATTGGACCCTACAGCATGGACGTGGTCACCAGCAGCTCCTTTGGGGTCAACATCGATTCCATGAACAACTCCCAGGATCCTTTTGTCAAGCACGCCAAGAAACTTGTGAAGTTTAACTTTTTCTCTCCGTTATTTATTCTAATGTGTAAGTTGTTCTGCTTTGGAATCAGTCTTCCTTCTTGCTGCTGTTGTTGTTGTTATGTTATGTTATGTTGTGTTCCACTCTTTGGATAGGCTGGAAATCCATTCAGTGGTGAAAAAAATGGATAGAGAGTCACAGTCCATGCCATAATTTATGGCTTGGTGGGGAAAAATAAGTATTGCTCTGTATTGTTGAAGGCTTTCATGGCTGGAATCACTGGGTTGTTGTAGGTTTTTTTGGGCTATATGGCCGAACAGGGCATAGGGTTACAGCCTGTGTTGGACGGGGTCACTTTCCCCCTGAAGATGCAGGTTCGCAGCTTGGGAGTGATCTTGGACTCGTTGCTGAGCCTGTAACCTCAGGTTTCAGCGGTGACCAGGGGAGCATTCGCACAGTTAAAACTTGTGTGCCAGCTGCGTTGCAGTAGTCTATATGGGATGTAACCAGAGCGTGGACTACCATACCTTGGGAAGTCTGACTTGGCCACGGTAGTCCACGCTCTGGTTACATCCCGTATAGACTACTGCAACGCTCTCTACGTGGGGTTGCCTTTGAAGACTGCTCGGAAGCTTCAAATGGTCCAGCGCTCGGCAGCCAGGTTGCTAACAGGAGCAGCACTCAGGGAGCATACAACTCCTCTGTTGCGCCAGCTCCACTGACTGCCAGTTTGCTACCGGGCACAATTCAAAGTGCTAGCATTAGCCTATAAAGCCCTAAATAGTTCTGGCCCTACTTATCTCTACGAACGCATCTCCTCCTATGAACCGACTAGGACACTAAGATCATCTGGGGAGGCCCTGCTCTCAGTCCCGCCTGCATCACAGGTACATCTGGCGGGGATGAGAGACAGGGCCTTCTCAGTGGTGGCCCCTCGGCTGTGGAACGCCCTGCCTGCAGATATCAGATCGGCCCCCTCCCTGCTGGCATTTCGGAGGAAAGTGAAGACCTGGCTGTTTGAACAAGCATTTGATTAAACAGTGTAATTGAACATAGGAATAGGGAATAATGGATGATGAGACTGGATTCTGATTTTACTGTTGAGGCATTAATGATTGTTATACTGATGTTTAATGATTTACGTTACAATTGTTTTTAATTGCCCTATATTTGTTTCGTGATGTTTTGTATCGATGTTGTTCACCGCTTTGAGTCGCCTGAGGGCTGAGAAAAGCGGTATATAAATAAAGTAAATAATACATAAATAAATAAATGTTCTAGAAGCATTCTCTCCTGAAGTTTCACCTACATCTATGGCAAGCATCCTCAGAGGTTGTTCGGACCTCACAACCTCTGAGGATGCTTGCCATAGATGCAGGCGAAACGTCAGGAGAGAATGCTACTAGAACATGGCCATATAGCCCGAAAAACATACAACAACCCAATTATTGCTCTCTGTCCACATCCCTCAAAGCTTTGGGAGACGGTGATCGGGCATTCGGACAATGTGGACAGTCCAGCGGAGTTGATGGTGGAGGACCATCACTTCAATGCCACTGAGAGAAAATGTATTCAGAATGCATAATACAATGGATATACGTTTTCAGTTAAATATCTTTAATTTAAAAAACTTGCAAACTGGTGCTGAAATGGAATACAATGAGTGTGGGCTTCAAGATATTTGAATGCCATCGTACCAAAAGCAGTAGGTTTTCCTGCCGCTTGCAATATCCTTCCTCTGTGCAAATAGCTACATGTCACTTACTTAGGTGATCCCTCATTGTCCAAGTAAGTTTGGTGTTCTGGCGGTGGGTTCCGTAGGTGTCTGTGGAGCCCTATTCTTGCTCTGCATCTTCTCCCGCAGTGAGGGCATTGGTTTCCAGGTGGAAGGCGGTCCCAGTTGGGGCTGGCTTGATGCGCCTTCCTCTTGGCCCTCTATTCGCGCTTCTTTGAATTCTGCAGCACTGCTGGTCACAGCTGACCTCCAGCTAGAGCGCTCAAGGGCCAGGGCTTTCTACTTCTCAGCGTCTATGTGACAGTTTTCTCCCTTTTGCCCTCTATTCGTGCCTCTTTGAATTTTGCAGTACTGCTGGTCACAGCTGACCTCCAGTTAGAGCACTCAAGGACCAGGACTTCCCACTTCTCGGTGTCTATGTGACAGATTTTAAGGTTGGCTTTGAGTCCATCTTTCAATCTCTTTTCCTGCCCTCCAACATTCCGTTTTCCGTTCTTGAGTTCGGAATAGAGCAACTGCTTTGGGAGACGGTGGTCGGGCATCTGAACATGGCCGGTCCAGCGGAGTTGATGGCAGAGGACCGTCGCTTCAGTGCTGGTGGTCTTTGCTTCTTCTAGCACGCTGACATTTGTCTGGCTGTCTTCCCAAGAGATTTGCAGGATTTTTCGGAGGCAGCGCTGATGGATCGTTCCAGGAGTTGCTTGTGATGTCTGTAGACAGTCCACGTTTCGCAGGTGTATAGCAGGGTTGGGAGGACAATAGCTTTGTAAACAAGCACCTTGATATCCCTATGGATGTCCCCGTCCCAGGGGCGGCTCAACCATTACGCAAAGTAAGCATTTGCAGTATAGTTGATTTTGCCCAGGGGGGCAAAATAGACCTTGACATATGCAAGTTGTAGTTACTGGGATGTATAGTTCACCTACAATCAAAGAGCATTCTGAACTCCACCAATAATGGAATTGAACAAAATATGGCACACAGAACTCCCATGACGAACAGAAAATATATATCAGTGATTGGTTGGGGGAGGGGGGGGCCCAAAATGCTGTTTGCTTACCGTTGAAAATTACCTAGGGCCGCCTCTGCCCGGTCCTCAAACACTCTCTGCTTCATTCGTCAAAATGCTGCACTCGCAGAGCTCAGGTGGTGTTGTATTTCAATAGCAATGCTGACCTATGTGGAGATGTGGATGTTACACCATTAAGCTGTATTTCTGGCTTTGTAGAAGGGTTGGTTGGTGACTGCTGGAAGAGCACTTTGGTTTTCTCGATGTTCAATGACAGACCGAGCTTCTTATATGTTTCTGCGATGGTGTTGAGAGTGGCTTGCAGGTCTTCTTCTGAATGCGCACAGATGACATTGTCATCAGCATATTGG
This sequence comes from Anolis sagrei ordinatus, assembly GCF_025583915.1. Taxonomy (NCBI): domain Eukaryota; kingdom Metazoa; phylum Chordata; class Lepidosauria; order Squamata; family Anolidae; genus Anolis; species Anolis sagrei. Next base: position 104,568,432 of record NW_026847771.1, on the reverse strand, counting down.
AGTTCTATAACAGATGCTGTAACCTTGGTTTTGGCTTTCAGTCTGCTGAGATTAAATAGCTTGCCATCTGTCTGATAGATTATTTCCACCCAGTGGGACACTTCCCATCAAGTATCATAGCAATGAAGATGGAAAATAAGGTTGGGGCAATAACACATCCTTGTTTGACAACCAATTCCACCTTAAATTGGTCACTTTGGGAGCCACTGCTGTCCAAGACTGTTGCCAACATGTCATCATGGAGGAGCCGCAGGATGTTCACAAATTTTCCAGGGCACCTGATTTTTTGGAGGATGGTCCAGAGAGCAATGTGATTCACTGTGTCGAATGCTTTTGCAAGGTCAATTAATGTTGTTTTCTTCTTCTGCTAGACATGGTTCCATGGCTAACTCCTATCCTGAACAAGATGAATGTCAGCTTATTTTCCGCCGAGGCAGTCGATTTTTTTGCACAAGCGGTAGCAAAAATAAAGAAGCAGCGACAACAAGAAGCTGAAAAGGTAAAGAAAAAAAGAAAGAAGACATGACATAATGTAGAGTCTCGCTTATCTGACATAAACGACAGAACGTCGGATAAACGAAAATGTCGGATAATGCGGAGTCTTTTACTGTTACTCATCTGACGCAGCACTAAACACCTAGAATACTAACAACAGGGTCTCAAAGGATGAAGGCAAGGCAATGCCTCATGGATAGAGTGGCCCAGCAGGAAGTGCCCAAATGTGGAAGAGGATCGTGGAAATCACAGAGGGAAGGAGGAAGGCCGCTTCCACTTCCAGTCCTCCTTCTTTTCCCCCTTTCCTCTCTCCTCCTCTTCCTCCTTATTTTGCCTTTTTCACCTATTGGGAATGGAGAAGGAGAAGTAGGGAGCACTCCTTAAATTGAAGGGGAAATGCTGGAGGAAAAGGGGAGTGTCAGATAAGACAAAATGTCGGATAAGCGAAGGTCAGATAAGTGAGACTCTACTGTATATAGACTTCATCGGATGCATTGCAGAAAGTGTGTGTGTGTGTTGGGGGGGGGGGGATTTTCTTCTTAGCAAAGTATATTTTAAAAGACAGCTGGTAAATCATCAGCAATTATAAGATCTATCAACAAATAAGGTTGCAAGTTTCAAAACCCCAGGTTGGTGTGAGCTGCCAGCTGTCAGCCTAGCTCATTGTTTACTTACAATTTGAAACAGCTTTAGCTGTGATTAGATAAATTAGGTACCGTTAAAATGCGGGAAAGGTGTTTTATGATGCCAGAAAGAAAGAAGGTCAGAAAATGCTGGGCGACCAAAAGGAAGGAGGAAGTCCTAATGGCTCTTCGTCATAGAGGATTGAGCAACAGCACCTCCTGGACTCGAGCCTAACCTTCCGTGGCACCAAAAACAGCTGGACACTGAGTCGAAACAAACCACCTCCTTCTGTTCTGTCTGTCTGTGTGTTGTCTATACAAAGCGGCATTGAATGTTTGCCGTGTATATGTACTGTGATCCACCCTGAGTCCTCTTCGGGGTGAGAAGGATAGAATATAAATAAAGTATTATTATTATTATTATTATTATTATTATTATTATTATTATCAACTCAATTGAGCTTTGCAAGTTGTGGAATTAAACCAACCAAACCTTTCACATAGCCTTTTACTCTTGCCCAGTACTGGCCTTTCACTGTCTGTTCATAGCGATGACTGCTTTATTTATGTCCTAGGGCCGGGTGGATTTCTTGGCACTGATGATCGAATCCCAAAAATCAGAGACCAAATCCCAAAGTAATGGCATGAATCAAACGTACAAAGGTAATGGCATGAAAATTTTCCCAACTGACCAGATGGGGATCAAACTAGAATCAGTTTGTTGCTACTAGAGGTTTACAACAGGTTTTTTCTAAGTAACAGGAAGGATGAGAACAATTTATGTTACAGCTGCTACAAGTTAAATGGGTATGTGTTCTGCTTCTGCATATAACAAGGCACTAGCTTTGTAAGTGTTGAGCTTTGCATTTGCCTTAGCTTGATGGCTCATTATTAGAGCTGAAACAGTTGGCTATTGCTGGGAGTGGTTATGCAGCATCCTGAAGCTCAACCGTTTGGAGTGCCAAGGAAAACTGCTTATTTATGGCAAGATAAGGATATCCTACTGATAACAAAGCAGAAAGACTGTAATATTTTCTATCTGCATGTTGTCATTTAAAGAAGAAATCGTAATTGTTTTTAATATATTGTGTATGTATGGTTTTATATTGTTGTTTATATTGTGATATTGTGGCATCAAATTGTTGCCAGTGTTAGCCACTCTGAGCCCCCCACCCCTCAGGGGTTGAGAAGGGCGGGGTAGAAATGTTGTAAATAAATAAAGAAGAAGACTCACCAGAGATATAGTTTGTTACACATTGGTGAGAACAACTCTTCTGTTTTGCCTTGTATTATTGAACTACAGTGAATTGAACTATATTTTATGTATTGTCGAAGGCTTTCATGGCCGGAATCACTGGGTTGTTGTAGGTTTTTTCAGGCAATATGGACATGGTCTAGGGGCATTCTCTCCTGACGTTTCGCCTGCATCTATGGCAAGCATCCTCAGAGGTAGTGAGGTCTGTTGGAACTAGGAAAAAGTGTTTATATATCTGTGGAATGACCAGGGTGAGACAAAGGACTCTTGTCTGCTGGAGCTAAGTGTGAATGTTTCAACTGACCACCTTGATTAGCATATAATGGCCTGACAGTGCCTAGAGCAAACGTTTTTTGAGAGGTGATTAGATGTCCTTGTTTGTTTCCTCTCTGTTGTTGTGCTGTTGCAATTTCAGAGTTTTTTAAATACTGGTAGCCAGATTTTGTTCATTTTCATGGTTTCCTCCTTTCTGTTGAAATTGTCCACATGCTTGTGGATTTCAATGGCTTCTCTGTGTAGTCTGACATGGTAGTTGTGAGAGTGGTCCAGCATTTCTGTGTTCTCAAATAACATGCTGTTTCCAGGTTGGTTCATCAGGTGCTCTGCTATGGCTGATTTCTCTGGTTGAAGTAGTCTGCAGTGCCTTTCATGCTCCTTGATGCGTGTCTGGGCAATGCTGCTGCGTTTGGTGGTCCCTATGTAGACTTGTGTATGGTAGACTCCTGCAGAAGTGAGAGGATCCCTCTTGTCCTTTGCTGAATGTAGCATTTGTTGGATTTTCTTGGTGGGACTGTAGATAGTTTGTTATGTTGTGTTTCCTCATCAGCTTCCCTCTGCGGTCAGTGGTTCCCTTGATGTGTGGCAAGAACACTTTTCCTCTGGGTGGGTCTTTGTCTTTATTCTCGTGGCTTGTTCTTGGTCTTGCAGCTCTTCTGATGTCTGAGGTGGAGTCTCCATTGGCCTTTTTCCTAGTTCCAACAGACCTCACTACCTCTGAGGATGCTTGCCATAGATGCTGGCGAAACGTCAGGAGAGAATGCCTCTAGACCACCGCCATATAGCCCGAAAAAACCTACAACAACCCAATGAACTATATTTTCTTTTCTACTTAAAGCAACAGACCCATGTGTATTTTTTGAGATTTTACTCGCACTAAGAGTAAAAGGGGCTGAGATATTCTGCCAACTGCTAACACTATCCTGACACAGTTTTCATGACCAAGACTGTTGGGTGGGACCAGGTGAAATAAAAAGGGGTGATGTGTATAGAAGTGGAAGGTACCATTTGGCATAGGAAAAGGGATGTGTGTAATAAACCCTTCCTATCTAAGGTGGCCAAAAGAAGTGAGATATTTGGGATTGTATATATATTAATAGTGTTTTGTTGTTTTTCTTTTTTATTGTACTGTACGTGCTTGATATTTCACCCTTTGGTGGAAAAGGTATTGCAAAAAAAGTTGTTATTATTGAAGACCCTTGCCTTTAGAACACAGCTTTCAACTTGGCTTGGTTTTTCTTTTATAGCTTTGACCGATGAAGAGATTCTGGCCAATGCCATTATCTTTATCTTTGGGGGATATGAAGCCACCAGCAACGTCCTCTGCTACATGCTGTATGAGTTAGCCAGGCATCCCGATGTTCAGCAGAAACTGCAGGATGAAATTGATGCCGCTCTGCCAAATAAGGTACGTAGTAGCCCTATGAAGACAATGATGCTGGGGAAAGTGGAAGGTAAAAGGAAGAGGGGCCGACCAAGGGCAAGATGGATGGATGGCATCCTTGAAGTGACTGGACTGACCTTGAAGGAGCTGGGGGTGGTGACGGCCGACAGGGAGCTCTGGCGTGGGCTGGTCCATGAGGTCACGAAGAGTCGGAGACGACTGAACGAATGAACAACAAGTAGCCCTATGGCAAGGATGGGGGACATGTGGTCCTCTGGAGTCTCCTGGATGGCCACATCCACCAACCCTAGCCAACCAAGACAGTGGGAGGAGGACCTAGAATTTGCCACCCATCAATGTCTTGGAGTTATACATCATCTAAGGACCCATTCCTTGAAGTATGACCCTTACTCAACTGTGATTTGGCTATGTGACCTCACATCCTTATTTATTTGGAAACAATTAAGATTATTGTTGAAGGCTTTCATGGCTGGAATCACTGGGTTGTTGTGAGTTTTTCGGACTGTATGGCCATGTTCAAGAAGCATTCTCTCCTGATGTTTCGCCCACATCTATGGCAGGCATCCTCAGAGGTTGTGAGGTCTCCCAACCTCTGAATATGCCTGCCATAGATGCAGGCAAAACGTCAGGAGATAATGCTTCTGGAACATGGCCATACAGCTCAAAAAACTCACAATAACCCAATTAATATTATGTTACTAGCTTGGGTGCCCGCTGTTGCCTGGGTTATTTGAAAAAGTCAGTTTTTAATTGTCCAAAATGCATAAGGTAGTGGGTGAACTTCAACTCCCATCATGCCAGGTTAACCCTCAGAACCTCCATCAGTACTTAAAGTTTGTTGTGTTGGGCAAGTTTGCTCTAGATGCATCATTAATGTAGTTCAGCACTAAGTTCAGTACTTAGGCGATCCCTCGTTGTTCGAGTAGGATGGTCTTCCGAGATCAGTGTACTGGCGGTGGGTCTGTAGGTGACTGTGGAGCCCTATTCTTGATCTGCATCTTTTCCTGCAGTGAGGGCATTGGTGTCCAGGTGGAAGGCGGTCTTGGTCGGGGTTGGCTTGACGCACCTTCCTCTTGGCCCATTTCGTTCTCTTTCACCCTCTATTCTGCCAGGAAGCTTCAACTAGTCCAACAAGCGGCAGCCAGATTACTAACAGGAGTGGGGTACAGGGAGCATACTACTCCTCTGTTGCGCCAGCTCCACTGGCTGCCAATTAGCTTCTCAGCACAATTCAAAGTGCTGGTGCTGACCTATAAATCCCTAAATGACTCCGGCCCAGTTTACCTGTCTGAACGGATTCTCCCCTATGAACCATCAAGGTTGTTAAGATCTTCCAGAGGGGCCCTGCTCTCGGTCCCACCATCCTCGCAGGTGGGGACGAGGGACAGGGCCTTCTCGGTGGAACTCTGGAACTCTCTCCCACTGGAGATTAGAACTGCTCCTTCCCTCCTGACTTTTAGAAAATTGGTGAAAACTTGGCTCTGGAATTTAGCATTTGATGTGTGAGTCAAGAACTTCTGGCCACACGGACGGATGGTAATGAATTGTGATATCCTTTGGGCGACTTGGCTTTATGTAATTATATGATTGCTTTTTATGTATTTTATGTATTAATGTGTTTATGGTGTGATGTTTTAAACTACTGTTTTTTAATCATGTTGTAAACCGGCCTGAGTCCCTCTCTAGATGTTGAGAAGACCGGTATATAAAAGTTCTAAATAAATACATAAATAAATAAATATTCGTGCCTCTTCCAATTCTACAGCACTGCTGGTCACAGCTGACCTCCAGGTAGAGTGCTCAAGGGCCAGGGCTTCCCAGTTCTCAGTGTCTATGTCACAGTTTTGAGTTTAGCTTTAAGCCCATCTTTCAATCTCTTTTCCTGTCCACCAACATTATATTTCCCATTCTCGAGTTGGTAGTATAATAACTGCTTTGGGAGACAGTGATTGGGCATTCGGACAATGTGGCCGTTTTCCGTTCTTGAGTTCGGAGTAGAGCAACTGCTTTGGGAGACGGTGGTGGGGCATATAATACCTACCTAACGAGAAGTGTGTTGGCCTCCTGTTGGCTTCCAAGCCCTAATTCAAGGTGTTAGTCTTGACTTGCAAAGTCTTAAATGGCCTAGAATACATCCAACACTTGCCTCTTCTCTGATGTGCCTGGCCGAAACCTAAGATCCTCAACAGAGGTCCTGCTGCACACCCAACCACAATGTGAGGCTATGTCATGAAGGTATAAGTGGCAGCTCTTTCTTCTGAACAGTGACCCAACTGTAGACCTCTTTTCTGAAGAGATCAGCATGTCTCCATCCCCTTTGAGTGTGCAGAGAGGAGCACTATTTTGGTTGACCTTCAGACACTAAAATTAGCTCCGGCTGTTTTTAGACCTACTCTTAAAGAGAATCCTTAAGTGTTCCAATTAGCTTTTACTCACTTATTTAATCTTATTTTTACTTCTTGGACAATTGACAAGTAATTTAATTTATTTATTTGTCGTGTCAGAGCAACCAGTCCATTATATTACATTTCTAACAGAACAAAGCAAACAAACAGACAAAATACAAAAGTTGTGAGTTTGGTAGTTGATTAAATGTCCTTTGACCAGTATCTGGCCACTTGGAGTGCTTCTGGTGTTGCTGCAAGAAGGTCCTCCATGGTGCATGTGGCTGGGCTCAGGTTGCATTGCAGCAGGTGGTCAGTGGTTTGCTCTTCTCCACACTCGCATGTCGTGGACTCCACTTTGTGGTCCCATTTTTGAAGGTTGGCTCTGCATCTCGTGGTGCCAGAGCGCAGTCTGTTCAGTGCCTTCCAAGTCGCCCAGTCTTCTGTGTGCCCAGGAGGGAGTCTCTCATTTGGTATCAGCCATTGGTTGAGGTTCTGGGTTTGAGCCTGCCACTTTTGGACTCTCTTGCTGAGGTGTTCCAGCGAGTGTCTCTGTAGATCTTAGAAAACTATTTCTAGATTTAAGTCATTGACGTGCTGGCTGATACCCAAACAGGGGATGAGCTGGAGATGTCTCTGCCTTGGTCCTTTCACTATTGGCTGCTACTTCCCGGCGGATGTCAGGTGGTGCAATACCGGCTAAGCAGTGTAATTTCTCCAGTGGTGTAGGGTGCAGACACCCTGTGATAATGCGCATGTCTCATTAAGAGCCACATCCACTGTTTTAGTGTGGTGAGATGTGTTCCACACTGGGCATGCATACTCAGCAGCAGAGTAGCACAGCGCAAGGGCAGATGTCTTCACTGTATCTGGTTGTGATCCCCAGGTTGTGCCAGTCTACTTTCGTATGATATTGTTTCTGGCACCCACTTTTTGCTTGATGTTCAGGCAGTGCTTCTTGTAGGTAAGAGCACGGTCCAGAGTGACTCCCAGGTATTTGGGTGCGCTGCAATGCTCCAGTGGGATTCCTTCCCAGGTGATCCTCAGAGCTCGGGATGCTTCTCTGTTCTTGAGATGAAAGCACATGTCTGTGTTTTAGATGGGTTAGGGATCAGCTGGTTTTCCCTGTAATAGGCAGTAAGAGCACCTAGAGCTTCGGAGAGCTTCTGTTCTACCATAGCTCCTTGCTTGAGCGGTAATGGCACGACATCAGCATAGATGAAACTCTCTGTCCCTTCTGGCAGTGGCTGGTCATTTGTGTAAATGTTGAACATGGATGGAGCAAGCACGCTCCCCTGAGGCAGGCCGTTCTTCTGTTTCCGCCATCTGCTTCTCTGGCCGTGGAACTCAACAAAAAAGCTCCTGTTTTGTAGCAGGTTTCATTTTAAAAATGCCTTAAACAAGTAAATAGATTTGGTGCATTTTCCCCTCTTTTCCAATTGAATCATAACAACTTTGTGAGAGATGTCATGCTGAGAGGCAAAGCCAACCAGGGAATCGGATATCCCTTTCTAGATACTAGCGCCAAAGGTCTCTTTTACTTCTTGTGCGCTCTCTCAGAGAGTTGACAAGTAATTTAAAAAATGCCTTAAACAAGTGAATAGATTTGGTGCATTTCTCCCTCTTTTCCAATTGAATCATCACAACTTTGTGAGAGAAGTCAAGCTGAGAGGCAAAGCCAACCAGGGAATCGAACATCCCCTTTCTCAATACTAGGGCACTAGGTTGGATAGCCCTAAAGAGTATGTTGAAAGCAATCATGACCTACTTACCTGCAAAGCGCAACTCTCTCCGTCTCTCTCTCTTGAAGGCTCCGCTTGCTTATGAGGCCGTCATGCAAATGGAATACCTTGATATGACGGTCAACGAACTCCTCCGCCTGTATCCCATTGGCGGGAGACTTGACCGGATCTGCAAAAAGGATGTTGAGATAAATGGGATCACCATTCCGAAAGGCGTTTCCGTGATGATCCCTCCACACGTCCTGCATTTTGACCCAGACCTATGGGAGCAACCTGAAGAATTTAGACCTGAAAGGTACTGACGAGGAGTGTTGCGTCTTTCTGCATTGGCTCTTCTTTCGTCTAGTTTGTGGTCTTTTCTATTGGAATGATAATGAAAATGACAGTGAGGTTAAACTGCTAAGCTGCAGAACTTGCTGATTGAAAGGTCGGTGGTTCGAATCTGTGGGTGAGCTCCCATTGTTAGTCCCAGCTTCTGCCAACCAAGCAGTTAGAAAACATGAAAATGTAAGCTGCAGAACTTGCTGATTGGAAGGTTGGTAGTTTGAATCTGTGAACAGGGTGAACGCCTGTTGTTAGCCCCAGCTTCTGCCAACCAAGCAGTTTGAAAACGTGCAAATGTGAGTAGATCAATAGGTACTGCTTTGGTGGAAAGGTAATGGTGCTCCATGCAGAAAAGAAAAAGGGGGAAGGAAGGAAAGGGGTAGAGAAGGAAGGAGAGAAGAAAGAAGGAAGGAAAGAGGGAAGGAGGGATGGAAAGAAAGGAGAAAGAGGGAAGGAAGAAAAGAAGGAAAGAGAGAGGGAAGAATGGAAGCAAAAAGCGAAGGAAGGAAGAAAAGAGGTAGAGAAGGAAGAAAGGATCGAAAGAGGAAGGAAAGAAGGAAAGAGAAGGAAGGATGAAAACAAAAAGTGAAGGAAGGAAAGAAGTAGAGAAGGAAGAGAGGAGAGAAAGAGGAAGGAAAGAACAAAAAAGAAGGAAGGATGAAAAAAAGTGAAGGAAGGAAGAAAAGAGATAGAGAAGGAAGAAGGGAGGGAAAGAGGAAGGAAAGAAGGAAAGAGAAGGAAGGATGGAAGTAAAAAGTGAAGGAAGGAAGAAAAGAGGTAGAGAAGGAAGAAAGGAGAGAAAGAGGAAGGAAAGAAGGAAAGAGAAGGAAGGATGGAAGCAGAAAGTGAAGGAAGGAAGGAAGGAAGGAAGGAAGGAAGGAAGGAAGGAAGGAAGGAAGGAAAGAGGTAGAGAAGGAAGAAAGGAGAAAAAGCAGAAGGAAAAGAAAAGGGGGGAAGGAAGGAAAGAGGGAGAGAAGGAAGAAAGGAGATAAAGGGGAAGGAAAAGAAAAAGGGGGAAGGAAGGCAAGAGGGAGAGAAGGAAAGAAAAAAGGGAAGTAAGGAAAGAGGGCGTGAAGGAAGGAGGGAAAGAAGAAGAGAAAGATGGAGGGAAGAAAGGAGGAGAGAGTATTACAAGCAAAAAGTGAAGGAAGGAAGGAAAGTGGTAGAGAAGGAAGAAAGGAGAGAAAGAAGGAAGGAAGGAAGGAAGGAAGGAAGGAAGGAAGGAAGGAAAGAGAGAAGGAAGAATGGAAGAAAAAGCAAAGGAAGAAAGAAAAGAGGTAGAGAAGGAAGAAAGGAGAGAAAGGAAGGAAAGAAGGAAAGAGAAGGAAGGAAGTAAGAAGTGAAGGAAAGTAGAGAAGGAAGAAAGGAGAGAAAGAGGAAGGAAAGAAGGAAAGAGAAGGAAGGATGGAAGCAAAAAGCAAAGGAAGGAAGGAAAGAGGTAAAGAAGGAAGAAAGGAGAAAAAGCAGAAGGAAAAGAAAAAGGGGGAAAGGAAGGAAAGAGGGAGCAAAAGCTGGCCATAGCAATGCGTGGCGGGTACAGCTGGTTTACATATACATAACATCCTGGAGGTGGGATCCAAATCTAACCACAACATTTATTTCTGCTTCATCGATATCTCACCGACATAGCCTGAAGGTCATTTCATAATCTTGTGTTCACTGAACCGTCAGAGAACAAAGGCGTCATTGTCTTGTCACCCATATGGACGGTTTTGGATTTTGGAGTATTTCCCAGATAAGGAATGCCCGACCTATGCAGCGATTGTGTGGCAAGCGCAAATGAGCGAGTGCCGCACATCTGCATGATAAAACACACCGTGCCCGGAGGGTTTTCAAAACTGGCCATCCCTGCTTCCGATGATCCTCCCCATCCCTCCCTCTTCCAAGGTTTGTTTTTCTCATGTCAACTTCTGCAAGATAACAGGTGGAGAGGCGTGATGTCAGCACAACACAGTGCCAGGGGGTGATTTTTTTCCCTACCTAGCCAGAAGGTAGCTTGCATTAATGAGCTGACTCCTGTCAGAGCGGAGACGACAACGTTTTCAAACCATTTGAAGAAGTTTTCTTCAGCTGACCTCCCATCAAATGTGTTGCAATGAGTTTGGACTGTGTTGCTGTTAAGTTTTTTGGGCTGCCTGGCCATGTTCCAGAAGCATTCTCTCCTGATATTTCGCCTGCATCTATGGCAGGCACACTCAGAGGCTGTGAGGTCTGTTGAAAACTAGGCAAGTGGGGTTTATATGAGGGCTGAATGAAAACTAATGCCTCCACTTTCGTTACTTGGATTTGGATGGGGATATTTTAATAAATATTCCTTGAAATAATCCTTAAAATGTGCTCCTTAACTACCACTATTCACTTTTCCACATAATCACCAGACAATTGGATATATTTCTCCCAACGATGAACAAGTTTTCTGAAGCCGCCACGGAAGAAGTCGATAACCAGCGTCTCATAGTTCTCTCAACATCTTCCTCAGAAGCATCATGATGTCCCCACAGATCTTCTTTCATTATCAGGAACATGATCATCCTGAATCATGATCGTCCTGAATCAATCTGTCAACCTTTTGCTTGTGAAACTCAGTGGTTGCTGTCACAGGACGTCCAACTCTTTGTTTCTCATGCAAGTCAGATATTCCCACCTCAACATCTTTAAACTTTCTCGCCCAACGATGCACAGTACTCACATCCACACAATCACCATCAACAGCTTGCATTCTTTTAGGAATCTCCTTTGGGGTGACACCTTCTGCTGTCAAGAACTCACGTTGCTTAAGTCACATTGACCGACCATCTGCACAGGGTTCCATACTTTGCACTTTAACAACACAACCGTTCAATGCTAAGGCTTCCCGCCAAAATAGAACTATAGAGGAGAGTCTACTGAACAAGCTAGTACCTGCCGCATACGTTGCTTAAGTTGCATTGACCGACCGTCTGCACAGGGTTCCATACTTTGCACTTTAACAACACAACAGTTCAATGCTAAGGCTTCCCACCAAAAGGGAACTGTAGAGGAGAGTCTACTGAACAAGCCAGTACCTGTCGCATACCAGTACTGCCATCTGTTGAGGAGTTACGAAGGTGGAGGCATTACTTTTCATTCAACCCTTGTATATCTGTGGAATGTCCCAGGTGGGAGAAAGAACTCTTGTTTGTTGGAGGTAGGGGTAAATGTTTCAATTGGCCACCTTAAATTAGTATTTATTGGCCTAGCAGTTTTCAAGGTATGGCTTCTTACTGCCTGGGTTGAATCTTTCGTTGAGAGGTGATTAGCTGTCCCTGATTGTTTCTTGTCTGGAGTTCCCCTGTTTTTTTTAAGAGTTCCTCTTTATTTACTGTTATGATTTTAGTTTTTTTAAATTCTGGTAGCCAGATTGTGTTCATTTTCATGGTTTCCTCCTTTCTGTTGAAATTGTCCACATGCAAGTGATTTTGGCCTGCATTAATAGGAGTATAGTGTCTAGATCCAGGGAATCTAGAATCTAGAAAACTGGTAGGCTTACAGAAGCAAATGTGGCCTACAAGTGAGGCAAGTTTCATGCTGATAGACCTAAAATCGATGGAGAAATGAGCTTCTAAAGTTTCCCATCGGGCAGCAATGGACCAAATCTTGACGCATTAGAGAGATGAATGGCCAAAATTAACAAAATGAAGTTCAACAGAGACAAATGCAAGATACTCCACTTAGGTAGAAAAAACGAAATGCAAAGATACAGAATGGGGGACAATGCCTGGCTCGAGAGCAGTACGTGTGAAAAAGATCTTGGAGTCCTCGTGGACAACAAGTTAAACATGAGCCAACAATGTGATGTGGCGGCAAAAAAAGCCAATGGGATTTTGGCCTGCATCAATAGGAGCATAGTTAGATCTAGGGAAGTAATGCTACCCCTCTATTCTGCTTTGGATAGACCACACCTGGAATTTGTCCAATTCTGGGCACCACAATTCAAGGGTGATATTGACAAGCTGGAATGTGTCCAGAGGAGGGCAATTAAAATGATCAAGGGTCTGGAGAACAAGCCCTATGAGGAGCGGCTTAAAGAGCTGGGCATGTTTAGCCTGAAGAAGAGAAGGCTGAGAGGAGATATGATAGCCATGTATAAATATGTGAGAAGAAGCCACAGGGAGGAGGGAGCAAGCTTGTTTTCTGCTTCCTTGGAGACTAGGACGCAAGGAAACAATGGCTTCAAACTACAAGAGAGGAGATTCCATCTGATCATGAGGAAGAACTTCCTGACTGTGAGAGCTGTTCAGCAGTGGAACTCTCTGCCCGGAGTGTGGTGGAGGCTCCTTCTTTGGAAGCTTTTAAACAGAGGCTGGATGGCCATCTGTCAGGGGTGATTTGAATGCAATATTCCTGCTTCTTGGGAGGGGGTTAGACTGGATGGCCCATGAGGTCTCTTCCAATTCTGATTCTATGATTCTACCTTGGGATCTTTTGCTGCATCACACTTCTGCCACTGAATTTGCTGCGCTGCCAAAGTCTCGTGGCACGATAATAAAGAAAGATGCTTCTCTCCAAGTAAACAAGCTGCTTAGAAGTTGTTCACTTTGATTTAAAAGTGGATCATACTTATTTACTTTCTTTTTTGGCAGTGCCACTTTTCCAGCACCACCTTTCAAAGGTGTTCATTCTCTTCCTGTTGACTTCCTTTCTTTTCCTTTCATATAAATTGGGAATATTAAAGCACACATTCTTGTGACTTCAATGCTCAGTGAATCCAATTGTTCAGAGAGCTAACAAATGGTCTCCTCTGTCCTTTTCTCCCCCAACAGGTTCAGTAAAGAGAACAAAGGCAGCATAGACCCCTATGTTTATCTGCCGTTTGGAGCCGGTCCACGGAACTGCATCGGGATGCGATTTGCACTTCTCGTCCTGAAGGCTGGTGCTGTGAGCTTGTTGCAGAATTTCACCTTCAAGCCCTGCAAGGAAACACTGGTGAGAAAGCGGGATGGAGCTCAGCTCATGCATATTTGGAATAGATCAGGGCTTTTTGTGGGCAGTAGAGGTAGCCATGTTAGATCTTGTTAGATCCGGGTTAGACTACTTCAGCATACTCTATGTAGGGTTGCCCTTGAAGACTGTTCATAAGCTTCAAATAGTCCAACAGGCAGCAGCCAGGTTTCTTATTGGAGTGGCATACAAGGAACATACAACCTCCCCCGCCCCCCGTTACGTCAGTTCCACTGGCTTTATTATTTATTTATTTATTTATTTTGAATATTTGTACCCCATCCTTCTCTACCCCCAAATTCCAAAGTTGCTTCGTCTGACTATAGATTCTGTACTTGGCACTTTTATCCCCTGAACTACACTATGTCCCAAGCAGCCAGGAACAGATTTCATTTCAGCCTTGACTCTGTTATCAATGTCTCTCTCAGTCTGGCAGAACATTGGAGAGATTGGTTTGTTTGCCAGTGCTGATTGAAAATATGCCTTCTATCTACTGGCTCATTAATTTCTGCAGCWGSCRCAGGTGCTGACCCAGGTGCTTCCAAGGACCAAGGACCAGGAAAGGCYTCTTGACTCAATMCCAATGTTGRTTCYTCTGACTATKGATTCTGTACTTGGCACTTTTATCCCCTGATCTACTCTATGTCCCAAGCGGCCAGAAACGGATTTCATTTCAGCCTTGACTCTGTTATCAATCTCTCTCAATCTGGCGGAACGCAGGAGAGATTGATTTGTTTGTCTGTGTTGACTGAAAATATGCCTTCTATCCACTGGCTCATTAATTTCTGCACCTTTTCTCAAACTCAAAGTCCTGGGAATTTTCAGGCTCAAAGTCCTGGGAATTCTCTGGTAGCAATTCAGGCCCTCTTCCAGGGACCATACCGCCATCCCCAAACCCTTCAGGAACATTATCATCAGAAAAGACACTTTGAACAGGAATCCCATTGTCATTCTCTGCATCTAAAGCAACCTCATCATTAGAGACATCATTCTCATTCCCAACATCCAGAGTACCCTAATCGTTAGACACAATCACAGGCTGAACTCCAACAGTCACACATTTCCGATAGCAGTGTAAACATCTGATAGATGTTCAAAGAGCATCTCTGAGCATGTCCCATATTTCAAAAGGGAGACAGTGAACTTTACTCTTCATTTTTTTTTGAGGAGTAAGGGAGACTTTCGACATCTGATTATGCAACAGTATAATTATAATCTCTTTCTCCTCTTTTGTGTTACAGATCCCCATGGAGTTGTCTTCAACAGGACTGATGATTCCCAAAAAGCCCATCATCTTGAAAGCAATCCCCAGAGCCAGCTCTTCACACTAGTGGAGGCTTTCGAGTTATGTTTCTAAACATTCCTTAGGGACCATTATTTCACCTGCGCCACCAGGAAAACAGCTGCCATTGTGAACTGTTCTTTTGTACGTAATGGTTGAGGCTATATTTGCATAAAGTCCCATATCCCCTGCCGTGGGAAGGCACAAATGTCTCTGGGATTTTTCTTCCCTCAAAAGAAGAAGAAAAAGGAAGAGGACAGGAAACAACGAATGTCTGCCTGTGCTCCCCACATTTCTACTTTCTGGTGGCTTAAGTAAAAAGTCTATTGTTCTGGTACAGCCGCACCAGGAGCTCCAGCTTATCTTGCTATTTGTTGATTACTGCATGTATTTTAAAGTTCTATGCTTTGCAGTTAAATGGCTTTCCTTAGTTTGCATTTATTGGATCTATGACGTGTCAATTATCGTTAGGTTCCCTGGTCCCGCCCCCTTTTTGAGTTTTGGAGGGAATAGGAGCCATTTTGGGTCAGTCCACACAGAGAAGCCTTTCATACAGGACATAAAACCAGGAGCTCCTGTAGAAAGCTTTGTCTTCTACAGCTTGGCTGGGGATATACAGCCCCATAGCTTGGCCAGAGAGATGCAGTCTCAGCACAGCTCTTTTGCTGAGGATTTTACAGCCTTTCATCTCCTTTGCTGAGGGAATCCGGTCCCACAGCACTTCAGCTAGAAACCTGAACACCTTCCTTTCCCCTGGAAGTCTACAAAGCTCTGCTTGGTAAGGGTCACTTGCGGAAGTCAGAAGCAGTTGGTACCGGGTGTAGAGGCAAAGACAGACTGCCCAGATAAGAAGTTAAGGATTTCCCCATGAGTTAAAATACAGTTATGAAGATAGTGCCTGTTCCCTGTGGATGAGATTGAGAGAGAGCCAATAGACTGTTAAGAAAGCCTTGAAGTACCTGTTTGATTTCAATAATAAAGAACTTTGTTTAAGCAATCTAAAGACTCTGTTTAAGGAAATCCAAAGGCCTTTAGCCTGAGGCAGCCCCGGCGTCCCGTTGAGCACACAGAATTTATGTCCAGTCTACAGTCCTTTGTACAGGCCCGGCGTGCGACAGCACACCTATGTCAAGAAAAAATGGCATAAATTAAGGGATCCCACTCATAAATAACTTCTGTTGGTCCACTAGTCGAGGAAACTTGGCTGTAGAAGTTATCCAGAATGGTGTAGGAAAGTGTTAGTTCTTGACCTGAGATCAAGGTTGGAATCCCTCCGCAACTGTTGAAGCCCACCAGGTGACCTGAGCTAAGTCACACTCTCTCGACCTCAGAGGAAGGCAAAGGCCAAGCCTTGTCAAAAAAATAGAATTGCCTTGGGATCACCATAAATCAGAAATGACTTGAAGGCGCACAACAAGAAAGTCTAGGAAGCATATAAGGATAGATTTCATTCGATATCGGGCTCACAGTGAGTAGTGTTGGAAATCATGGGTGGTGGGTTCATGGGTGGGGGTAGGAGGGGAAAGATTGGATAGAATACTGCAATATATTGGTTGAATTGTATTATCTTTAGATCTTCCTGCTGTACATATTTTGTATCTCATTAATTTCACTCAATAAATTTATAAACATTTTTTTTAAAGTCTAAGAAGCACTATTCATGCTAAGTGAGCAGTTTCTGTTGTTCATGGGGGTTCTATTTGTGGGAAATTTGGCCCAATTTTATCATTTGTGCGGTTCAGAATGCTCTTTGATTGTAGGTGAACTATAAATCCCAGCAACTACAGCTCCCAAAATATCAAGGTCTTTCCCCCCCCCATACTCAACCAGTGTTCACATTTGGGTATATTGAGTATTCGTGCCAAGTTTGGTCCAGAACCATCATTGTTTGAGTCCACAGTGCTCTCTGGATGTAGGCAAACTACAACTCCAAAACTCAAGGTCAATGCCCACCAAACCCTTCCAGTATTTTCTCTTGATCATGGGAGTTCTGTGTGCCAAGACTGGTTCAATTCCATAGTTGGTGGGGTTCAGAATGCTCCTTGATTGCAGGTGAACTATAAATCCCAGCAACCACAACTCCCAAATGACAAAATCAACTCCCCCCAACCCCACCAAATCTGGACGTATAGGGTATTTGTGGCAAATTTGGTCCAGTGAACTAAAATACATCCTGCATATCAGATATTTACCATTGATAGCAATAGCAAAATGACAGTTATGAAGTAAGAAGGAAAATAATTTTATGGTTGGGGATCACCACAACATGTGGAATTGTCTTAAGGGGTCGCAGCATGAGGAAGGTTGAGAACCACTGTTTTAGCACATGTCATGACCTCCTTTTCTGGTTTTGTGTGGAACCAATAAAGAAGACCTTGCCTTAGCTTGCCCTGGCCTGTGCATACTTGAAATAAGGGAAAGGGCTTCCATGGAAATGGGAGCAATGAAGAGGAGGTGCCAGGGTGAGGGATAGGAGGTGCAAGGGAAAGAAACTGTCAGTTGGAATTTTGTTTTGTAACCACACTGTATCCTTTGACGTTAAACCTTCCCACTCTGTTTGTGGGGTAATTTCTTCACCAGAAAATTGCAGAACAGGGCAGCACATACTGAAATGTAATTGGTTACATGGCTTAGGATTGTTATAAAGAAGTAGAGCTAAAAATATGAATTATGAGAGGTGGCCCCACTGGGAAGGATAGTTAGAGTGCCGCAGGGTTCCGTCCTGGGCCCGGTCCTGTTCAACATCTTTATTAATGACTGAGATGAAGGGCTAGAAGACAGGATCATCAAGTTTGCAGAGGACACCAAATTGGGAGGGATAGCCAATACTCCAGAGGATAGGAGCAGAATTCAAAAATTTGTTTCTAAAATCGATTTGTAATTGGGGTGTTTTTTTGTTTCGATATTTAAAATAATTACAAAACTTTCCCCAAAAAGTTTTGGTATTTACGAAATTTTGTAAATATTAACGAATTTTTAGAATATTTTTTGTATTTTTTAAGAATAATATTAAAATAATATTAAAAAATATTTTAAAATGGAAAATTAACCAAAAAATGGCCCAAATGTGGACCAAACACAGGCAGGAGACAGCAAATGAGAGCACACCAACAGAAGAGTCTTTTCTTTTTTAGAATATTTTTTAAGAATAATATTAAAAATAATATTAAAATAATATTAAAAAATATTTTAAAATGGAAAATTAACCAAAAAATGGCCCAAATGTGGACCAAACACAGGCAGGAGACAGCAAATGAGAGCACACACCAACAGAAGAGTCTTTTCTTTTTTAGAATATTTTTTAAGAATAATATTAAAATAATATTAAAAAATAATATTAAAATAATATTAAAAATATTTTAAAATGGAAAATTAACCAAAAAATGGCCCAAATGTGGACCAAACACAGGCAGGAGACAGCAAATGAAGCAAGCAGCACTCACAGCAGCAAGGAATGAATCCAATCCAGTTGCTAGCCATTAGCCAAGCCAACCCAATGCAAACTCCCTCGCCCTCTGCAGCAATGAGCTACGGCCGCGCGGAGCCGCTTTGAAAGGGCTCGCCGGCCAATCAAAAACAAACAGCCACGGACCCACGGTGCACTGCTTGGGAGCGCAGGATTGGCTCCCAGGCACCAGCACTCCAGCAGCCTCCACCCCATTAACGAAACGAGCGGAAGCTCGTTAAATCTATGGGGGCTGCTGGTTCGATATTTTAAAACCCTTCCGGGTTTGGAAATGTGTTTTGATATCGCTTCAAAAATGCCAAAAATAACGAATTAATAACGAATTAACGAATTAACGAACGAAACCGCACAGGCCTAATAGCCAATACTCCAGAGGACAGGAGCAGGATTCAAAACCATCTTGACAGATTAGAGAGATGATGGGCCAAAACGAACAAAATGAAGTTCAACAGGGACAAATGCAAGATACTCCACTTTGGCAGGAAAAACAAAATGCAAAGATACAGAATAGGGAACAATGATGCCTGGCTTGAGAGCAGTACATGTGAAAAAGATCTTGGAGTCATCGTGGACAACAAGTTAAACATGAGCCAGGAATGTGATGTGGCGGCAAAAAAAGCCAATGGGATTTTGGCCTGCATCAATAGGAGCATAGTGTCTAGACCACCTTGATCAGCATTTGATGGCCTGACAGTGCCTGGAGCAAACTTTTGTTGAGAGGTGATTAGATGTCCTTGTTTGTTTCCTCTCTGTTTTGTTGTTGTTGTTGTTGTTAAAACTGTTTATTTTGATTATGGTACATAACAGAAAAGCAAACCATGGCAAATCAGATATAATCAGGTACCAATATTTTTGACGTGTACATGCCTATCTAACTTATTCAATCAATCAGTTAATTTTGACATTAGGTAGAAATTATTATCATTTACATATCTTAATACACATAGACTTGCTATTTCTGCCTGTTTTCCACTGCTTTCAGTCAGAGCTTTCTATTAAATTTTTTCCATAACATTCAGGAAATCAGCACATGGCATTTTACACACATACCACAGACCTTACACTCATCCCAAAACCCCTATCCTAAACAAAATAATTTGTTTGTTTCCTCTCTGTTGTTGTGCTATAGTAATTTCAGAGTTTTTTTTAATACTGGTAGCCAGATTTTGTTCATTTCCATGGTTTCCTCCTTTCTGTTGAAATTGTCCACATGCTTGTGGATTTCAATGGCTTCTCTGTGTAATCTGACATGGTGGTTGTGAGAGTGGTCCAGCATTTCTGTGTGTCCAGGTTGGTTCATCAGGTGCTCTGCTATGGCTGATCTAATCTAAT
Organism: Anolis sagrei ordinatus; assembly: GCF_025583915.1. Classification (NCBI taxonomy): domain Eukaryota; kingdom Metazoa; phylum Chordata; class Lepidosauria; order Squamata; family Anolidae; genus Anolis; species Anolis sagrei. The sequence continues at coordinate 104,548,889 of NW_026847771.1, read as the reverse complement.
CACCTCTCAACAAAAGTTTGTTCCAGGCACTGTCAGGCCATTATATGCTAATCAAGGTGGTCAGTTGAAACATTCACACCTAGCTCCAGCAGACAAGAGTCCTTTCTCCGACCCTGGTCATTCCACAGATATATAAACCCATTTTCCTGTTCCAACAGACCTCACTACCTCTGAGGATGCTTGCCATAGATACAGGCGAAACATCAGGAGAGAATGCCTCTAAACTTTTTAAACCAGGGGCCAGTTCACTGTCCCTCAGACCGTTGGAGGGCCGGACTATAGTTTGGTTTTGTTTTTTTTAAATCAATTAAAAAATTCCTCTGCACATTGCACATACCTTATTTTGCGGTGTGGAAGGGCCCTTAGAGGGAGGGGGTTCTTTCTAGCCCTCTTTAGGCAGTAATTCCAGGAGCAGAGAAGGGGAAATCTTCCTATTTCTAGTCTGAACAAAATCTGGCTACCAGTATTAAAAAAACCTCTAAACTGTAAATAAAGAATAACACTCAAACACAGGGGAACTCCAGACAAGAAACAATCAGGGCCAGCTAATCACCTCTCAACAAAGGATTCTCCCTAAAAACTGTCAGGCCATGAAATGGCAATCAAGGTGGCCAATTGAAACAATCATACCTACCTCCAACAGACAAGAGTTCTTTCTCCCACCCTGGATCTGCCACAATTTTCCTGGTTAAAGGTTTTCCTCTGACATGAAGTCCAGTCGTGTCTGACTCTGGGGTGTGGTGCTCATCTGCATTTCTAAGTCGAAGAGCCGGCGTTGTCCGTAGACACCTCTAAGGTCATGTGGCCGGCATGACTGCATGGAGCGCCGGGGCAGCCTCCCTTGGCTGGCTCACGCTGCCCATCGGGCCCAATGGATAGTGTGAGCCCGCCAAGGGAGGAGCAGCCCCGCGCGGCCTACTTGCACGTAAAGCACCTCACAAGGTGCTTTACGCGTGAGTAGACCACGTGAAGCAGCCTCCCTTGGCTGGCTCACGCTGCCCGTTGGGCCTGATGGATAGCGTGAGTCAGCCAAGGGAGGGCCATGTGTGGGTGGGGGGCGCGCGCTCCTCCTCCGCGGGCCGGATAAGTACCCTTGGCGGGCCGGAAGTGGCCCACGGGCCGTAGTTTGGGGACCCCTGCTCTAGACCATGGCCAAAAAAAACCTACAAGAACCCAGTGATTCCGGCCAAGAAAAGTAGGGCTGGGCAACAACGGAAAAATTTGTTTCTAAACTCGATTCGTTTTTAGGGGGTTTCGCGTTTTGATTTTTAAAAGAATTCCAAAATTTTTCTTTAAAAAAGCTCGAAATTTATGAAATTTCGGAAATTACGAAACAATTACGAAATGATTACGAATCGATTCGTTAATGGTGGCCGCGATCGCGCAATACGCTAAAAAAACCTCCAAATGGGACAGGGGGAACTTCTGAAGCTTCCCTCTCCCTCTGTTGTTGACTGTTGGTGTGATAATTATCTATTTTTTTCACTGAGAAAACAAACAGCAACCCTAAAACTTGCACCAGACATGCAGAAATAATAACGAAACAATTACGAATCGATTACGAATCGATTACGAAACAATTACAAAACGAATTGGAAAAATTTGTTTCGTTTTTTAGTTGCTCCTGAATGGTTCAATATCGCTTTGTTATCAAAAAAAATAACAAATTAATAACGAATTACGAAATTAACGAACGAAATCACCCAGCCCTAATGAAAAGCCTTCGACGATTATTTCTGCATTCGATTTATTAAAATATTCCCATCCAAACCCAAGTAACGAAAGTGGAGGCATTACTTTTCATTCAATCCTCTTATACAGTTAAAGTAGTTTCAAATTACTATAATTCTGCAGTGTGGATGATCTCTTAGTTTTAGACGACGCGAAATACGGGCCAATATTTGTCATGTCCTTCAAACCTCAATTAAAAACGTGTCTGTTTCCTGCCTCCCATTTGGATACGAGCTAATTCATTGTTCCAGTGTAAGCCAATTAATTCTGAACTTGAGTATGAATATATCATTTCTTTATTATTATTTTTTTGAAAAGCAAGCCACATTACAAAAGATGGTCCCACTTTTTGGTCCGCCCCCCCCCCCCAACTTCTCTTACCCTGTGTAAGGTTGAAATGGAAAAGTTGGGGGGGGGGGGAATAAGCACCTACTAATTACAAAATATTCTCAGCAAAAGGGTAGAAAACACACATTTTTTTTAGTATCCTGGAAATGACAGTGGAGAGAGAGAAAGAGAGCGAGGCAGAGAATTTTTGGCATTTAGTAAGCAAAACATGCACTTCTTAATGGGATATTTAAAATGAATGATTGTTAATCTAGCCATAATACGTCAAGAACGCCCCGTACGCAGTACATGAAGTCTTCAGAAATGAAATCATTAGTGTAACTGCATATGGTGCTCATTCTTTTCAAGATAGGGTGGGGGGAAATGAATAATTCCCTGCCAAGGGACAATTACAGCCTGCCATTTCCGCTCGGCAAGGCCATATGCATCAAGGGGTAACAAGATAACATTAATAAGTATTCTGCAGAGAAAATTAGATCAATAATGGTTTGGCAGCATAACATCTAATTTGAAAATGATACCCACAATGGCTCAGCACTATACAATGGAGACGCCTCCTGCATATTCCTGACGCCTTTCGAGAATTCTCACCTTCATTCCACCTTCTTTTATTGCGGCGCTGAAAGGTACTCGGGATACAGAGTTCGACTCCAAATGGAGTCATAACCGAGACATCGGCAACGGAGGCCGTGAAAAGAAAGGGCATTTGTAAGGTGCCTGGCTTAGTCAGAGCTCTCAACTTAATAACGCCCCCCAAATTCCCTGGGGTTAAGGCACAAGGCCCCCGGGAAAGTGGAATAGCACAAGTAAATTTATTTATTTCTTTATTTACTTCATTTGTTGACCGCCGCTCTCAGCCCTGGGGCGACTTGCGGCGGTGTACAACATGTAAAAACAGTCTACAAAACATACAATATCAACCAAATTACACATTAATCTAAATCACACTAATAAATCCGCGCCATCAAAACATAGAATCATAGCCAATCTCATAGTCCATAGTCCGTTCCAGATGTCATTACCAGATTCGTGTGGCTCAATTAAATGCCTTCTCGAATAGCCAGGTCTTTAGGCTCTTACGAAAAGCCATCAGGGAAGGCGCCTGTCTGATGTTAACAGGGAGGGCGTTCCACAGCCGGGGGGCCACCACTGAGAAGGCCCTCTCTCTCGTCCCCGCCAGACGTGCCTGTGAGGCGGGCGGGATCGAGAGAAGGGCCTCCCCAGATGATCTCAAGGCCCTCGTGGGCTCATAGGCCGAGATGCGGTCTGAAAGGTATTTTGGGCCGGAGCCGTTTAGGGCTTTGTAGGCCAACACCAGCACCTTAAATTGGGCCCGGTAGCAAATCGGCAGGCAGTGGAGCTGGGACAACAAGGGCGTTGTATGCTCCCTGCGTCCCGCTCCCGTTAGTAACATGGCTGCCGCGCGCTGGACTAGCTGAAGCTTCCGGGCCGTCTTCAAGGGCAGCCCCACGTAGAGAGCGTTGCAGTAGTCAAGGCGGGATGTGACCAGAGCGTGTACCACCGTGGCCAAGTCAGACTTCCCAAGATACGGGAAGTAAAGACATGGCCAAACTTCTCTATGAATGTATAGCTCTTCCAGCATGGTCAGCATCCAGTCCAGTGGAAGCTACACATTCCAGCATTTCAGCTGTGGTTGAGAAAGAGGCAATCATAGTATAAATCTGTTAGGTTGGTTCAACCGGACAGCAAAACTCCACAACCCCCCAATGAAACTTAACCAAAATTCCCATGCCCATAACACAACCCACAAGGTACAAACATATCTACTCAAAATGAAAAACAACACAACACACTCACAAAACGGCAAAACAACAAAACTCAAAAACCCAACGAAACTTAACCAAAATTCTCATGCCCATAACACAACCCACAAGGTACAAACATATCTACTCAAAATGAAAAACAACACAACAACACACTCACAAAACGGCAAAACAACAAAACTCAAAAAAAAAAACCAACGAAACTTAACCAAAATTCCCATGCCCATAACACAACCCACAAGGTACAAACATATCTACTCAAAATGAAAAACAACACAACAACACACTCACAAAACGGCAAAACAACAAAACTCACAAACCCCCAACGAAACTTAACCAAAATTCCCATGCCCATAACACAACCCATAAGGTACAAACATATCTACTCAAAATGAAAAACAACACAACAACACACTCACAAAACGGCAAAACAACTGAGCATGTGCATTGGTGCCCAGCCGCAAGTTCCCTGGCGCGCACACACAGTTCCCTCTGCGGAAGCCATGCCCACTCCAAGCCCCGCCGCGCCGCTTCCCGCACACACACCCCCGCCGCACGCACACACACAACCCCACGCTCCATCACTCCCCCCGCCGCACACACACACGCAACCCCACGCTCCATCACTCCCCCCACCGCCACACACACACGCGCAACCCCACTCCCCCCCGCTGCCGCACACACACACGCAACCCCACGCTCCATCACTCCCCCCACCGCCACACACACACGCGCAACCCCACTCCCCCCCGCTGCCGCACAAAAGAAGAAGAAAGAAGGAAAGAAGGAAAGAATGAAGAAAGGAAGAGGAAAAGAAAAGGATGTGACCAGAGCGTGTACCACCGTGGCCAAGTCAGACTTCCCAAGATACGGGAAGTAAAGACATGGCCAAACTTCTCTATGAATGTATAGCTCTTCCAGCATGGTCAGCATCCAGTCCAGTGGAAGCTACACATTCCAGCATTTCAGCTGTGGTTGAGAAAGAGGCAATCATAGTCTATAATTGTATAGAATCAATACCAAGCTTACATGGCTACAATATCATCAACTATACCAAAGTTTCAAAGAGGATGGAAAAATAGGCTTTTGCCAGGAACAAAATTTTTGGGACACCGTCATGCAAAAAGAAAATAACCTAATTAGGATAATATATAAACAGCTCCTTGGCGGGGCAACTGAAGAAGAACAAATTAAAGATTGCCAGGTAAAGTGGGCAAAATACATTGGCCACAGCATACTTATAAAACAATGGGACGAAATTTGGAGCACCAAATTGAAATACACAGTGGCCACAGATCTGAAGGAAAACTGGTATAAAATGTTTTTCAGGTGGCATTATTCCCCGGATAAAATTGCCAAATTTAACAAAACCGCATCAAATAAATGTTGGAAGTGCCAAAAAGAGATAGGGACTTACTACCACCAATGGTGGTGCTGCAAAAAATTAGGAAATATTGGAAAGAAATACACTTAGCAACACAAAAAATTCTAAAAACAAATTTCCCACAACTCCCAGAAATGTATCTATCAGGCTTGTCATACCCCAAATTCAATAAAAACCAAGAAAAGGTTTTCTTCCTAATAAGCACAGCAGCCAGGATTCTGCTGGCTAAAATGTGGAAACAGAAAGAAACCCCGACAATAGAAGACTGGATCATAAAGACACTAGACATAATCCAAATGGACTGTTTATCCCAACATCTAAATAACTCATCAAAAAAGACAAATTGGGGGGGGGGGGGGTTCAAAGACTTTATCAAAACAAAAAAGATGACCATGATAATAGACATATCCAGCATATGAAAGAGACCAGAAGATGGAAACAACGTCGGAAATGTAACTGAAGAACGGATTACATCTACACCAGAAGACAAAAGATACTTTGAAGGACTTGGGAAGTCCACACACTGGGGAGGGGAGGGATACAAGGGATGGATGGGGCACAGGGTGATATTGATATTGATTGTTAATGTTTCTCTCGTTTTTTATTCAGGACACTAAATCTGAGTTTTCGTCATATAGTATAGAATCATAGAATCAAAGAGTTGGAAGAGACCTCATGGGCCATCCAGTCCAACTCCATTCTGCCAAGAAGCAGGAATTGCATTCAAATCACCCCTGACAGATGGCCATCCAGCCTCTGTTTAAAAGCTTCCAAAGAAGGAGCCTCCACCACACTCCGGGGCAGAGAGTTCCACTGCTGAACGGCTCTCACAGTCAGGAAGTTCTTCCTCATGTTCAGATGGAATCTCCTCTCTTGTAGTTTGAAGCCATTGTTCCGCGTCCTATTCTCCATGGAAGCAGAAAACAAGCTTGCTCCCTCCTCCCTGTGGCTTCCTCTCACATATTTATACATGGCTATCATATCTCCTCCCATCCTTCTCTTCTTCAGGCTAAACATGCCCAGCTCCTTAAGCCGCTCCTCATAGGGCTTGTTCTCCAGACCCTTGATCATTTTAGTCGCCCTCCTCTGGACACATTCCAGCTTGTCAATATCTCTCTTGAATTGTGGTGCCCAGAATTGGACACAATATTCCAGGTGTGGTCTAACCAGAGCAAAATAGAGGGGTAGCATGACTTCCCTGGATCTAGACACTATGTTCCTATTGATGCAGGCAAAATCCCATTGGCTTTTTTGCTGCCACACCACATTGTTGGCTCATGTTTAACTTGTTGTCCACGAGGACTCCAAGATCTATAGCTGGATAAAGACAGCGTTGAGACTGGAGATGAAATTTTGTCTAATAGCAAAAAACTGTATTGTTCTGTTATCTGGACGGAGGCCACAAGGGGGCACTAGAGCGAGAAGGATAGTATTTTACAGGGTGGAGGGTGGGTTGAAGGAGTAAAACAATTTCCCCTTGTTTTCCTGTTATTCCCAATCACGGAAACAGCCATTATTTATGATATGGGAAGTGGGGAGGGGGAATAACCAACGAAAACAGGGGAAATGGTTTTCCTCCTTCAATTCCCCTCCTGTAAAATGGATTATCGGCCTCTCTCTAGTGGCCCCTAGTGGCCTCCACCTGGATAATGTATTCAAAAAAACCAACACACACATATATAGTATACCAGTGGTTCCCAACCTTTTTTTTTTTTAACCAGGGACCACTTTGACCAGGAAGCACTTAACCAGGGACCACTTTAACCAGGGACCATTTTGGCAAGGGACCAATTGACCAGGGACCACTTTGATCAGGTACCACTTGACCAGGGACCACTTGGACAGGGACCACTTTGATCAGGTACCACTTGACCAGGGACCACTTGAACAGGGACCACTTTGATCAGGTACCACTTGACCAGGGATCACTTTGACCAGGGACCACTTGACCAGGGACCACTTTGACCAGGGACCACTTGAACAGGGACCAATTGAACAGGGACCACTTTGATCAGGTACCACTTGACCAGGGACCACTTGACCAGGGATACTTTGACCAAGGACCACTTGAACAGGGACCACTTTAATCAGGGACCACTTTGACCAAGGACCACTTTGACCAGGCAATACTTTGAAAAGGGACCATTTGAACAGGGATCACTTTGACCAGGTACCACTTGACCAGGGACCACTTGAACAGGGACCAATTGAACAGGGACCACTTTGATCAGGTACCACTTGACCAGGGACCACTTTGACCAGGGACCACTTGTACAGGGACCAATTAAACAGGGACCACTTTGATCAGGTACCACTTGACCAGGGACCACTTTGACCAGGGACCACTTGAACAGGGACCACTTGAACAGGGACCAATTGAACAGGGACCACTTTGATCAGGTACCACTTGACCAGGGACCACTTAACCCGGGGACCACTTTGACCAGGGACTATTTTGTCCAGGGACCACTTGAACAGGGACCACTTTGACCAGGCACCACTTCTGGCAGCAGCTGAGGATGAGATCCATTGTTTCATCTGCTTCCTTACAGAGTCTAAACTTGGAATCCGTCATCGACTTTTCAATTCTGTTTTGTTGGCATTGGTTCTCATGGCTTGTTCTTGGGTTGCATGAAGGAGACCCTCCGTCTCCTTTTTCAAAGTTCCATTTGTGAGCCACACCCATGTTGTTGTTGTTGTTGTTGTTGTTGTTGTTGTTGTTGTTGTTGTTATATTTATAGCCCATTTTATCTCCCCAAAGAGGACTCAAAGTGCTTTGACATAAAAGTATTAATATACAATTCAAAATATACAAAAATGCAAACATTAAACCAGAATTAAATACAGGGTTGTTGTAGGTTTTTTCAGGCTATATGGCCATGTTCTAGAGGCATTTTCTCCTGACGTTTCGCCTGCATCTATGGCAAGCATCCTCAGAGGTAGTGAGGTTTGTTTGAACTAGGAAAAAGTGTTTATATATCTGTGGAAGGACCGGGGTGGGACAAAGGACTCTTGTCTGCTGGAGCTAGGTGTGAATGTTTCAACTGGCCACCTTGATTAGCATTTGATGGCCTGGAAGTGCCTGGGGCAATCTTTTGTTGAGAGGTGATTAGATGTCCCTGATTGTTTTCCCTCTGCTGTTTTGCTGTTTTAATTTTAGAGTTAGAATTAAGCACAAGCAGTATTTTTAAAAAATCACAGCTAAAAAAATCGTAATTAGTAAGTCCAGTGGTTATACTGATTCGAGGATGCTGGGAGGTGTGATTCAAATTGTATTTTCCACCAAAGCTTGCTTCAAATAAAATACCATTTTCGATAAAGTAGGACCCCTCAATCCCATTCCAGAAAACAATTTCTTCTCTTCTGAAATGGTGAATGGCTTTACCTACAGCTGAATTCAAGAACGATTGGCTTGGCTCTCCATCTCTCCATCCATCCATCTCATTGTGTGAATTGCTTTTGAGCCATGTGTCAAGTCCAACACGTTTCTGAACCACTCACCTTGCAAAAACAAAACTCGGCAAATGTTGGGTATTGTTTTTAAAGCTTTCCCAATGGCTTCACCCCCTGAACCAAAGGCACGTTTCCCTGCCTTGCTTTCCATGAGTAAATAAATGTATCTGGGAGTTGGTTGGGGTTGAAGAGTGCAATGGGAGAACCAGCAGAATGTCTGCACAAATTAATTTCCTTGCAATGGGATGGAGAGACTGCCTTGAGGGTCTGAGTAGAGGATTAGAATCATAGAATCAAAGAGTTGGAAGAGACCTCATGGGCCATCCAGTCCAACCCCATTCTGCCAAGAAGCAGGAACATTGCATTCAAATCACCCCTGACAGATGGCCATCCAGCCTCTGTTTAAAAGCTTCCAAAGAAGGAGCCTCCACCACACTCCGGGGCAGAGAGTTCCACTGCTGAACGGCTCTCACAGTCAGGAAGTTCTTCCTCATGTTCAGATGGAATCTCCTCTCTTTAGTTTGAAGCCATTGCTCCATTGCGTCCTAGTCTCCAGGGAAGCAGAAAACAAGCTTGCTCCCTCCTCCTCCCTGTGACTTCCTCTCACATATTTATACATGGCTATCATATCTCCTCTCAGCCTTCTCTTCTTCAGGCTAAACATGCCCAGCTCCTTAAGCCGCTCCTCATAGGGCTTGTTCTCCTCATAGGGCTTGATTGGTTGCCAGGAGCATTCTGAAACTTCAGGGTGTCCTTTGAAGAGTAAATATCATTTCTATCATGTTGTGGACGCCACGAGAAAGCACTGGGTGTCTTTAGGCTTTCAAGGTTCAGAAGAAAGCAATGGGAAATCTCCTCTGCATAACACATCTTGCAGGCGAGAAAAAAAAACTTTCAAAGATACACAGCAATGCTTTTGTTTGTGTTTATGTGTGTGCTGTCAAGTCATTGTTGACTGTTAGTGACTATGAATTTCATGAGTTTTCATAGAATCAAAGAGTTGGAAGAGACCTCATGGGCCATCCAGTCCAACCCCATTCTGCTAAGAAGCAGGAAAATCACATTCAAAGCACCCCCGACAGATGGCCATCCAGCCTCATAGAATCATAGAATCAAAGAGTTGGAAGAGACCTCATGGGCCATCCAGTCCAACCCCATTCTGCTAAGAAGCAGGAAAATCACATTCAAAGCACCCCCGACAGATGGCCATCCAGCCTCATAGAATCATAGAATCAAAGAGTTGGAAGAGACCTCATGGGCCATCCAGTCCAACCCCATTCTGCCAAGAAGCAGGAATATTGCATTCAAATCCCCCGACAGATGGCCATCCAGCCTCTTTTTAAAAGCTTCCAAAGAAGGAGCCTCCACCACACTCCGGGGCAGAGAGTTCCACTGCTGAACAGCTCTCACAGTCAGAAAGTTCTTCCTAATGTTCAGATGCTCCCTCTGAGGATGCTTGCCATAGATGCAGGCGAAACGTCAGGAGAAATGCCTCTAGAACATGGCCATATAGCCCAGAAAAACCCACACCCAGCCCTAGTCAGGAAGTTCTTCCTCATGTTCAGATGGAATCTCCTCTCTTGTAGTTTGAAGCCATTGTTCCGCGTCCTAGTCTCCAAGGAAGCAGAAAACAAGCTTGCTCCCTCCTCCCTGTGGCTTCCTCTCACATATTTATTAGGCCTGTGCGGTTTCGTTCGTTATTTCGTTAATTCGTTATTAATTCGTTATTTTTACCATTTCCGAAGCGATATTGAAACATATCTCCAAACCCGGAAGGGTTTTTAAATATCGAACCAGCAGCCCCCAGAGTTTTAACGAGCCTCCGCTCGTTTCGTTAATGGGGTGGAGGCTGCTGGAGTGCTGGTGCATGGGAGCCAATCCGGCGCTCCCAAACAGTGCACCACCATGGGTCCGTGGCTGCCTGTTTTTGATTGGCCGGCGAGCCCTTTCAAAGCGGCTCCGCGCGGCCCGTAGCTTCAAGAGGGCGAGGGAGTTTGCATTGGGTTGGCTTGGCAATGGCTGCTAGCAACTGGGATTGGATTCATTCCTTGCTGCTGTGAGTGCTGCTTGCTTCATTTGCTGTCTCTTGCCTGTGTTTGGTCCACATTTGGGCCATTTTTTGGTTAATTTTCCATTTTAAAATATTAATATTATTTTTAATATTATTTTTTAATATTATTTTTAATATTATTTTAATATTATTCTTAAACATATTCTAAAAAAGAAAAGACTCTTCTGTTGGTGTGTGCTCTCATTTGCTGTATCCTGCCTGTGTTTGGTCCACATTTGGGCCATTTTTTGGTTAATTTTCCATTTTAAAATATTTTTTATATATTATTTTAATATTATTTTTTAATATTATTTTAATATTATTTTTAAAAAATATTCTAAAAAAGAAAAGACTCTTCTGTTGGTGTGTGCTCTCATTTGCGGTATCCTGCCTGTGTTTGGTCCACATTTGGGCCATTTTTTGGTTAATTTTCCATTTTAAAATATATTTTAATATTATTTTAATATTATTTTAATATTATTTTAAAAAATATTCTAAAAAAGAAAAGACTCTTCTGTTGGTGTGTGCTCTCATTTGCTTTATCCTGCCTGTGTTTGGTCCACATTTGGGCCATTTTTTGGTTAATTTTCCATTTTAAAATATTTTTAATATTATTTTAATATTATTTTTAATATTATTTTAATATTATTTTTAAAAATATTCTAAAAAAGAAAAGACTCTTCTGTTGGTGTGTGCTCTCATTTGCTGTATCCTGCCTGTGTTTGGTCCACATTTGGGCCATTTTTTGGTTAATTTACCATTTTAAAATATTTTTTAATATTATTTTAATATTATTTTTTACTATTATTTTAAAAAAATATTCTAAAAAAGAAAAGACTCTTCTGTTGGTGTGTGCTCTCATTTGCTGTATCCTGCCTGTGTTTGGTCCACATTTGGGCCATTTTTTGGTTAATTTTCCATTTTAAAATATTTTTTAATATTATTTTAATATTATTCTTAAGAAATACCAAAAATATTCTAAAAATTCGTTAATATTTACAAAATTTCTTAAATACCAAAACTTTTTTTTGGAAAGTTTTGTAATTATTTTAAATATCGAAACAAAAAAAACACCCCAATTACAAATCGATTTTAGAAACAAATTTTTTCTTGATCAAACAGGCCTAATTATACATGGCTATCATATCTCCTCTCAGCCTTCTCTTCTTCAGGCTAAACATGCCCAGCTCCTTAAGCCGCTCCTCATAGGGCTTGTTCTCCAGCCCCTTGATCATTTTAGTCGCCCTCCTCTGGACACATTCCAGCTTGTCAATATCTCTCTTGAATTGTGGTGCCCAGAATTGGACACAATATTCCAGGTGTGGTCTAACCAAAGCAGAATAGAGGGGTAGCATGACTTCCCTAGATCTAGACCAGGGGTCCACAAACTTTTTAAACAGAGGGCCAGGTCACAGTCCCTCAAACTGTTGGAGCCGGATTGTAATTTGCAAAAAACATGAATGAATTCCTATGCAAACTGCACTTATCTTATTTGTAATGCAAAAAAAAAATACTTAAAAACAATAGAATAGTTAAAATGAAGAACAATTTTAACAAATATAAACTTATTAGTATTTCAGTGGGAAGTGTGGGCCTCCTTTTGGCTGATGAGATAGGATTGTTGTTGTTGTTGTTGTGTGCTTTCAAGTCGTTTCAGACTTAGGTTGACCCTGAGTGAGGGCCGGGTAAATGACCTTGGAGGGCCACATCCGGCCCCCGGGCCTTAGTTTGAGGAACCCTGGTCTAGACACTATGCTCCTCTTGATGCAGGTCAAAATCCCATTGGCTTTTTTTGACGCCACATCACATTGTTGCTTACTGTTGAAAATTGCCTAGGGCCGCCTCTGCCTGCGGGGTGTGAATGGCAGAATATAAATACTGTAAATAAATAAATTTGTTATCTGAATTTATTTATTTATTTCGGTTTCTTCTACCCCGCCCTTCTCACCCCGGAGGGGACTCAGGGCGGCTTACAAAGGCACAATTCAATGCTAACATCACATAACAGTAGTATAAAACAATCTAGCAGCAATTAACAGTTAAGAAACAGTTTCTGCATATAACAATAAAACCAATAAAGCCAATAAAACCACTAAAAACCAATTGCACCTCATTAACGGTCAGCGTTCGCCATCTCATAGTCCAGTTTCCAATTCCACTTTGTCAGTCCTGTCAGTCCTAATCGTCTGATTGTCCTTATCTAGTTGTCAGGTTGCCCAACGGCCTGGTCCCACAACCATGTCTTTACTCTCCTCCTGAAGGAGAGGAGGGATGTTGATGACCTAATTTCCCCCGGGAGTGAGTTCCACAGGTGAGGGGCCACCACTGAAAAGGCCCTGCTCCTCATCCCCACCAGCCTCACTTGTGATAGAGATGGGGTCAAGAGCAGGGCCCCCCCAGATGATCTCAAACTCCGGGGTGGGACGTAGAGGGAGATGCGTTCAGACAGGTACACTGGACCGGAACCGTATAGGGTTTTGTAGGTCAAAACCAGCACCTTGAATTGTGCTCGGAACTGGACCGGCAGCCAGTGGATTTGAAAATATTGTTTTCCCATAGCCAACTGGTTTTGTAAAAACAATGGGCGACATGGTCCAATGATCTCCTGAGTTAAGGCAACTCCTATTGGCCTTGGACTTCATTAGCTAAACTCGTGTGACATGTGATCCGATTGGCAAGGTTACTTATTTGCTTAGCATCAAAATACTGCCTCCAGACTGAAAGTCCATGATCTGCCCAAAGAGAAAGGTCTTTGCAGGAATTCTTATGACCACCGGAACCACTGTTTTATATCCTAGAATCCGTGTATGTGAATATCTGAACATATTGGCAGGAAAAACGATATGCAAAGATACAGAATGGGGGACAATGCCTGGCTCGAGAGCAGCACGTGTGAAAAAGATCTTGGAGTCCTCGTGGACAACAAGTTAAACATGAGCCAACAATGTGAAGTGGTGGCAAAAAAGCCAATGGGATTTTGGCCTGCATCAATAGGAGCCTAGTGTTTAGATCCAGGGAAGTTATGCTCCCCATGCTCTATTCTGCCTTGGTTAGACCACACCTGGAATATTGTGTCCAATTCTGGGCACCACAATTCAAGAGAGATATTGACAAGCTGGAATGTGTCCAGAGGAGGGCGACTAAATGATCAAGGGTCTGGAGAACAAGCCTTATGAGGAGCAGCTTAAGGAGCTGGGCATGTTTAGCCTGAAGAAGAGAAGGCTGAGAGGAGATATGATAGCCATGTATAAATATGTGAGAGGAAGCCACAGGGAGGAGGGAGCAAGCTTGTTTTCTGCTTCCTTGGAGACTAGGAAACAATGGCTTCAAACTACAAGAGAGGAGATTCCATCTGAACATGAGGAAGAACTTCCTGACTGTGAGAGCCGTTCAGCAGTGGAACTCTCTGCCCCAGATTGTGGTGGAGGCTCCTTCTTTGGAAGCTTTTAAGCAGAGGCTGGATGGCCATCTGTCAGGGGTGCTTTGAATGCAATATTCCTGCTTCTTGGCAGAATGGGGTTGGACTGGATGGCCCATGAGGTCTCTTCCAACTCTTTGATTCTATGATTCTACGATTGATTCTATATTGGCTTCTGCTTAGTTGTTCTTGATGTTGAGCGCCATAGCTTCCAATTGATGGCGCAAAGAGAACCTTTTGTCAAACTCTCTTGAATCCAGATCAAAGTCTCCCTTCACCGTAAGCAGAAACGGCTCTGTTTAAACACAGCAAATTGCCGGCTCAGGTTATTGCTAAACCTTATCTTGCCGTGGCTCTGCTTTTATCAGGTGAATCAGATTGGGGGAGGCACCTTTTCTTTATTACAGTGCAATCTTTTCTACTTATGCAACAGCTGTGACAGATAACACAGCGTTGGGTAATAAAGCTGTCCTTTAAATGCACATATAAGGTCTTTTTCTTTTTGCACCATGTGAAATATTCCTTTGAGATATCCTTCTTAGGCTTGGGACCAGATCAGTGTGACCGAAAGTAATTTGTAATATTCGGTGGCCCTTTTCGTGTAATCCCCAAACACAGAACAGGGAACATTTCTAACAGAACAAAACAAACAAACAGATAAAAAACAAAACAAAAAAAACAACAACACATATTTTGCAAACTTGGTAGCTGATTAAATGTCCTTTGACCAGTATCTGGCCACTTGGAGTGCCTCTGGTGTTGCCAGGAGGTCCTCCATGGTGCATGTGGCAGGGCTCAGGTTGCATTGCAGCAGGTGGTCAGTGGTTTGCTCTTCTCCACACTCGCATGTCGTGGATTCCACTTTGTAGCCCCATTTTTGAAGGTTGGCTCTGCATCTCGTGGTGCCAGAGCGCAGTCTGTTCAGCGCCTTCCAAGTCGCCCAGTCCTCTGTGTGCCCAGGGGGGAGTCTCTCATTTGGTATCAGCCATTGGGTTTGAGCCTGCCACTTTTGGACTCTCGCTTGCTGAGGTGTTCCAGCAAGTGTCTCTGTAGATCTTAGAAAACTATTTCTAGATTTAAGTCGTTGACGTGCTGGCTGATACCCAAACAGGGGATGAGCTGGAGATGTCTCTGCCTTGGTCTTTTCACTATTGGCTGCTACTTCCCGGCGGATGTCAGGTGGTGCAATACCGGCTAAGCAGTGTAATTTCTCCAGTGGTGTAGGGAGCAGACACCCTGTGATAATGCGGCATGTCTCATTAAGAGCCACATCTACTGTTTTAGCGTGGTGAGATGTGTTCCACACTGGGCATGCGTACTCAGCAGCAGAGTAGCATAGCGCAAGGGCAGATGTCTTCACTGTATCTGGTTGTGATCCCCAGGTTGTGCCAGTCAGCTTTCGTATGATGTTGTATCTAGCACCCACTTTTTGTTTGAACAGAACTGAAAAGCTGGCAAAATGGATTGAGAGATCCGGATTTATCAGCTACTGGAAAGGATGGTGTTAAGTCTGAATTATACCTGAGGCAGAAGTCTGCTGCGGGGCTCCTGGAGAAGATCCTGAAGCGTCTTTTCTACCTCCCCGCCAGCGGAAAACTTCCCTAGGCTCCTTCTCCTGAGAGGGCCCTGCTGGAAACTAGTTTTCCCAGCAGCACTTGCGTGGGACAGGCATTGAAAAGTCTCTGAGCTCTGGGTTATTGTAGGTTTTTTCGGGCTATATGGCCATGTTCTAGAGGCATTCTCTCCTCACGTTTCGCCTCCATCTATGGCAAGCATCCTCAGAGGTAGTGAGGTCTGTTGGAACTAGGAAAATGGGTTTATATATCTATGGCATGACCAGGGTGGGACAAAGGACTCTTGTCTGCTGGAGCTAGGTGTGAATGTTTCAACTGACCACCTTGATTAGCATTTGATGGCCTGGCAGTGCCTGGGGCAATCTTTTGTTGAGAGTTGATTAGATGTCCCTGATTGTTATCCCTCTGTTGTTTAGCTGTTGTAATTTTAGAGTTTTTTTTAATACTGGTAGCCAGATTTTGTTCATTTTCATGGTTTTCTCCTTTCTATTATTTATTATTTATTTATTTCAGAGTTTTATATACCGAGCTTCTCACCTCATAAGAGGGACTCAGCCCGGTTTCCAACCATAAAAACACATATAACCGGTAAAAATATCAAAATACACATTACAATAAAACATTAAAAAAGCACATATATTTAAAACTACAGTGGTCAGTCGTCATACTAAAATCGAATATACACTGTCTTCCATCCAGATCATTGTCTCATTCTTCGAAAGCCTGTCTCCATAACCACGACTTCACCTGTTTCCTGAATGTCAGGATTGTTGGGGCAGTTCTAACCTCTGGCGGGAGAGAGTTCCAGAGTCGTGGGGCCACCACCGAGAAGGCCCTGTCCCTCGTCCCCACCAGCCGTGCTTGTGAGGCCGGTGGGACCGAGAGCAGGGCCCCTCCAGACGATCTTAGTAATCTTGATGTTGAAATTGTCCACGTGCTTGTGGGTTTCAATGGCTTTTGCCCTTTCTTCTTTCACCTTGGTTAGAAGGCTCCTCGGCTCCTCTTTGCTTTTGGTCATCAAAGTGGTATCATCTGCATATCTAAAGGTTGTTAATGGAACAATGGTTCCATGGCACAAATGCTCCTGATATATTACAAATTCCAGACCAAAACAAGTTGTGCTACACAACTGTTCTGACATATAACCCTCTTTGTGCACATGTTCTGAATTTTTTTTGGTCGTGTCAGGAACAACTTGAGAAACTGCAAGTTGCTTCTGGTGTGAGAGAATTGGCCGTCTGCAAGGACGTTGCCCAGGGGACGCCTGGATGATTTGATGTTTTGTCATCCTTGTGGGAGGCTTCTCTCATGTCCCCGCATGAGGAGCTGGAGCTGTTAGAGGGAGCTCATCTGCCTCTCCCCGGATTCGAACCTGCGACCTGTCGGTCTTCAGTCTTGCCGGCACAGGGGTTTAACCCTCCTACATGTTCTGATGAAGATTTGGAACTTCCATTGTGTAAATGGGACATCTTTCCCCATTGTTGTGATTCTTGGGGGAAAGCAATGGTAAACCTCCTTGGAGTAAACCTTGCCAAGGAAAGCTGAGGTTAAGGTTGACTTGAAAGCACATACTAACTGTAGCAGCAAATAAGCAGTGATATTAAGGAGCCCCCAGTGGCGCAGTGGGTTAAACCCTTGTGCCGGCAGGACTGAAGACCGACAGGTCGTAGGTTCGAATCCGGGACGAGCGCAGATGAGCTCCCTCTGTCAGCTCCAGCTCCCCATGCGGGAGCATGAGAGAATCCTCCCACAAGGATGGTAAAACATCAAAACATCCAGGCATCCCCTGGGCAACTTCCTTGCAGACGACCAATTCTCTCACAACAGAAGCAACTTGCAGTTTCTCAAGTTGCTCCTAACATGAAAAAAAACCCACAGTGATATTAACAGAAGAGAGGTGTTTTTTCATTCCGCAGATCTCTTGGAACAACTTTCATTTAAAATGCTTAATCTGAAAGATATTTTAGAATAAATGTATTTATTATGAATGTATTATGAGGATGACTCAGCCCTGCAATTTCCTGAAGTAGAATCCCAACTAATGAGGCAAAAGGTGATAGTTAATATTTAAACAAGATAAAATAGCTCTGGGCATCAGGGCTAGTTTCTAAATGTACATTTAAGGGCTGTTCTCATAATGTGCAATTTTGCTCGAGGAGGACCTTCTATGGTTGGCCTATATAACAGAACAATGCGCTTGAAAGAAATAATTGTACAATATTTTGCAGCGCACCTCCTTGCGAGCATATCTCTGTGGCTGGCACACTCATTTTACATACCGAAGAATGTAAACTTTGTTCGTGACAGATGTAATAAATGAATGTGATAAATAAAGCAATCACTGTATTGTCGAAGGCTTTCATGGCTGGAATCAATAGGTTCTTGTGAGTTTTTTCGGGCTATATGGCCATGTTCTAGAGGCATTTTCTCCTGACGTTTCGCCTGCATCTATGGCAAGCATCCTCAGAGGTAGTGAGGTCTGTTGGAAGTAGGAAAAGGGGTTTATAAACATGCAAATGTGAGTAGATCAATAGGTACAGCTCCAGCGGGAAGGTAACGGCGCTCCATGCAGTCATGCCGGCCACATGACCTTGGAGGTGTCTACAGACAACGCTGGCTCTTCGGCTTAGAAATGGAGATGAGCACCACACCCCAGAGTCAGACATGACTGGACTTAATGTCAGGGGGCTACCTACCTTTTATATCTGTGGAATGACTGGGGTGGGGCCAAGAGCTCTTCTCTGCTGGAGCTAGGTGTGAATGTTTCAACTGACCACCTTCATTAGCATTTGAAGGCCTGGCTGAGCCTGGGAATCTTTTGTTGAGAGGTGTTAAGATGTGCCTGGTTGTTTCCTCTCTGCTGTTTCGCTGTTGTAATTTTAGAGTTTTTTAATACTGGTAGCCAGATTTTGTTCATTTTCATGGTCTCCTCCTTTCTGTTGAAATGGTCCACATGCTTGTGGATTTCAATGGCTTCTCTGTGTAGCCTGACATGGTTGTTGTTGGAGTGGTTCAGCATTTCTGTGTTCTCAAATAATATGCTGTGTCCAGGCTGGTTCGCAAAAAGAATCTGCGAACCCCACCTCCTCCAAGATGAACTGAACCACCTCAACTGGGCTCTCCACGAGAATAAAGATGAAGATCCACCCAGAGGAAGAGTGTTCCTGCCAGACATCAAGGGAACCACTAACCGCAGAGGGAAGCTGATGAGGAAACACAACATACAAACAATCTGCAGACCCACCAAGAAAATCCAACAAATGCTACATTCAGCAAAGTACAAGAGGGATCTTCTCACCTCTGCAGGAGTCTACCGTATACCATGCAGCTGTGGACAAGTCTACATAGGGACCACCAAACGCAGCAGCATTGCCCAGACACGAATCAAGGAACATGAAAGGCACTGCAGACTACTTCAACCAGAGAAATCAGCCATAGCAGAGCACCTGATGAACCAGCCTGGACACAGCATATTATTTGAGAACACAGAAATGCTGGACCACTCTCACAAACCTTGCTGCAAAATGCATGGAACTTTGTAATACATGCAAACACTCAAAGAAAGAAAAGGAAGTTGGAGCTCCTGGTAGAGCCGCACCAGCACAGGTGCAGCTGGCGCACAATATCAAACCTCACACCATTTCAGCATCTGTCAAATCAAGACCGTTATCACTTCTGAGTTGTAAATTGGCATGTAACCTACAGAGACTTCTATCATCATACATGTGCAGTTTTAGTGTCCTGTGATAAATAGATGTGGGTCAAGAGAAATCTTTAATGAACGTACCCTCATAGTTGAGGCCAGAATGAGAGCTACGGAGTTCTGATGGGGTTTTAAATAGCACGGAAAACAGCCTCCGTTTCCGTGCCAAAGAAAATGAACATACTTCATAAACCTTCCTGCTGATTCAGCGCGTCCAGCAAAAGCTCTGCGCAGCATCGTCAATGAAGCCAAGCAGAGGAACAATTGCAACGTTGGCAGGCTTCCACCAGTGTTTGGGAGCCATTCTGATTGCAATTTGCCTGATGTGGTGGCTAAATACATGATTCCAGCCACGGATGACCTTCAAGAGGGTTATCTCCCTATTTCACCTCCCCATTGCCCAGACTCTGAAGAAAAGCAATGGCTCTTTATGCCACATCCCAAGTGGGATCGCCGATTAGAGCTCCTATTCAGGGTTTGCTCATGGGGCAAGGAGGCGTTTTGAAGATAACTCTCAACTCTCTAGACTGAAAACTTTAGTACTGCTCAGCCTGTAAAGAAGAAGATCTAACGAATGCATTAAAGCCCTAAACCAGTGGTTCTCAACCTTCCTAATGCCGTGACCCCTTAATACAGTTCCTTATGTTGTGGTGACCCCCAACCATAACATTACTTTCATTGCTACTTCACGACTATAATTTTGCTCCTGTTACGAATCATCTTGTAAATATCCAATATGCAGGATGTATTTTCATTCATTTGGCACAAATACTCGATACGCCCAAAATTGAATACTGGTGGGGTTGAGGGGAGGATTAATTTTGTCATTTGGGAGTTGTAGTTGCTGGGATTTATAGTTCACCTACAATATCAAAGAGCATTCTGAACTCCACCAATGAGGTAATTGAACCAAACTTAGGACACAGAGCTCCCATGACCAATAACAAATTCTGGAAGAGTGTGGTGGGCATTGACCTTGGGTTTTGGAATTATAATTTACCTACATCCAGAGAGCACTGATGCATCTGGATCAAACTTGGCATGAATGCTCATTGTGACCAAATGTGGACACTGGTGCAGTTTGGGGAAGATAGACCTTGACATTTGGGAGTTCTAGCGGCTGGGATTTATAGTTCACCTATAATCAAAGAGCATTCTGAACTCCACCAATGATAGAATTGGGCCAAACTTCCCACACAAAACCCCCGCGACCAACAGAAAATACTGTGTTTTCTAATTGTCTTTGGCGACCCCTCTGACACCCCCTCGCGACCCCCCAGGGGTCCCAAGCCCCAGGTTGAGAAACACTGTCCTAAACAGCCCTGACCCAGTTTACTTATCCGAATCCATTTCCCTTTATGAACCACCACGAAGACTAAGATCTTCTGGAGAGGCCCTGCTCTCGGTCCCACCACCGTCACAGGCATGTTTGGTGGGAACGAGAGATGGGGCCTTCTCAGTTATTGCCCCTCGGCTATGGGGCTTCTCCCTGAAGGAATGAGAACAGACAAGATGCTACCCCTCTATTCTGCTTTGGTTAGACCACACCTGGAATATTGTGTCCAATTCTGGGCACCACAATTCAAGAAAGAGATATTGACAAGCTGGAATGTGTCCAGAGGAGGGCGACTAAAATGATCAAGGGTCTGGAGAACAAGCCCTATGAGGAGCGGCTTAAGGAGCTGGGCATGTTTAGCCTGAAGAAGAGAAGGCTGAGAGGAGATATGATAGCCATGTATAAATATGTGAGAGGAAGCCACAGGGAGGAGGGAGCAAGCTTGTTTTCCGCTTCCCTGGAGACTAGGATGCGGAACAATGGCTTCAAACTACAAGAGAGGAGATTCCATCTGAACATGAGGAAGAACTTCCTGACTGTGAGAGCCATTCAGCAGTGGAACTCTCTGCCCCGGAGTGTGGTGGAGGCTCTTCTTTGGAAGCTTTTAAACAGAGGCTGGATGGCCATCTGTCAGGGGTGATTTGAATGCAATATTCCTGCTTCTTGGCAGAAGGGGTTGGACTGGATGGCCCATGAGGTCTCTTCCAACTCTTTGATTCTATGATTTGATTCTATGATTCTAAAAAGATCTAACGAATGCATTATTATGTAGGTCTTCTTCATAAGCTAAGAAGATCTTCTCTCCAGATGATCTTAGAGTGCGTGCTGGTTTGTAGGGGAAGATGTGATCTCAAAGATAGGCAGGTCCTGAACCATTAAGGGCTTTATAGGTGATCACCTGCACCTTTAATTGGGGCCGGAAAATTATTGGCAGCCAGTGGAGCTGTTTGGGGCTTCATAGGTTTTGGCTTATAAAGCCTTAAACAGCCCTGACCCAGTTTACTTATCCAAATGCATTTCCCTTTATGAACCACCACGAAGACTAAGATCTTCTGGGAAGGCCCTGCTCTCGGTCCCGCCACCGTCACAGGCAAGTTTGGTGGGAATGAAAGACAGGGCCTTCTCAGTTATTGCCCCTTGGCTATGGGAATTCTGGTGAGACTATGGGGCTTCTTCCTGTGCCGTTGTGCCTGGGGGCTATAGCTCTTAGTGAAAGAGGCATGGACATGACATCTTTCCCCAGGGGATTGCTTCTTGCCCTCCTTTAGGGAAACTGGAACTCTCAAAGACCCAAACACTATAGATAACTCAAAATAGGTTTTATTGTTCACAAAGAGTTATCTCTTTAAGGCAATAAGCTGGAAGTTTCAAAGGGGTGGAAATATACATTACAGTCTCTGGTTATCTTGGGTCCAAGGAGTTTTGCAGCTGAGAAGCTTTTCCAGGTCCCTCTTTCTCAATGGCTGTGAATGCGGAGCAAACCACAACCCCAGTTCAAATGGCCTATGTTTGAAGACTCAGGATCTTCCTCTGGTGCCAAAAGAACCGGTTTGAAGGCGCTTGAGACTTCCAACGTCGTTCAGGTTGGTCTGAACATGAAGCATAAGTCTCAAGGGTAAAAAAACCTCAGAATTGGTGCTGAGAGGTAACTTAATCAGGGGCTTTTAGAGCCAAGTCTCTTACTCACATCCATCTGGTAGAAAATCTGATGGTGGAATGAAAAAAGGGAAGCACTCCCCTCCTCCAGGAAGAGGTGGAGCCAAACAATTGAGCTGAGAAAGCAATTCAACTGGTGCAAACAACATTGATTGACAGCTATAAATAACCAATCAATCCAACTATACATAGGCAGGGTAAAAAGGCAGGATTAAGCATGATACAACAGTTTAAATCTTGCAACTAACAGTTCTACACATAGGTGGCGTCACTCGCGCCGTCACACTTCCTCTCCCTCCTGTCCTTCAGAAAGATGGTAAAAACTTGGCTGTGGGACCAATCCTTTGGAACAGTGCAATAAGACAGCAATAGGAAACTTTACCCTGCTGATCGGATCCATCATGACTGATCTGAGATGGCTTTAAACAATTGATTTTAAAGTGGAAATAATTGAGGTTAGTGTCTATTTATAGTTTATGTTCCAGCACTGAATGTTTATATATGTTGTGCTCCGCCCCAAGTCCCCTTCGTGGTGAGATATGCAGAATATAAATGCTTTAAATAAATAAATAATAAAATGTATTGTCGAAGGCTTTCATGGCCGGAATCACTGGGGTGTTGTAGGTTTTTTCGGGCTATATGGCCATGGTCTAGAGGCATTCTCTCCTGACGTTTCGCCTGCATCTATGGCAAGCATCCTCAGAGGTAGTGAGGTCTGTTGGAACTAGGAAAAAGGGTTTATATATCTGTGGAATGACCCGGGTGGGACAAAGGACTCTTGTCTGCTGGAGCTAGGTGTGAATGTTTCAACTGACCACCTTGATTAGCATATAATGGCCTGACAGTGCCTGGAGCAAACTTTTGTTGAGAGGTGATTAGATGTCCCTGATTGTTTCCTCTCTGTTGTTGTGCTGTTGTACAGCACCTGATAGCAGAGCACCTGATGAACCAACCTGGACACAGCATTTTATTTGAGAACACAGAAATGCTGGACCACTCTCACAACCACCATGTCAGACTACACAGAGAAGCCATTGAAATACACAAGCATGTGGACAATTTCAACAGAAAGGAGGAAACCATGAAAATGAACAAAATCTGGCTACCAGTATTAAAAAACTCTAAAATTACAACAGCACAACAACAGAGAGGAAACAAACAAGGACATCTAATCACCTCTCAACAAAAGATTGCTCCAGGCCAGCCATCAAATGCTAATCAAGGTGGTCAGTTGAAACATTCACACCTAGCTCCAGCAGACAAGAGTCCTTTGTCCCACCCTGGTCTTTCCACAGATATATAAACCCCTTTTCCTAGTTCCAACAGACCTCACTACCTCTGAGGATGCTTGCCATAGATGCAGGCGAAACGTCAGGAGAGGATCCTGGTCCTATTCAACATCTTTATTAATGACTTAGATGAAGGGCTAGAAGGCAGGATCATCAAGTTTGCAGACGGGACCAAATTGGGAGGGAGAGCCAAGACTCCAGAGGACAGGAGCAGGATTCAAAACGATCTTGACAGATTAGAGAGATGATGGCCAAAACTAACAAAATGAAGTTCAACAGGGACAAATGCAAGATACTCCACTTTGGCAGGAAAAACAAAATGCAAAGATACAGAATGTGTGGTGCCTGGCTTGAGAGCAGTACGTGTGAAAAAGATCTTGGAGTCCTCGTGGACAACAAGTTAAACATGAGCCAGGAATGTGATGTGGCGGCAAAAAAAGCCAATGGGATTTTGGCCTGCATCAAGAGGAGCATAGTGTCTAGATCTAGGGAAGTCATGCTCCCCATGCTCTATTCTGCTTTGGTTAGACCACACCTGGAATATTGTGTCCAATTCTGGGCACCACAATTCAAGAGAGATGTTGATAAGCTTGAATGTGTCCAGAGGAGAGCGACTAAAATGATAAAGGGTTTTGAGAACAAGCCCTATGAGGAGCGGCTTAAGGAGCTGGGCATGTTTAGCCTGAAGAAGAGAAGGCTGAGAGGGGATATGATAGACATGTATAAATATGTGAGAGGAAGCCACAGGGAGGAGGGAGCAAGCTTGTTTTCTGCTTCCTTGGAGACTAGGACGCGGAACAATGGCTTCAAACTACAAGAGAGGAGATTCCATCTGAACATTAGGAAGAAACTTCCTGACAGTGAGAGCCGTTCAGCAGTGGAACTCTCTGCCCCGGAGTGTGGTGGAGGCTCCTTCTTTGGAAGCTTTTAACAGAGGCTGGATGGCCATCTGTCAGGGGTGATTTGAATGCAATATTCCTGCTTCTTGGCAGGGGGTTGGACTGGATGGCCCATGAGGTCTCTTCCAACTCTTTGATTCTATGATTCTATGATTCTAAGAGAGGAGATTCCAACTGAACATGAGGAAGAACTTCCTGACTGTGAGAGCCGTTCAGCAGTGGAACTCTCTGCCCCGGAGTGTGGTGGAGGCTCCTTCTTTGGAAGCCTCCACCAATGGCTGGATGGCCATCTTTCAGGGGTGATTTGAATGCAATATTTGAATGCAATATTCCTGCTTCTTGACAGAATGGGGTTGGACTGGATGGCCCATGAGGTCTCTTCCAACTCTTTGATTCTATGATTCTATGATTCATATAGCCCGAAAAAACCTACAACAACCCAAATAATAAGCTAATTGCGGTGCCATAGGGCAACGTCTCGTCGGATCACGTTCCACCATGACCCAAAATATATGGAGCCCCTTTTCCTCATATCATCACCATGGCCCCATTTCCTCACTCTCCAAGTTTTGTAAAAGGCTTTCTTTTCAAATTGAATACTTGGAAGATTAATTTTTATTTCCGGCAAGCCTCTTTACACCCTCCTGCTGTGTGTTTGTGCGGCTTGGTGCCAGCTGCCCCATGGCTTCTCTTTTAATAGCTGGACATAAAAACCGGGCCAATGTTTCAGGTGCTCAAGCCATTGCAGGTGTCAGTTTCTCACACACAGTTAATTAAATCCCATGCCCTGTTTATGGATGAACCTCATAAAAAAGGATCCCGCATGGCACGTCAGAGAGAGGACGGCGAACAAAAACAATGCATTATTAAGCATTATGGCTTTCTCACTGGCCGCTTCGTTTCTTTTCGCTGGTATTTGTGAAATGCACTTGTTGGTTTTGGGTGACATCAGATTCTGCCTGAAATTGGATGCTAAGCAGGGTCAGTCCTGGTTAGTATTTGGATGGGAGACCATCATGGTTAGTATTTGGATGAGAAAACCAAAGTGCTCTTCCAGCAGGCACCAGCAAAGCCATTTACAATGCCAGAAATACAGTTTAATGGTGTAACATTAGAAAATGTTGACCCTTTCCTCTCCCTTGGCAGCCACCTCTCCACCAAAGTCAACATTGACACCGAAATACAACACCGCCTGAGCTCTGCGAGTGCAGCATTCTTCCAAAAGAAGCAGAGAATGTTTGAGGACTGGGACATCCATAGGGAGACCAAAATGCTTGTTTATAAAGTTATCGTCCTCCCAACCCTGCTATACGCCTGCGAAACGTGGACTGTCTACAGACGTCACACGCAACTCCTGGAACGATTCCATCAGTGTTGATTCCAAAAAATCCTGCAAATCTCTTGGGAAGACAGGTGGACAAATGTCAGCATGCTGGAAGAAGCAAAGACCACCAGCATTGAAGCGATGGTCCTCCGCCTTCAACTCCCCTGGACCAGCTACATTGTCCGGATGCCCGATCACCATCTCCCAAAGCAGTTGCTCTACTGCGAACTCAAGAATGGAAAGCGGAATGCTGGTGGGCAGGAAAAGAGATTCAAAGATGGGCTCAAAGCTAACCTTAAAAACTCTGGCATAGACACTGAGAACTGGGAAGCCTTGGCTCTAGCTTGAGGTCAGCTGTGACCAGCAGTGCTGTAGAATTTGAAGAGGCACGAATGGAGGGCGAAAGAGAGAAATGTGCCAAGAGGAAGGCACGTCAAGCCAACCCCGGCCGGGACCACCTTCCACCTGGAAACCGATGTCCTCACTGCAGGAGAACATGCAGATAAAGAATAGGGCTCCACAGCCACCTACGTATCCACCGCCAAGACTTGGAGGACCATCATCCTCGGACTACGAGGGATCGCCTAAGTAAGTAAGGATGGGAGACCACCAATTTATTTATTTAAAATATTTATATTCTGCCTTTCTCACCCCAAACGGGACTCAGGGCCAATCACAGAATACATATACAGCAAACATTCAATGCCAATTATACAATGACAGGACAGACACAGGTAGAGGTATGCTGTATATAGGCTTTCCCAACAATGCATATCTGTAAGTTACATTTCACAGGAAGAAGCACTGGGATTGTGGCGCAGCTGGCTGAGTGTCAGCTGCATTAAGATCACTCTGACCAAAAAGGACATGAGTTTGAAGCCAGCCCAGGTTGGAGTGGGTTTCCAACCAATTGTGTAGCCTGTTGTCGACCTTTGCAACCCGAAAGACAGTTGCATCTGTCAAGTAGGAAAATTAGGTACCACCTTAAAGTGTGGGGAGGGTAAATTAACTAATTTATGAGGCCATAAAAAAGACTCCAGCAAAGCACTCCAGCAAAAAGCATGCGGGGAATGCGGAAGTACTTCATCAGTGTCGCAGATGGACGATGAAAGCGACAGCTCCCCTGGCGGCAGAAAAAGTTAAATAGCCTCTGTGTATGTCTGTATATGGTTGTATGTCAAAAATTGGCATTGAATGTTTGCCATATATGTGTACACTGTAATCCACCCTGAGTCCCCTGCGGGGTGAGAAGGGCAGAATATAAAAGCTGTAAATAATAATAATAAAATTCAATTTTGAGTATTCCTTGCTTAAGAAAACCCCACTCCTTGCATAAATAGACTGGGGATTTGAAAGGCTGTGTGTGTATATACATCTCAGGTTGTCCTGCTATGGCTCAGAGCTACGGAAGTTGTTGCTTTACAAGACCTTTAGCTTTTATGATTATCATCATCATCATCATCATCATCATCATCATCATCATCATTTGTGACTTTAGGCAGCTTAGGGTGTAACTACATTACAGAGCTAATACAAATCAACACAATTTCAAGCAACTGCCATGGCTCAATGATATGGAATCATGGGAGTTATAGTTGTTGGAGCATGTAAGAAATTGGTTAGTGTGTGTGTGTGAAATGTAAAATAAAATGTACAAAGCTGATTGATTGGGCTATATCTGGGGAGCTGGCTGAGCCTGGGACTTTTGGATACTGTTACATTTTTTAGGCTTGAGCTATACAGGTACTTGCAGTGAAGCAGA
Organism: Anolis sagrei ordinatus; assembly: GCF_025583915.1. Classification (NCBI taxonomy): domain Eukaryota; kingdom Metazoa; phylum Chordata; class Lepidosauria; order Squamata; family Anolidae; genus Anolis; species Anolis sagrei. The sequence continues at coordinate 104,521,178 of NW_026847771.1, read as the reverse complement.
GGGAAGCAGACAGAGAGACAGTTTGCAGTGTGTTCTTACTTCCTGAGCTGCTGGAGGAAGATTCTCCACATGGACAAATAGAGGCTATTTTAAATCTCTCAAACAATGTCATGTATCATGTCATGTACCCTAAAATGATCAAGAGTCTGGAGAACAAGCCCTATGAGGAGCGGCTTAAGGAACTGGGCATGTTTAGCCTGAAGAAGAGAAGGCTGAGAGGAGATATGATAGCCATGTATAAATATGTGAGAGAAAGCCACAGGGAGGAGGGAGCAAGCTTGTTTTCTGCTTCCTTGGAGACTAGGACGCAATGGAACAATGGCTTCAAACAACAAGAGAGGAGATTCCATCTGAACATGAGGAAGAACTTCCTGACTGTGAGAGCCGTTCAGCAGTGGAACTCTCGTGGTGGAGGCTCCTTCTTTGGAAGCTTTTAAACAGAGGCTGGATGGCCATCTGTCAGGGGTGATTTGAATGCAATATTCCTGCTTCTTGGCAGGGGTTGGACTGGATGGTCCATGAGGTCTCTTCCAACTCTTTGATTCTGTGATTTTATGATTCTATGATTCTGCAGTTGTTGGTGGTTGGTGATGGAAGGGTTAATGTAAGTCTTAGTTCTAAAGGGTTGAGTAATCTGTAAGTAAGAGTTCATGGGTGAAAGCTATTAAGGGTAGAGGTATGCAAGAGATGGATTGCAGCTGGGTGTTTCTGGATATAAGGAGCTAGCCTTGGGACTGATCTTTGGGAGAAAAGTATTGTTTTATCTTGGTGGTAGATGCTGCTGGTTTTTCCCCAGGTTTGTTGACTTTTGGTGTCCAGACCTGTCTCCTGAACCTTTGGAATGCTGGAACCTTGAACCTTTGGACTGGCTTTTGACTATGATATAGACTTGATACCTGTACTTTAGTTTATTCAACTCTTGGCATTTGACCACTGGACTGGGCCTTTTGACAATGGAGTTATCTTGAACCTGCAACTGTGATTGCTGTTTTTGTTTTGTATTCTGTGGCTGAGTGCTATCTTTTGTTTTATATTTTGGACTATTAAAACAGCCGGAAATTAAGTGTCATTTTAATTAAATTGTTTTATACAAACTGGGATTTTGTTTGGTTCATCTCTGCCTCTCTAAAGGCAGAGCCCTGGCAATGTGAAGAACAAGGACATTATGTGAATCGATGCAACTGATCACATGATTGCACATATGTTGTTCTGAATTACAAAGAGTAAACTCCTTGTTCTTTACTGTTCATCTATGTGGCATATTTTCTTTCTCTGGCAAGACGGTGTGTGAACTGGTCAAATGTGAACTACGCATGATTTTCATTTTGTCACATTTCGCCTTTAGCCTTTTCTCCCAAAGTGCACTGATTCCTCACCAAACTACAAATCCCAGAATTCTATGTCATTGAACTGTGACACTGAAAGTGATATCAAACTGCATTCATTCAACAGCGTAGATGTACTCCTTGTTGCTGGGAACTGAAAATGAATGATAAAGAAAAGTACTGCCTGTAAATCTTACATAAATGCAGGCGTTCATAATTAGAAGGGGATTAACGGTTCCGCTGTGCTCCAGTAAACACCTCCCAATTGCTTGGGGCTTTGCACTGCGATGCAATTATCGCTGGACTCACACAGTGTTGGATTTCTTTAAACTACCTTTGCTTTCTCAACATGGTATCGCTTCTCTTTACGTAGGAGAAAGTAGGAGTTAGTTGGTGGTTTCCATATCAGTGGGGTAGTGAACGCACTCTAGATTTCAGTCTGAATTTAAGGACATTATCGAAGCAGCTGAGTCTATTCTGTGGATAAGATACAAGTGTAGTAATCATATCCTTTGAAGTTCAGACTAAAACCCATTGCAGATTAACTGCCTTGCTGATATCAGGGGTACCAGCTGCTCTTGAGCAGACCTACCACTGGCTAAAAGTAGAGCTAAAAGACCAAAAGTTAGTCTGACTAAATGGGCACATGCAGCAGATTTTGTGCCAATGTTGCAGCATCAGTTAAACCAGCCCTAAAGCTCCTCGTGCACACGGTGACACAGTGGGTTAAACCGCTGACTTGCTGAGCTTGTTGACCGAAAGGTCACAGGTTCGAATTCGGGGAGCAGCATGAGCTTCCTCTGTCAGCCCCAGCTTCTGCCAACCTAGCGATTTGAAAACATGCAAATGTGAGTAGATCAATAGGTACCGCTCCAGCGGGGAGGTAAGTGCAGTCATGCCAGCCACATGACCTTGGAGGTGTCTACAGACAATGCTGGCTCTTCGGCTTAGAAATGGAGGTGAGCACCACACCACAGAGTCGGACACGACTGGACTTCATGTCAGGGGAAAACCTTTACCTTTACCTTAATATAAATAAGCAACAGCTAAACCATCTAATTCATGTCTGGTTTGGGATGATCAATGCTTTTAAAGCTGTCCAAATGAGATCAAATTTAGACTAGGACTGTGGATATGGAGGGTCCATGCCCGGTGAGCATTTACACTGAAGCCCAGTTCCAGATTAGAGAACACACTTGCCAGGTGAAGACAAGCCACGGAGGTTTATGACCCTGAAAGCAAGAATCCCTTTTAGGAGCAGCTTAAAGAGCTGGGTCTGTTTCTCCTCCCGAAGTGAAGGTTGTAAGGAGACATTATCACCATGTTTAAATATTTGAAAGGATGTCCTGAGAAAGAGGGAGAAGCCTTGTTTTCTGCTGCCCTGGAGACTGGGACTCAATGACAGGAAAGGAGATTCCACCTGAACATTTAGAAGAACTTCCTGACCATCAGAAGAGCTGTTCAGCAGTGGAACTCCCTGCCTCAGGAATATGTGGAAGCTCCTTTCTTGGAAGCTTTTAAAGAGAGGTGGATGGCCATCTGTCAGGGGTGCTTTGATTGTGCTTTTCCTGCATAGCAGAAGGGGGTTGGACTAGGTGGTCCATGTGGTCTCTTCCAACTCTATGATTCTATGCCTTGGAATCTAATGACAGAACATACTTTGAGTCTCTATTGTGTACTTTAACCAAAACAGAGATATTTGCAAAGAAGATGCCTTCTCTTATACATAAACTATAATTTAAAAACTTAACATCTATCTATTTGCTTGCTTTACCTCTTTTCAGCTTAAATGAAGTAAATGATGGCTGATGTTCTATTCACATTGTCCAAAGCATATGAACTTATTACTGGCATATAGGATTTTGTGTATTCAAGTCACCTGCTGACTTATCACGACCCCATGAGTTCCATAGGTTTGACAGTACGGTGTTCCCTTGCTACTTCGCGGTTCACTTTTTGCAGACTTGCTGTTTTGTGGATTTTTTTTAAATGAATTTAAAATACAGTATACAAGTAGTGAGGGAACACTGGAGGAGGAAGGATGGATGGATCTCTGCATAGGCTCAGCCTCCTTGCCCTCTTTACCTTCCTCCTCCTCCTCCTCCACCTCGGCACCACCGCACATGCACCATGCTGGGTGCGGGCTCGAGGCGGAAGGAAAGCAGCACTCAGAGAGATTAATTGAGGGGGGGGGGGGGATCGTCGAAGGCTTTCATGGCCGGAATCACTGGGTTGTTGTAGGTTTTTTCGGGCTATATGGCCATGTTCTAGAGGCGTTCTCTCCTGACGTTTCGCCTGCATCTATGGCAAGCATCCTCAGAGTAGTGAGGTCTGTTGGAACTAGAAAAATGGGTTTATATATCTATGGAATGACCAGGGTGGGACAAAGGACTCTTGTCTGCTGGAGCTAAGTGTGAATGTTTCAACTGACCACTTCGATTAAAATTACAACAGCACAATAACAGAGAGTAAACAAGGGCATCTAATCACCTCTCAACAAAAGTTTGCTCTAAGCAGTGTCAGGCATTATATGCTAATCAAGGTGGTCAGTTGAAACATTCACACCTAGCTCCAGCAGACAAGAGTCCTTTGTCCCACCCTGGTCATTCCACAGATATATAAACCCTTTTCCTAGTTCCAACAGACCTCACTACCTCTGAGGATGCTTGCCATAGATGCAGGTGAAACGTCAGGAGAAATGCCTCTAGACCATGGCCATATAGCCCGAAAAAACCTACAACAACCCAGTGATTCGGGCCATCTTCCAGAGGGAGGGCGGATGGGGACATACGTATACGTATGCATACTGTACATATACTGTAAGCTTCCCTACTTTGTGGATTTTCACTTATTGCGGGTGGTCCTGGAAGGTAAGTGAGGGAACACTGTATTGGTTTTTTATTACAATGACATTCCTGAAATTGAAATGATAGTGTCCCCCATTCTCCTCTTTTGGCCCAAGTTTTAGTCCTTTGGGGTAGGAGATGAATTCATAATCCTGATTTTCCATATTCACTTTGCAGTCCAATTCACAATATTTACTAATTCCACGTGGCGTGATAGAGAAGGTGCAGTTTCCAATCTTTCTATTCTTGAAGTCCAGCTCTGCGGACCAACTTAAGTTTGATGGGATTTTTTGGTTTCAGGAGGACCTCGCCACACACTTCCAAGGGGATCTGTTGATTTAGGAAAGAAAGAAAGAGTGTTAGCTAAATAACATTGGAGACAACTTGAAAACTTATGTACCTCCTCTTATTACTTTAAATTTACTATTAAGGGTGCCTCTATATGGTAGAATTAATGCAGTTTAACACCATGATATGACTCAATGCTTTGGAATCCTCTGAGTAGTAGTTTGGTGAGGCATGAGCACTCTTTGACAGAGAAAATTAAAGACCAAATAACAACAATAATTTGTGTGTCTGTGTCAGGAGCGACTTGAGAAACGGTAACTTTTTCCTGCTTGTGATCCCACCAGTTCTTCGTTGCAGGCAGATGCTATTTGTGACAAAAGTTCCAGTGAATCATCTGAGCAACGGTGTTGTGCCTCTGCTTGGAGTCTGTCTGCGTGATCTTCTTGCAGCAGCTGAGGATGTGATCTATTGTTTCATCTGCTTTCTTGCAGAGTCTACATTTGGGATCTGTCGCTGACTTTCAATTCTGGCTTTGATGGCATTGGTTCTCTTGGCTTGTTCTTGGGCTGTAAGAATCAGGCCCTTCTTCGTCTCCTTTTTCAAAGTTCCATTTGTGAGCCCCAGCCTTTTTTCTTTGTCAATTTGGCTCTCAATTTTTCCCAGGAACTGCCCATGGAGAGCCTTCTTTTGCCAGTTTTCTCTCTGCGCCCGTACCTTGGGAAGTCTGACTTGGCCACGATAGTCCACACTCTGGCTACATCCTGTATAGACTACTGCAATGCTCTCGACATGGGGTTGCCTTTGAAGACTGCTCGGAAGCTTCAAATGGTCCAATGCTCGGCAGCCAGGTTGCTAACAGGAGCGGCACTCAGGGAGCATACAACTCCTCTGTTGCGCCAGCTCCACTGGCTGCCAGTTTGCTACCGGGCACAATTCAAAGTGCTGGCTTAGCCTATAAAGCCCTAAATGGTTCTGGCCACTTACATATACTATACATTATAATCTTTATTCATACCCCCACCATCTCCTGAGGAACTCGGGGCAGCTCACAAAGCACTCAAAGATGCAAACATGCAATACAAAAAGTGCAAAAGACAATAACACAAAAGCAACAACAAACAAACATATAGGGTTGTTGTAGGTTTTTTCGGGCTATATGGCCATGTTCTGGAGGCATTTTCTCCTGACGTTTCGCCTGCATCTATGGCAAGCATCCTCAGAGGTAGTGAGGTCACTACCTCTGAGGATGCTTCCCATAGATGCAGGCGAAACGTCAGGAGAAAAATTGCCTCCAGAACATGGCCATATAGCCCGGAAAAACCTACAACAACCCAGTGATTCCGGCCATGAAAGCCTTCGACAATACAACCAACATAGACATCACAACCCCTCCCCCCGATTAAGATCAATAAAATGCAACAATTGCTGCAGAATGCAAAACTGCAATCAATATCAGTCTCATAAAGTGCATGGTGAAAAATCTCTAGGTCCTCTTTGGTATAGAGGTATCCAAATTTTTGTTTTCCACACATTTTATTTAACAGTGTATAGGCAAGCAATTCTGCATCAATTGACAGTTTGCCTTATTACTTCTTTAAGCATAATCCCTGCTTACTTGGGTCTCTTTGCATGGTCGGAAGGTATATTTTTGCAGGAGGGTCACGATAGCCACTTTTAGGACCAGCAGAGCAAAGCGCATCCCGATGCAGTTCCTGGGACCTGCTCCGAAAGGCAGGTAGACGTATGGGTTTTGGGTTTCCTTGTTCTCTTTGCTGAACCTGTTTGCACAGCAACGGAGAGAAAGGCGTGAATGAAGCATCTCTTCCAGAAGATGCTGGGAGGCAGGAAGGAAGAAACACCTTTGATCCTTCGCTGCGGGAGGAGACTGGCGAACCCAGCTGGTGCTTGTGGCCCCTGGCAAGGCACGCTTTGATCCTTCTCTAATGGGGACTTGCCTGAGTCAAGGAGGCACTCAAGAGTCATTAGTTGCGGAAGGAATTGATTTAGGTCAAATGAATGATCTGAGGCCAGACCCAAAGGGTATGTTCTTTAGAGAAATAAATATAGCTGGAAATGACAAGCACAGCCCAAGGTGGAATGATTAACCAACATCATTCTTCTGGGAGATAAAGGTTTGAGTGTTGGATCATGGCTTTGGAAACCAGGAGTTGGCTCCTCGCTCAACCAAGGAAACCCGCTGAGCAAAGTCACTCTCTCTCAGCCCTGGAAAACTCTATGATAGGCATGTCTCACCTCACTGCCATAGATGCAGGCGAAATGTCAGGAGAGAATGCCTCTAGAACATGACCATATAGCCCAAAAAACCCTACAACAACCCAGTGATTCCAGCCATGAAAGCCTTCGACAACATATGTCTTAAGGTTGCCATACGTCAGAAATAACTTGAGGGTGCACAGCAATAATAGTTTACCCTTTCCCTTTAAAAAGAAAACAAGAGAAAATAACCTTAATGCTTCCTTAGTATAACAAACATTTCTGAAACACTGCCTGAGTTTAAATGTGATAGATCAGCATTTCTCAGTCTGGGGGTCGGGACCCCTGGGCTGGGGTCATGGGGGTGTCAGAAGGGTCATCAAAGACCATCAAAAAACACAGTATTTTCTGTTGGTCATGGGGGTTCTGTGTGGGAAGTTTGTCCCAATTCTATCATTGGTGGGGTACAGAATGCTCTTTGATTGTAGGTGAACTATAAATCCCAGCAACTACAACTCCCAAATGTCGAAGTTTATTTTCCCCAAACTCCACCAGTATTCACATTTGGGCATATTGGGTATTTGTGCTAAGTTTGGTCCAGATCTATCATTGTTTGAGGCCATAGTGCTCTCTGGATGAAGGTGAACTACATCTTCAAAACTCAAGGTCAATGCCCACCAACCCCTTCCAGTATTTTCTTTTTTTTTTTTGAATAATTTTTTATTAGGTTATATCTTAAATACAACGAAAGAGGGTGAACATTTAAAAGAGGATAGAACAGTAGGAAAAGAGAGTCAAGAAGAAAAAATCCAAAGAAAAAAAATACATAATTAAAAAAAAAGAAAAAAAAACACACGAGAAAAGAGACTATATTAAAATAAAAAAAAGGTTTGACTTCCATCTCCACATCAGGTGTTTTAACTCCAAAAAAACATGTTTCCTTTATTTTAAAAATAGTTCTCTTATTTACTGTCTTCTTTCTCGTAATTATCATAAAAGGTCCAATCTGTCCTCTTTATCGGGTTTCCGGTATTCTTTTTTAGAAAAAAGGTTAATTCATCCATCTCTCTTATTTCTCTAATTTTCCCTAACCATTCCTCCTTGGTAGGGATACTGTCCTGTTTCCAAATTTTTGCTAACGTAATTCTTGCTGCCGTCGTAATATATGTAAAAAGTCTATCCTCATTTTCCTGTAATTGTAATTCCATATCTGTAAAGCCTAGTAGATAATATTCCGGTTTCTTCTTAAATACTTTTTTCAAAATTTTTTGTGATTCTTCATGTATCATTGACCAATATTTTACTACTTCTTTACATGTCCACCACATATGATAAAAGGTACCTGTCTGCTGGCATCCTTTCCAGCATTTATCAGAAGTATTTTTATTTATTAAAGATAATTTCTTTGGAGTGGTATACCATCTGTGGAACATTTTTATCCAATTCTCCTTTAGATCTGTTGCATAAACATATTTCAACTTTTTGTTCCACATCTGTTCCCACTCTCTGAATTGTATAGGTCTTCTTATATTTTCTGCCCATTTTATCATACATGGTTTGACTTGTTCGCATTCCGTTAGCCAAGTTAGCAGTGTATTATAAATAAATGAGATTACTTTTTTCTTTAACTTCAAAATTTTATCCCATAACGATTCTTCCCAGGTGAAGCCTATCTTATTGTCCTGTTTAATATATTCTTTCATTTGTAAATAATGTAGCCATGTCAGGTTCTTGTTTTTTTCTTTTAATTGCTGATAGGTCTTAATTTCAGCTGTCTTCTCTATTAAAATATCTTTATAAGTTGGCCACGCTCTCCAGCCCAACAGTCTTCTTTGATGTGCCTCCATTGGAGAAACCCACAGTGGCGTATTATTGTAAAAATAATTCTTATATTTCATCCACACTCTTAACAGAGATGCTCTTACAAAGTGATTTCCAAATTTTTTTCTTTTTTCTCTCTATCATACCACGTGTAGGCATGCCATCCTACCCGTAGGTCATGACCTTCTAAATTCAGACCTTTTTCATTTTCTAACAACATCCAATCTCTGATCCATAAGAGAGCACATGCGTCATGGTATGTTTTTAGGTCTGGGAATCCTAGTCCACCTCTTGTTTTTTTGTCAATTAAGTTTAAGTATTTGATTCTAGGTCTTTTTCCATTCCACACAAATTTCAATAATTCTTTGTTCCAACTTTTAAAAATTATTTGATTTCTGATTACGGGTATATTTTGAAATAGAAACAATAGTTTTGGCAATATATTCATTTTAATTAATGCTATTCTTCCTAATAAGGATAATTTCAGTGAATTCCAATTCTTGAGGTCTTTCTGTATCTTACTCCAAGCCATTTCATAGTTATTCTTCAACAATTGGCCATTCTTTGCAGTTATCCAAATTCCCAAATACTTTATTTTTTTATGAATTTCCATTCCTGTAGCCGTTACTATCCTCTCCTGATTTTCCCTCTTTACATTCTTAGTTAAGATTTTTGTTTTTCCTTTATTCACTTTGAAGCCTGCCACTTTTCCGAACTCATGCATTTTCTTTATCCAATTCTGAAGGTTATTTGTTGGGTCTTCCACAATTCCTAACAGATCATCCGCGAAGGCTTTGATCTTATATTCGTATTTACCTACTCTTACTCCCTTAATATTTGTATCATCTCTTATTTTCATCATCAACGGTTCCAATGCCATAATAAAGATCAAGGGGGATAACGGACATCCTTGTCTCGTTCCTTTCGTAATTGTAAATTCTTCAGATTGTTGGCCGTTTATCCGAATTCTTGCTCTTTGTACTTCATAAATGGCATTAATTGCATTTATAAATTTTGCCCCCATATCCAATTCTTGAATCAAAATCTTGAAAAAGTCCCAATTTAGATTATCAAATGCTTTTTCCGCGTCGACTGATAGTATGGCAGCTTCCTTCTGATGGTTCACTTCAAAATATTCTATCAAGTCCAAGACTGTCCGTATATTATCTTTCATATATCTTCCTGGGAGAAACCCTGTTTGGTCTTCCCCTATCCAATCCGTCAAAAATTCTTTTAATCTTGTCGCCAAAATATTATAAATATTTTATAATCTACATTTAGTAGGGAAATAGACCCTTCCAGTATTTTCTGTTGGTCATGGGAGTTCTGTGTGCCAAGTCTGGTTCAATTCCATCATTGGTGAAGTTCAAAATGCTCTTTCATTGTAGGTGAACTAGAAATCCCATCAATTTCAACTCCCAAATGACAAAATCAATCCCCCCAACTCCATCACTATTCAGATTTGGGTGTGTTGGGTATTTGTGGCAAATTTCATCCAAATTCCATTCTACCATCAAAATTTCTATCAGATAGACGTGAGAAAGAGACTTGGCTCTAAAGCCCTTAATTAAGTTACCTCTCATCACCAATTCTAAGGTTTTTATTCTTGGGACTCATGCTTCATGCCCAGATCACCCTGGACAATGTTGAGGAGACCCAAGCGCCTTCAAACAGCTCCTTTGGCATCAAAAGGAAGACTCTGTGCCTTCAACATAGGCCATTGGACTGGGGGTTGTGTTTGTTTCGACCTTCACAGCCATTGAGAAAAGAGGGAACAGGAAAAACTTCTTAGCTGCGAAATCTCCTTGGACCCAAGACAACCAGAGACTTAAAGGGATAACTCTTTGTGAACAATAAAACCTATTTTGAGTTATCTACAGTGTTTTGGTTCTTGGGAGTTCCAGTTCTTTAAAGGAAGGCATGAAGCAATCCCCTGGGGAAAAGATGTCACGTCTATGTCTCTTTCACTAAGAGTTATAGCCCCCAGGCGTGACGGCATAATCCTACATATCAGATATTTACATGACAATTCATAACAGTAGCAAAATTACAGTTATGAAGTAGCAAGGGAAATAATTTTATGGTTGTGGGTCCCCACAATGAGGAACTGTATTAAAGGTTCCTGGCATTAGGAAGGCTGAGAACCACTCGTGATAGATGGATGATACATGGATCGATAGATCGATAGATCAATGAACAATGAGATAGGAGAGAATGACAAACACAAGGGAGGGCATCCCAATATGTTCAAGAAAGAGTTTGGCTTCAAGACCATCAATGGTCAGGTGTAATCAAAACAAAAGGAAGTGGGAAGTCTCAATATTTCCAGAGACATTTTTCCTTCCTTTCATAAACCTACTGCCCCTCTCTCTTTTTTCCATGATGGCTGATCATTGGCTACTCAGCTCTTCTGGCAACCTACCTCTCTGGTCTGAATTCTTCTGGTTCTGGCCAATATTCTGGGTCACGATGCAGGGCAAAAGTGGGGATCACGATGACGGTTCCTTTCGGGATGGTCACCCCATTGATTTCCACCGTGTCTTTGCACTCTCTTTCCACCCGACCTCCGACGGGGTAGAGCCGGAGGGTTTCATTGACCACCATGTCAAGATACTCCATCTGATGGAACGCATCGTAGGTGGGAGTCGCCTAGGAATTAGAAAAAGCACCAAATACATAGAAATATTATCATAGAAAATCTAGATCCTGATATGTGTTGGAACCCTGTGTTCTCAACACAGAGAAACTACATCCTATCTATAAATGTGTCTGTATGCTGAATTAATACAAGATGTTTATGAGTAAATAAGGTATGTTACTTTTAAAAGAAGACTTTGTTGAAGCCCCCCTAAGTCCCCCCTCTGGGTGAGAAGGACAGGATACAAATACGCAAAATAAATAAATAGTTAATTTTGTTCCTGAGTGTATATTTTAAACTAAGAAGTTTAATTTTTTCAATTCTGGCTTGGCTAGCATTTGTTTTTAAGTACAGGCCAAGGTCTTTAAGCACTGCACCCAGTGTGCCGATCCCCACTGGGACCACTTTACTGGCTTATTATTATTATTATTATTATTATTATTATTATTATTATTTAATACCATCTGGCAGACAGTACAGGGTGACAAAGGCAAGGACAAACAGACTGAGAGATAGCTTGTATCCTAAAGCTGTAACTATATTGAACTCCATAGTTTCGCATTGACGTGGCATTGGGTGCTGTGCAATGGTGATTGAGGTGTGGAGGGATGGGTGTGTTGTTTTGTGGTGTGTGCTGGGGAAAGCATTTGATTTCATCGTGCAATAGGACAATGACAATAAACTTAAACTAACAAAATGAAGTTCAACAGTGACAAATGCAAGATACTCCACTTTGGCAGGAAAAACGAAATGCAAAGATACAGAATGGGGATGCCTGGCTCGAGAGCAGTACGTGTGAAAAAGATCTTGGAGTCCTCATTGACAACAAGTTAAACATGAGCCAACAATGTGATGTGGTGGCAAAAAAAGCCAATGGGATTTTGGCCTGCATCAATAGGAGCCTAGTGTCTAGATCTAGGGAAGTCATGCTACCCCTCTATTCTGCTTTGGTTAGACCACACCTGGAATATTGTGTCCAATTCTGGGCACCACAATTCAAGAGAGATATTGACAAGCTGGAATGTGTCCAGAGGAGGGCGACTCAAATGATCAAGGGTCTGGAGAACAAGCCCTATGAGGAGCGGCTTAAGGAGCTGGGCATGTTTAGCCTAAAGAAGAGAAGGCTGAGAGGAGATATGATAGCCATGTATCAATATGTGAGAGGAAGCCACAGGTGATGAAGGCTTGATGAAAATACATAATACGCATATTGGAAAATATATTTGATATAACCATATTAGAGATAGGAGTTAGAAAATATATAGGAGAAATGTATGTATGCATGGCTAGTTCACTGGACTTCTCAAAGGCTGCAAAATTAGAGGCCAGCTCCAGGAAAGGAATGTGGTGCCTGGCACTTCGAAAGGCCATAAGATAAGATACATACCAGGCACCAGGCACCTTATCGTCCATTAAGAGGTGCCTGGTACCTTATCGTAAAATTGACTAATGAAGTGTCCATTAGGGGGTCTCAGGAATGTTATCTCAAGATGGATGGAGCAGGTCCGGAGACATCCTGGCGCTGGGAGTACATTAATAGCCACTCTTTAGATAGTAAATTAATGAGGATTGACAACTTGTTGATTTTCAAAATATGCCTTTGAAGTCAGTGTAAGAGTAGATGTTTGTGACGCACATTGTGATGTTTCTATGATGCATGAATACTTATTTTCAAAAAGTGTATATATACTCTGCATTTCTTTTGTTCGGGACCCTTCTTTCCTGGCCTACCAGGGGGTCTATATCCGGTTGGCGCCAACCGAGAATAAAGCGTGCTTTCCAGTACTCTGGATCTCTCTTTGTCTTTGTTCCTCAAACCTTCTCTCAGTCCCTAACACAGGGAGGAGGAGGGAGCAAGCTTGTTTTCTGCTTCCTTGGAGACTAGGACGCAATGGAACAATGGCTTCAAACTACAAGAGAGGAGATTCCATCTGAACATGAGGAAGGAACTTCCTGACTGTGAGAGCCGTTCAGCAGTGGAACTCTCTGCCCTGGAGTGTGGTGGAGGCTCCTTCTTTGGAAGCTTTTAAACAGAGGCTGGATGGCCATCTGTCAGGGGTGCTTTGAATGCAATATTCCTGCTTCTTGGCAGGGGTTGGACTGGATGGCCCATGAGGTCTCTTCCAACTCTTTGATTCTATGATTCTATGACTTATGTGGAATTCAATTCAAACCTCCCAGAGATATCACCACCCTGCTTTCAAAATTACCTCCTTAGCCACAAGGACTAGATACATTTTTCAGAAATCCACTTGAAAAACCTCCATACATCACAGACCACTGGATTCATGTTTGGTCCATGGAGACGTTTACCTGGTTGGGAAGGGTGGCATCAATCTCCTCCTGAAGTTTCTGCTGGACATCAGGGTTGGTGGCCAGGAGGTACGACAGGAAGCTAAGGGCAGTGCTGGTAGTCTCGTAACCGGCAAAAATAAAGACTATGGCCTGTGTCAAAATCTCTTTGTCAGTTAGAGCTGGAAATAGACGAGGAAGGAAAACACAACAGTAAATCAAGTCTGCGGAGAAGCGGCCAGTAATAATCAGGGTGGGATTAACTGTAACACGGTGTATACTGCAAGTATAAATCTCAAAATCACTTTTGGCCCACGCTGCGGTGAAATTCATCTTTGGGATGAGAGTGCCTTTAAAAGGTCTTTTTCGATGACAAAGAGCAGCCCACAGATTTCCAGCCGAAGGGAGAGAGAAAACATCCGAAACTGGGGCCCGGCAATGGAGTTGTTTTTCAGATTTTTTTGAGAATGTGGCAAAGCTACACCAGATCTTGAAAATGTCACATGTTCTTGAACTACAACTCCACTGTTTAGCTGGCATGGCTACCCACTGGCCTAGGGGATTCTGGCGATTTCAGTATGCAAAGTACCATGTGGACATGAAAAATGTGGATAATACTGATCCCAATTAGATTGCATGACTGTTATTTACAGCATTTATATCCCCCCTTCTCACCCTGAAGGGGACTCAGGGCGGATCACAGAATATTTATTTATTTATTTATTATTTGAACTTACATGCCGCCACTCCCCTGGGGCTCAGAGCGGCTTATAAGAATGGCTAAAATCTAACACAATTTCAAAAAAATTTGAAACAATTTAAAAACAGCAATATCAAACATTAAAAGCCTGTCGAAACAGGTATGTCTTACATGCCCTGCAGAAAGCTGGTAAGTCCCGCAAGGCACGGACTTCAGGTGGCAGAGTATTCCAGAGTGATGGTGCCACTGCTGTGAAGGCTCTGCGTCTGGTTGCTGTTAGACGCAAGGTCTTGACACTGGGAATTTCCAATAGATCTTGGTCCTCAGAACGGAGGGATCTCTGGGGTTGGTAGGGGGTGAGGCGGTCCCTCAGGTACATCGGCCCCAGACTATGCAAGGCCTTAAAGGTGAGTACCATCACTTTGAAAGTGATCCGGTGCTCAATTGGTAACCAATGCAGCTGTAGTAAGATTGGTGTTATGTGGCATCTCATCGGAATTCCCGCAAGAAGCTGAGCAGCTAAGTTGTACCAACTTGAGCTTCCAGATCACTGACAGAGGAAGGCCAATGGAGAGGGCGTTACAGTAGTCCAGTCTTGAGATGACAGTGGCCTGGATCACCGTAGCGAGGTCGTCCCTGGACAGGGAGGGGGCCAGCCGTCTAGCCTGCCGCAGGTGAAAGAAGGCGGTTCTGCTCACGGCGGAGACCTGGGCCTCCATCGTCAGCAGAGGGTCCAAAAGGACTCCCAGACTCTTTACCAATGATGACGGGCGTAGTGCCTCGCCATCCAGGGTGGGCAGATGGACGTCCCCACTGCCTGGTCGACCCAGCCATAGGATCTCCGTCTTTGCTGGATTCACCCTCAACCTGCTGGCACGCAGCCATCCAGTCACGGCCTCAAGGCACTGATGGAAACAATCGGGTACAGAGTCCGGTTGGCCTTCCATCTTCAGCAAAAGCTGAGTGTCATCGGCATACTGATAACACTCAAGCCCAAAACCTCGGACCAGTTGAGCAAGTGGTCGCATATAGATGTTAAACAACAGAGGGGAGAGAATGGCCCCCTGAGGAACCCCACAAGATAGAGGGGACCTCTCAGAGACCAGGCCTCCCCTCTCCACTCGCTGTCCACGGTTAAGGTAAAGGTTTTCCCCTGACATTAAGTCCAGTCGTGTCCGACTCTGGGGTGTGGTGCTCATCTCCATTTCTAAGCCGAAGAGCCGGCATTGAATGTAGACACCTCCAAGGTCATGTGGCCGGCATGACTGCATGGAGCGCCATTACCTTCCCGCCGGAGCAATACCTATTGATCTACTCACATTTGCATGTTTTTGAACTGCTAGGTTGGCAGGAGCTGGGGCTGACAGCGGAAGCTCACGCTGCTCCCCGGAATCGAACCTGCGACCTTTTGGTCAACAAGCTCAGCAGCTCAGCGCTTTAACCCACTGTGCCACCGGGGGCCATATCACAGAACATATACACAGCAAATTTGATGCCTTAAAACAGACAGGACAGACAACAGATAGAGGTATATGTCGGCCTTTCCCCCAACTTCGGTGTCTTGGAGGTCGTGCTCGATTCCAGCCACAGGGGGTGCTGTTGCTCCCATCCTCTATGACGAAGAGCCCTTGATCACACCTCCTTTCTTTTGATCAACAGCATTTTCTGATATTTCATCTTTATGGTGTCATAAAATACCTCCCTGCTTAAGCAGTGACTAATATCTCCACTCACAGCTCACAGCTGTTTTCAAACTGCTTAGGTGGACAGTAAGCTGGGCTGAAGGTTGGGTGCTCACCTCAACCCAGGCTTTGAACTGCCAGCCTTTCAATTACTGTGGTCTATTGCTGCAGGTGATTAACCAGCTGTGCTAAACCCTTGCTAGGCATTACCATAGAGGGTCTATAATATCTCTAGAGAAGTATTATCCCCTAGAAATTTGCTTGGTCCTCCAGGGCAACCTCTGGTGAAAGCAAACCATAAAATCACATGGAGAACCTATACAAACGCCAGGAAGGACATATTTTGAAAGATTCACATAGAATCATAGAATCAAAGAGTTGGAAGCAACCTCATGGGCCATCCAGTCCAACCCCATTCTGCCAAGAAGCAGGAAGATTGCATTCAAATCACCCCTGACAGATGGCCATCCAGCCTCTGTTTAAAAGCTTCCAAAGAAGGAGCCTCCATCACACTCCGGGGCAGAGAGTTCCACTGCTGAACGGTTCTCACAGTCAGGAAGTTCTTCCTCATGTTCAGATGGAATCTCCTCTCTTGTAGTTTGAAGCCATTGTTCCATTGCGTCCTAGTCTCCAGGGAAGCAGAAAACAAGCTTGCTCCCTCCTCCCTGTGGCTTCCTCTCACATATTTATACATGGCTATCATATCTCCTGTCAGCCTTCTCTTCTTCAGGCTAAACATGCCCAGCTCCTTAAGCCGCTCCTCATAGGGCTTGTTCTCCAGACCCTTGATCATTTTAGTCACCCTCCTCTGGACACATTCCAGCTTGTCAATATCTCTCTTCAATTGTGGTGCCCAGAATTGGACACAATATTCCAGGTGTGGTCTAACCAAAGCAGACATAGGTGAAACCACAGTCTACTGTCCTGCAAATACAAGATCTGTATGGTATTTACCTTTGTACATATTTGCTTCTTCAGGAACACCGCCTGAAATCTGGGAGTCCACCATTAGTTGCAAGAAGTCAACCCTGTTCTGCAATGAAAAAATGTCACATAGGATGATAATAGGTAGAGGATAATGGCAAAATGTAGGCTTCATTCATCCCAAGGAAGTTTCCCAAAATTGCTACAGGGGACCTATGGTGGTCCTCTGATCTCCAGAGCAAGGGGAAGAAAGCTCAGTGTGAGAGCACCATCTTGAAAGTATCTATTTTGCCACCTGTATTTGTCATGGTGCTTGTGCTTTGAATTTCATACATTGTGCAACTGTGGATGTTGCTAAAGCTGCTGTGCTAAGTGACACTACCAGCATCTGCCCCTCATGTGTGTGACGGCGCAAGTGGCACCACCTATGTGTAGAACTGTTAGTTGTAAGATTTAAACTGTTGTATCGTGCTTAATCCTGCCTTTTTACCCTGCTTATGTATAAGTTTGAAGGAGCTGGGGGTGGTGACGGCCGACAGGGAGCTCTGGCATGGGCTGGTCCATGAGGTCACGAAGAGTCGGAGACGACTGAACGAATGAACAACAACAATGTATAAGTTGGATTGATTGGTTACTTATAGCTGTCAATCAGTACTGTTTGGCTCCACCTCTTCCTGCAGGAAGGGAGTGCTTCCTTTCTTTTCATTCTGCCTTCAGAGTTTCTACCAGATGGACATGAGTAAGAGACTTGACTCTAAAAGACCCTGATTTAAACTACCTCTCAGCACCAGTTCTGAGGTTTTTTACCCTTGAAACTTGTGCTTCATGTTCAGACCAACCTGAACGACGTTGGAAGTCTCAAGCGCCTTCAAACCGGTTCTTTTGGCACCAAAGGAAGATTCTGAGTCTTCAAAACATAGGCCATCTGAACTGGGGTTGTGGTTTGCTCCGGCATTCACAGCCATTGAGGAAAGAGGAAACTTGGTGAGGCTTCTCAGCTTCAAACCCCTTGGACCCAGGACTAACTGAGACTGTAACGTATATTTTCCTTCACCCCTCTGAAGTTTCCAGCTCATTGCTTTAAAGAAATAACTCTTTGTGATCAATAAAACTTATTTTGAGTTATTTACAGTGTTTTGGGTTTTTGAGAGTTCCAGTTTCCTATAGGAGGGCAAGAAGCAATCCCCTGGGGAAAGATGCCACGTCCATCCTTCCTTCATTAAGAGTTATAGCCCGCAGGCGCGAAGGCACAATGTGAGTGACACCTCAAGTGGTTGTCCATAGATCTCTGGTTATGACTTTGGAACGGTTGCGTCCTGTCCACCCTGCACCCACAGAACCAAAAGAGACCCCAGAAAGGAGTCTAACTCACCTTGTGATCATTCTTTTGCCGGTCCTTTTTGACTTTTTTGAGAACGTCTATGAAGAAGTTTGTGAACGACGATGGTGCCACCATGTTGAAGTTTAGTCTCTCAAAAAGTGGCCTGAGGAATGGGAAAATAACTGGAAAGGAGATGAAAAGGGTCTGTTGGGAGATGCCATAAAACTGTGATCCAGTGAAGGAAACTCAGGGTCATTTCATACTATGCAGTTATTCCACTTGGACCATTATTTATTTATTTATTTATTTGAAATATTTTTTAACCCGCGAAGGCAGGATCATCAAGTTTGCAGATGACACCAAATTGGGAGGGATAGCCAATACTCCAGAGGACAGGAGCAGGATTCAAAACATCTTGACAGATTAGAGAGATGGGCCAAAACTAACAAAATGAAGTTCAACAGTGACAAATGCAAGATACTCCACTTTGGCAGGAAAAACGAAATGCAAAGTATACAGAATGGGGGACCATGCCTGGCTCGAGAGCAGTACGTGTGAAAAAGATCTTGGAGTCCTCGTGGACAACAAGTTAAACATGAGCCAACAATGTGATGTGGCGGCAAAAAAGCCAATGGGATTTTGGCCTGCATCAAGAGGGGCCTAGTGTCTAGATCTAGGGAAGTAATGCTACCCCTCTATTCTGCTTTGGTTAGACCACACCTGGAATATTGTGTCCAATTCTGGGCACCACAGTTCAGGAGAGATATTGACAAGCTGGAATGTGTCCAGAGGAGGGAGACTAAAATGATCAAGGGTCTGGAGAACAAGCCCTATGAGGAGCGGCTTAAGGAGCTGGGCATGTTTAGCCTGAAGAAGAGAAGGATGAGGGGAGATATGATAGCCATGTATAAATATGTGAGAGGAAGCCACAGAGAGGAGGGAGCAAGCTTGTTTTCTGCTTCCTTGGAGACTAGGACGCAGGAACAATGGCTTCAAACTACAAGAGAGGAGATTCCATCTGAACATTAGGAAGAACTTCCTGACTGTGAGAGCCTTTCAGCAGTGGATACACCAAGCCGAGTGTGGTGGAGGCTCCTTCTTTGGAAGCTTTTAAACAGAGGCTGGATGGCCATCTGTCAGGGGTGCTTTGAATGCAATATTCCTGCTTCTTGGCAGAATAGGGTTGGACTGGATGGCCCATGAGGTCTCTTCCAACTCATTGATTCTATGATTCTATGATTTCAGCCCGAAGGTGACTCAGGGCGGTGTACAGATTGGCAACAATTAGATGCCATATAGGTAGTTAAGGTAAAGGTTTTCTGCTGACATTAAGTCCAGTCATGTCCAACTCTGGGGGTTGGTGCTCATCTCCATTTCTAAACTAAAGAGTTGGCATTGTCCGTAGACACCTCCAAGGTCATGTGGGCAGCATGACTGCATGGAGTGCCCTTACCTTCCCACCGGAGCGCTACCTATTGAGCTACTCACATTTGCATTTTTTTTAAGTGCTAGGTTGGCAGAAGCTGGGGCTGACAGCAGAAGCTTGCACCGCTCCCCGGGTTCGAACCTGTGACCTTTCGGTCAACAAGCTTAGCAGCTCAGTGGTTTAACCCACTGTGCCACCAAGGGCTCCAGATGCCATATAGAATACATATATCAATAAAGACAATTAAAACACATCACAAATACATATAAAATCCACACAAACTATAAAACTAAATAAAAAACCAGTGTCTACTAATCCAAATTCCTAATCCAATCTTAGCCATTCTATGTTTGAATTACAATTTTGTATTAACTAGTTACGCTGTAGCTCCAAACGCTTGCTCAAAGAGCCATGTTTTCACTCTTTTCCGAAAGGTCAGGAGGGAGGGGGCCAATCTAATATCCCTGGGAAGAGAGTTCCACAGCTGAGGGGCCACCACTGAGAAGGCCCTGTCTATTGTCCCCGCCAAGTGTGCCTGTGAGGAAGGCAGGATCGAAAGCAGGGCCTCCTCAGACGATCTCAAATTCCTAGAAGGTTCATAGGGAGAGATACGTTCGGATAGATAAGCTGGGCCAGAACCGTTTAGGACAACCATCTGTTTTACAAAATCCTAGAGTTCATCATCTGAGGAGCTCTCAACTTTAAGCCAGTTACAGCGCTCCCAATGTAGACACAACATAAAATATTAGAAACATTACAAACACTTTTCCCTGCTGTAATATCAGCCTATTAATTCAAGTTTCACTTCAGCTGCAATTGTGCATGTTGGACAAACAGCATTGTGCCGCGCAACACCTCCTAAATGAAAACCAAGCAACTTCAGAGTGTGGCCAAGTTGGCAAAAGGTATTAGTGAGGAAGAACACACAAGCTAGAAGAGGCTGAAGCAGTTGGCTTTTGCCTGAGTCTATTGGGAACGGCAAGATTCTGCTCCTCTTCTCTGGCTTAGTTGAGCACAATCTGATTTTGCACTTTGAAGTTATTTTGTGGCACTTTCAAAAAAGACAGTAGAGGACAAAGGGGTCCATTGGGAGGAGGAAAAATATACATTTCTTCAAGTTGAAAAAGTAGGGGGAGAGACAATTAATCAGGCTGGTCTCTGTAAATTTGGGCTATCAGAGAATATGGAGCCCATATTCCTTCATCCCTCACCACTCACAGTAAAACGAACAGAGACTAAAATTTTGAATGAGTACTACAAACTGTGTACTGTCTGCCCTGGTACTTCAAATCTCTCAAAGAAGGAGGAAACGGAGATGAAGGAGGGGAAGGAGAGGAGAAGAAGGAGATGAAATTAAAAGGGCATGGAGGAGGACATGATGGAGATAGAGATGGAGGCGATGGAAATGATGGAGGTGGAAATGGAAATAGAGATGGAAATTGAGAAGATGGAGATGATGGAAATTAAAGAGATGGAGACAGAGACAGTGATGGACATGGAGAAGGAGATGATGGAGATGGGGATGGAGACGGGGATGGAGATGGAAATTATGGAGATGGGGATGGAGATGGAAATGGAGAAGATGGAGATGATGGAAATGGAGACAAAGACAGAGATGGAGATGGAGATGATGGAGATGGAAATTATGGAGTTGGGGATGGAGATGGAAATGGAGGAGATGATGGAGATGGAGACAAAGACAGAGACAGTGATGGAGATGGAGATGACGGAGATGGAGACATGGATGGAGATGGGGATGGAGATGGAAATGGAGAAGATGGAGATGATGGAAATGGAGACAAAGACAGAGGCAGTGATGGAGATGGAGATGGAGAAGTGGATGGAGATGGAAATGATGGAGATGGAAATTATGGCAATGGGGATGGAGATGGAAATGGAGAAGATGGAGATGGAGACAAAGACAGAGACAGTGATGGAGATGATGGAGATGGAGACGTGGATGGAGATAGAGATGATGGAAATTATGGAGATGGGGTTGGAGATTATGCAGATGATGGAGACAATGAACATTATGAAGACAGAGATGGAGATGGGGGTGGAAATAATGGAGATGGAGATGGAAATGGAGGTGGAGATGGAGAGGAAAGTAGAAAAAGGATGACGGGAAGAAGAAGTAGAGTACAGAAGAAGTATAAGGAAGGAAGGAAGGAAGGAAGGAAGGAAGGAAGGAAGGAAGGAAGGAAGGAAGGAGGGAAGGAAGAAAGGAAGGAAGGAAGGAAGGAAGGAAGGAAGGAAGGAAGGAAGGAAGGAAGGAAGGAAGGTCAAAATACTTCTCCTACCAACGAGAAGTATCACCGGATCAAAAGTGTCAAACTTCAAAAACGTTTTAATATGCTTCACAAAAGGATCATTGGGGTTGTTAATGGAGTCCACGTTGATGCTGAATGAGGTGCTGGTGGTCACATCCATACTGTAGCCTCCAAAGAAGCTGGGAAAGAGAAGAAGAAAAGACAAATTATCTAAATGTGACAGGATACCATTTATTTTATTTATTTGTCATGTCAGGGCAACCAGTCAATTATATTACATTTCTAACAGAACAAAGCAAACAAACAGACAAAATACAAAATTTGTGATTTGGTAGTTGATTAAATGTCCTTTGACCAGTATCTGGCCACTTGGAGTGCTTCTGGTGTTGCTGCAAGAAGGTCCTCCATTGTGCATGTGGCAGGGCTCAGGGTGCATTGCAGCAGGTGGTCAGTGGTTTGCTCTTCTCCACACTCGCATGTCGAGGATTCCACTTTGTAGCCCCATTTCTGAAGGTTGGCTCTGCATCTTGTGGTGCCAGAACGCAGTCTCTTCCAAGTCGCCCAGTCCTCTGTGTGCCCAGGGGGGAGTCTCTCATTTGGTATCAGCCATTGGTTGAGGTTCTGGGTTTGAGCCTGCCACTTTTGGACTCTCGCTTGCTGAGGTGTTCCAGCGAGTGTCTCTGTAGGTCTTAGAAAACTATTTCTTGATTTAAGTCGTTGACGTGCTGGCTGATACCCAAACAGGGGATGAGCTGGAGATGTCTCTGCCTTGGTCCTTTCACTATTGGCTGCTACTTCCCGGCGGATGTCAGGTGGTGCAATACCGGCTAAGCAGTGTAATTTCTCCAGTGGTGTAGGGCGCAGACACCCCGTGATAATGCGGCATGTCTCATTAAGAGCCACATTCACTGTTTTAGTATGGTGAGATGTGTTCCACACTGGGCATGCGTACTCAGCAGCAGAGTAGCACAGCGCAAGGGCAGATGTCTTCAGTGTATCTGGTTGTGATCCCCAGGTTGTGCCAGTCAGGATACAGGATACCATGGCATGCAGGGACCTTCCCAAGACACCCTTCCACAACAACAAGTACTGTATATCTCAGTTCCTCCTGACACAATCAACTTAGGCTTCTTCTACACTGCTCTATATCCCAGGATCTGATCTCAGACTATCTGCTTATCCCAGATTATATGGCAGTGGGGACTCGTATAATCCAGTTCAAATCAGATAATTCTGGGATTTAGAGCAGTGTAGATCCAGCCTCAATCTGCATCTTCTGTAGAATCTCGTGATGGAGACTTTTTGTGCTGTGGAAAAGCTCAAACAGGCAGTAAAAAGATTCAAATTAATCCTCTATATTTATCTGACATGTCTGCAGCCTGTATGGCATTTCATTAGAGAACAGTAAATTTATTTAAAGAATGACATTTAAAAACCCATTACAACTAATTGTAAAAAATCATGCGCCATTAAACTTGGTTACCCTGTATCCAGTCTATCTATATTACAGATCACTATTACCGTTTAAATCAATATACTTCTGTCATTTGATAATGAATATGGTTTCATTTAAACCATACCTAGAAACCACGATTTTATCTTCGAAAACACAATTATAAAGTCAAGCAAAGTAAACAATGATATCTCATTCTTGCTGCAATATCCCTCTAGGAGCGAAAACAACACATGCGTGCCATTAAAAAAGAAATCACGGAAAGGAGCATCAAACGGCAGCACATCTTGACCCGAGATCATTAATGAATTCTTTTATTTGAAACTGACTCACTAAAAGGAAGAAGTTGCTGACATTAGCTTTGTAGACTAAGCCTACTACATCTCAAGAGCATATGGTACGAACCGCTTTCTCGCCTCAAAGATGCTACAAGGTCCCCTTTGCTTCCTGATCCAAGATAACATGACTATGTTGTTGAATTCATTGTCAAATAGACAGTATTTCTGATTTATACATGGCTGATCACCAGTGGATATAGATCGAACTGCAAAGACTCTGGCACAAGCTAGTCAAGGTGGTCCCAGTGATGATCGGCACACTGGGTGCAGTGCCTCAAGACCTTGGCCTGCACTTAAACACAATCGCCATTGACAAGATTACCATCTGCCAGCTGCAGAAGGCCACCTTACTGGGATTGTAATAAGAAATTCTATGTGAAAATTTGATAAATGTGAATTTAAAATGATGTGTGGGAATGAATGGAAGAATGGAAGATTGTATGAATGGAGCTAATAATTTTGGAAACACCAGTATAATATTAAGGCCTGCAACGACTAACTACCTGCTTGCTGGACTTGCTAATGAGAAACCCTGATAAGAACTGAGACAGTGATAAAGGAAATGTTTGCAATCTTCCTTATGTTAAGAAGGAAGTCAACATAAGATCAACACCAATCAAGAGATCAACAACTGGCCAGGAAACTGAGAAGGAGCCAGGATGGAAGATGTCTATCATTAATTTACAACTTTGGGACAACATCAGCAGAATTTTCCTATAAAAGACTCAGGCTAATAATGCTCAAATCGTGGCAGACCGAGGAGTCTGATCCACCCGCCATGCTCTGCTCCATGGGAAGGAGAGAGGTGGTGTATTTGGAAAGTGTCAGATATGCTCTGGGAAAGCATGATTCTGGACACTTTGGGGCTTCTTTCTCAAGGGAAGAGGAAGAAGTGCGCTTTTGGAGTCTTGGATTTTGTGCAGGGAATCAGGTTCTGCTGTATGGAAAACAGAGATCTGGTCCTTGGCATTGTTAGTAGGGAAAGAAGTTTTGGTATTTCAGCGTTTTGAAGTTATGGCGTTATGGAAGTTTTGGAACTATGCGTTGGCAGGCTGCAGGAGAGCAGGGTCTGGCCTTACAGGTGCTTCTCCAAGGAGGGAGAAAAGGATATGGTAATATTTTGGATGCATGTGGATGACTGCGTGTACATGTGTGTGAATGCTGAGTGAAAATGCAACCCCCCTATGTTTGTTTGTTAACCAGTGTAATTGTAAGTCCAATGTAGTTGCATAGAATCTGTATGTTTGTATGTCCAATGTCATTTTTTTGTCTAAATGTTTTCTGTAATCTGATATACCTTCTCACACTGGAAATTGAAATAAAAAGAACCTATGCTTTAAAATCATTGAAAAGTCATTCATAACAGGATCTGCACACATTATTCACCGATACATCACACAGTCCTAGAGACTTGGGAAATGTCCGACGTGTGATCCAATATAACAGCTGGCAGAGTGATCTTGTCTGCTGTGGACTCATCTTGTTGTGTTTCAAATAATAATTTATTTATCGTATCAGAAGCAAATATCCTTTGAGCAGTAGCTGGCTACTTAGAGTGCCTCTCATGTGGCTGTAAGGAGCTCCTCCATGGTGCATGTGGCAGGGCTCAGGTTGAATTGCAGCAGGTGGTCAGTGTTTTGCTCTTCTCCACACTCACATGTCGTGGATTCCACTTTGTGGCCCCATTTCTTAAGGTTGGCTCTGCATCTCATGGTGCCAGAGCGCAGTCTGTTCAGCGCCTTCCAAGTCGCCCAGTCTTCTGTGTGCCCAGGGGGAGTCTCTCATTTGGTATCAGCCATTGATTGAGGTTCTGGGTTTGAGCCTGCCACTTTTGGACTCTTGCTTGCTGAGGTGTTCCTGCAAGTGTCTCTGTAGATCTTAGAAAACTATTTCTTGATTTAAGGCATTGGTGTGCTGGCTGATATCTAAACAGGGGGTGGGCTGGAGATGTCACTGCCTTGGTCCTTTCATTATTGGCTGCTACTTCCTGGCAGATGTCAGGTGGTGCAATACAAGCTAAACAGTACAATTTCCCCAGTGGTGTAGGGCATAGACACCCTGTGATAATGTGGCATGTCTCATTAAGAACCACATCCACTATTTTAGCGTGGTGAGATATATTCTACACTGGGCTGCATACTCAGCAGCAGAGTAGCAAAGCTCAAGGGCAGATGTCTTCACTGTGTCTGGTTGTGATCCCCAGGTTGTGCCAGTCAGCTTTTGTATGATATTCTTTCTAGCGCCCACTTTTTGCTTGATATTCAGGCAGTACTTCTTGTAGGTCAGAGCACGGTCCAGAGTGACTCCCAGGTATTTGTGTGTGCTGYGATGCTCCAATGGGATTCCTTCCCAGGTCATYCTCRKAGCTCGARATGCTTGTCTGTTCTTAAGGTGAAAAGCACATGTCTATTTATTTATATTCTGCTCTWTCTCCCCAAGGGAATTCAGGGCAGATTACRGRACACATATAYAWGAMAMACTATTATACAAT